>CM039318.1:116496703-116974193 GCA_022316695.1 Camellia oleifera
CGACACCACAACGACATCGTGGTGTCGATTTTTTTTTTTTTTCTTCTTTTCTTCCTGGTTTTTTCTGGTTTTTGGTTCAGGGAGAAGAAGAAAAGAAGGGAGGAGGAGGAGGAGGAGGAGGAGGAGGAGGAGGGAGGGGAGGGGGCCATAAAAATGGCTGGAGGAGGAGTCGAGGCCGGAGCTGCGACGATCGGAGCTTCTGTGCGAGACTGTGACGGCGACGAGGCGAGGCGAGGCGGCGGTGAGGCGACGAGCTCTGATCGGCGATCGGCGAGGCGGGGCGAGGCGGTGGCGGTGGTGCCTTCTCTTTCTCTTCCCTCTCTTTCTCTCCCTCTCCCTCTCTTCCTCTCGAGCCATTCGAGCCTGGTAGCTTCGAGCTACCAGGCATTTTCCTTAAACAAAATACCATAAATTAGTTGCTTAAATTTGCACTAGGTTATGAATTAAGATTTATTATTACTTTGAATCATATTAGGTAGAAAGTAGAACTTGAATTGAATTATTTGTACATGGAAACATTCTAAACGTTAATTTGGTGTTTTATGTTTGATATTTTTTTTTATTATTTTTTTTTAATGAATTACACTAATAGTTTTTGTAGTTTGAGATTTCAATTGTGATAAATTTAACTCTCAATTTTAAATATTATTCAAAATAAGGGCAATCAAAGATGTTTATTTTGTAAATGGTCTATTTCAAGGACAAAATTATCATACAACTTATTTTATGTTGTTAACTTGTATGTTATTTGAAATATAATGGCCTTTTTTAAAAATGAATAATGTTGAAATTTTATTGATTATAAAGTTATATTTGATTTTGTTTTTAGAATCTATATTCAGAAAAAAAATAAATTAATAACACATTATTTTTATATAATCTTATCTTTTGGGAGGCTAGAAATTATTTTTTAAAATAAATTTTTTTTTATATTTTTTTATGAAATTAGTTTATATTTTTTCAAAAGTCAAAAATTATTTAATCTTTTGGGAGGGTAAAAATTATTTTTTTAAATAATTTTTTTATAATTATTTTTGTTAAATTAGTTTTTATGTTTTTAAAAGTCAAACATTGGAATAATTTTGATGTCATTATTAAATTAATCCATTATATCAAAAAATTCAAAACCAAAAATATTTGATATATTAAGCATATCGATTACACATTAAAAACTAATAACTATTCATTACATGATAACTATCCAAAAAACAATCATCCATTACATAATTATCATCCAAACACATACTAAAATTAATTCGATAAAAATATAAAAGATTTATCATTTTTATATAATTTTATCTTTGATGTGTAAAAATAATTTTAAAAATTTAAAAATAATTTTTTTACATTTATTTTTGTCAAACTAATTTATATTTTATCAATTTGACAACTCTGCCCTTAAAATGGAACAACAGTGTATTCAATTATCCTTATTTAGAACGAATTCAAAATTTAATAGCAAATGTATCATAATTTAAAAGTCAACAACCAAAATGATGCAAGTCTTAAATTACAGGAACCGATAGTATAATAACCCATCCTTTTTTATTGGTAGTGATTTTACATATATTTCTATTGCGTCTAAGTTTAGTAAATATTTGTTTTTGTTGGATTTCTGATTATTATGTGAGTGATTAAGAGCATCTCCAACTCTAATAGGCATTTTACATATCTAAAATATTATTATAAAGTATATATTTTATCTTGCTTATCAACTATTTTATCTTTTTATTCCAACCATACTATTTAACTGTTCATTCAAATACTATTAACTTTATAAAATACCACATCAATAATAAAGATAGAAAGAAATTATTTTAATGATTAAATATATTTTGCCGAACCTTTAAAGGTTAGCTATATGTAACTAGTGAATGTGAGTTCAGTTAAGAAGCCTAATTATATGACTAGTGTATTGGAGTTGAAAAAAATGTGTTATACTAAGTATTTTGACTAATAAGCATTATATGCGCAGTGGGTTGGAAATGTTCTAAGATGGTTTAGTTAAAACAATGAAATTTATTAAAAAAAAAATCATTTTTTTGGGTGCATCAAATATTAGAAAATACTTGTCGTAAAACATTTTCAGGTCTAACCAAACACAAGAAAACAAATCAATTTTGTGTAAAAAAAATTCTGCAAAAAATATTTTTCTCTTAAAAATGTTTTCTACCCAAACAAATGAAGCGTCATCTTCACTACAAAAAGTAGTTTTTTTTTTTTTTTTTACTTTATTTTATTTTTGATATTAGTCTTATTTGATAAATCTATATAGAAAATTAAATACATAAAAATGGAGATTATGTATTGTGGCATTAGAAGAATTAGGCATGTCTGAATTTTTTTTTTTCTTTCATCCAATCGTCAAAATAATCACTCATTTCATTCCAAATTATTTGTTCATTTACATCCAAAAAAAAGTTATTTTTTTAGTACGTTTTCAATAATGTTGAATATTTTATATTTATATACATCTACAGGAACTAAGTAAAATACTGTATTTTAATTTGTAAAAAAATATTATATATTTTTACAAAAAAACGTTATTCATTAACCCAATTTGGAGGGTTCTTACCTTAACTACCTCGTTTAAAAATTGATTTTTTTCCTCTTCACAACAAATAAAATAAAAATTGCAGAATATCTAATTTTTATGTCCTATCTATGCCCAAATTTGGCATGAAGAAGTTTAGGAGTCGTCATTTGGAAAGAACTAATAGTTTGGCTTTTTAGTTTTTTTTTTTATTATTGTAACTTTATTTTTTTAGTCTTATTTAGTTTTTGTTTTTAGTTTTTTTTTTATTTTTATAAAAAAAAATATAATAATTATGATTTAAATGTGGCATTTTGTTTTATTGACTTATGTAACTAATTTTGTCTTTTGTGTTTTTTTAGCCAAAAAGCCAAACCAAACATAGCTTAAAAGGCTAAAATAACCACAAAAGGATAAAACTGATTAAAAAATTAATAAGATAAAATATCACATCAAAACCATAATTATTTCAGTTTTTCTCTCACAAAAGTCAAAAAAACTAAAAAATTCATCCAAATGAAAGTTTTTAACCCAATGTTAAAATAGCAAAAAAGTTAACCCACATTCCAAACGTAGATTCTATGAATAATTTCATAAAAATTAGGAAAAACTATACATCAATAAGATCAGAAAAAATATTTACAAAAAGATGATAAATATTGATAATTCAAATCACATATATATATATATATATATTTATAAATGTTTTTTTTCTTGAAATTCCCCCTAAAATTAAGGGTAAACTATCAATAAATTTTAATAGTTAAATTTAATTTATATCAAATCCTATTGAAAATAAATCCTACTAAAATCGTAGCTAAAAATATTTTTTGTGATAATTTTTTTACATATGTCACTAAAAATTGACAATTAGTTACTTTTTTATCATTATTTTTATAAATTATTGATAAAACTTACAATTACTTTTTGTGATGAATTTTTTAAATTGTCGCAGAAAATTAAAAATTAATGATATTTTTTTGTGATAATTTTTTTAAACTATCCCTAAAACTAATGAAAATTAATTAGCTTGTTTGGTTTCAGTTTTTTCGAAAATTTTACTTTTTTATTTTTCGTATTTTAATATTTTCACTGAATTTTTTTAATATTTTAAACAATTTTTTATTTTTTAGACACACCTAACATAAATACACTTAAAAAGTATAATATTTGTGAAAAAGTCTTTCAAAATACACTAAATACCAAAAAATGCAAAAATTCAATACATTTTTCCTATTTTTGTGTATTTATTAATTTTTTAAAATATTTTTTTACAAATATTTTACTATTTAGATATATCTAAGTAAGGTACATCCAAAAAAGTAAAAAAAAAATTACTTAAAATTTAAAAAATATTCATTAAAAACAAAAAAAAAAATGTGAAAAACAAAAAAATTAATTTTTAAAAAACTGAATTCAATGATATTTTTTTTTGACAATTTTTTTAAACTATCCCTAAAACTAATAATTAGTGATTTTTTATGATTTTTTTTTTCAAATTATCGTTAAAATTAGTAATTAATGCCATTTTTTAATAATATTTGATAAAAAAAATTATTAATTATCCTAAAACTTGTTCAGCTTGCTTGTTTTTGGTTTTCTAAAAACACTTTTTAGAAAATTTCAATTTCTTCTTTTCCGTATTTTTTTTTGTTTTTACTTAATGTTTTTAATATTTTAAGTAATTTTTTAAATTTTTAGACACACTTAACATAAATACAAAATAAAAAAATATGAGAATTCAATATATTTTTCATATTTTTATGTATTTATTAAAATTTAAAAATATTTTTTATTTATTTTTTACTTTTTAAATACATCAAATAAGATATATCTAAAAAAATTTTAAAAAATATTTAAAAATTTAAAATATTTATTAAAAAAATACGAAAATAAATTAATTTTCAAAAAATTTAATTCAAAAACCTCAAAAAAAAATATAAAAAAAATAATCTGTGCTAGAAGAACCTGAAAATCTCTCTCTAAAAGGACTTTCTGTTATATGTGTGGGTGTTTGAAAAGTGGATTTTTATGTAGGTTTTTTTAATTGTAGGATATTATTGGAGGAATTTTTTTTTTGTGTTTGGGAATATAGTTCGGTTTTTTTGTGATTGATGAGATGTTTGTGAAAAAAAAAATGAAATGATTATGGAGTTGGATATGATATTTTGTTTGGATGTGTTTTTTTTTTTATTTTATAAAAAATTTGACTTTTTGTGAAAAAAATAAAAAAAAAAACTCAAGTCCCAAACACCACCTGGACGGTGTTTGGCAAGTGGAAGAGTTGGGTTTTTTATTTTATTTTTTCCATTAAAAGACAAAATTTTTGCAAAATAAAAAAAAAACAAATCCAAATAAAATATCACATCCAATCCCATAATCATTTCACTTTTTCTCTCACAAACATCACATTCAACCACAAAAAAGCTCAACTATCTTCCCAAATACCAATTTTTTTTTATCCAATAATATCTTACAACTAAAACAACCTCCATAAAAACTCACTTCCCAAACAGCCACTGTGTGTGTCTCTCTCTATCTGCATCGAATCGCCATGGCTCTTTTGGTTTGAAACTCGCCTCGAATGGCCCTAATCGAATCACAGGGGTGGTGACAATCCACATAACCCTGCCGTCGTATCGCACACTCTACGCTCCTCTATCGTTGTCTTTGGCGACGTCTCCGGCTGGGATGTCGAAGGCGGCTAAGTTCATGATCTCGAGGTTGATGATCTGATAAACTGGGCACGCGCGCGAATCTATCTGGTCCATGACCTTCGGCCTCATTTGCTGCGCTGTAGAAATGATGCACACTGGAATTGCTCGTCACGACTTGGATCGTTTCGGCGTCATCTTCAGGCCAAGCCCTAGGCTGTCTGATTGTATGATCATCGCTGGCACTCTCACTAATAAGATGACCCTCGTTCTCAACAAGTACGTCGTATCTTTCTCTCTCCCTCTCTCTCTCTCTCTCTCTCTCTCTCTCTCTCCACATAACCTATCTATGTATATTCGTGATTTTGTATATATATATGTTTGAATTGTGTATAATTGAAGGACTTGGGGGTGGTTGAATTTTGCTTAAGGCTTTTAGGGTTGCCTAAGAGCAGCTCCAATCCTTGCTTTCTATTTCTTTTTCTTTTTTCTTTTTCATCGAATTTGATAGAAAATTTGGTTGAGTGATGAGTAACACTCCAATCCTTGCTCGCTCCCTCTTTTTTTATCAAATATTTTGGAAATTTTTTTTACTTTTTTTATGAAAGAAGCAATCTTCAATCCTTACACTTTTTAAAATTTCATCAAATGTAGTGAATGATTTGGTTCATCATTGATTTGATGAAAAAATTTGTGTCTCTATTGATTTGATACAGATTTGATGAAATGGTTGAAACACATCTTTAGCCATTTTTTCATCAAATTTGAATTTGATGAAGGATTGGAGAGGACAAATGTACATGTTTAGGTACATAGACTTTGTTAATGGCCGGTTTTGAATATATTTTCTTCCCATTTGTGTGCGATTTTGGAGTGTTGTAATTGTTGGATTGGTTTTATTTCCTCTTTACCATCTGCTAGGAATTTAAAGGTTTTGTAATTTATTTTTGTTGGATATTGAGGGTTTTTGAGCCAATTAGGAAATTTGCATTGATCATCATTACATTATAATTATTGTATTTGCGTTATGGAATTTTGTCAAGCATTGTAATTTCATGGATTTCTTCAGCAATGGTATTTTTATATCCTCTATGTCTTCATAGTCATCTTTTAATAAGGTTGAAATTCTTACTTCTTGTGATGTATCAAGAACTAAGTCAATACATGTGGTTTTGGAGGTCGTGCGTCACGACCCAAACCCATCCTTAAAAGTTTGGCATCGTAACCAGTCAGTAATCCTTAGATTACCAAAGGCCTTCCTGAGCAAATAAAAATAATTGGGGATTGCGGAAGTAATAGACAAAAACACCAATAGTCCAATGAGCTGTGCATCTATATGAACAAATATTTACATGCAAAAACGTTAATTTACCCACTTACATTACATAATGATAACATAATATCTTATACAAAACATATGCATGTGTCGAAAGTATAGAACATGATTAAAAGTTTAACAACGGCCTTCCAGGCGTAGCCCCAACTCGGAGGCACACAAAACGACTTGATAGACCTCAAAACGGTGGCTTGGCTCAAGATTCCGCCTAGGCTTGCCCTCCAGAACGCTCACTTATACATATATATATAAACAGTGAGTTAAAACCCAGTGAATAACATTAAAGTAAAGGGGTTAGTGAACGAATTCCAAATATATCGGATTCGTTTGGTTTGAATTTCCCAAAAAAATTTGGGAAAATTTCTCTACAAATGAGTTTTCAGAAAAACTCAAACCAAACAAATTTTTCCAAAATTTTTTTTCAAAACTTGTAAACCAAACAAGTTTTCCAAACAAATCTCTCTCACATACACATCAAATCAATCACTTTTTCCAAAACTCTCTCTCAAAATAATTTTCCAAAACATCTTTCCAAAAAGACCAAACCAAACAACTTTTCGTACTTTTTATCTCCCAAACTCATCTCCCAAACTCAAACCAAACATACCCATCATATCCGTAAAACAAATCATGACACAATCATTCATATTAGTCTCATATCAGAACATAACATAATGGTACATCTCATAGAACATATCACATATCGTATTCCGACTAGAGTAATCGGTTCTAGATACTGATTAAACACATATCACCACAATGAAGTGGCTAACGAGATCTCGTATCACATAGATGTCATGGACCCGCATTTACATGTTGTCCCCCACGACTTAAGACTATCTGTGGATGCCATAATAGATTCGTAAATAGGACATTCGTTTACATGATCAAAATAGCATTTCAGAAATTATAATTTATCGATAACAGTTAAAACATGAGTCATATCAACATATCTTTACCAAAATGTTACTCACAATGGGCTTCCAAAGCTGGTTATACGGTCTCCAAACTTGACCTACAAACATGAACATTCATAGCACAATTTCTCAATACACAGTCAAATCATTCAGTTGATTCTTAACCTTATTCAGTTGTCCGATACTTGTTCACTCAATTATTTCCATGCTTATGAGATGCATATGGATGTATATGATATGTGAAAACCATGTAAATGAAGGCCCGTAAATCAGAAAACAAAAAGAAAACAAAATCAAAAAAACTGCCTTGTTTGGCCGCATATGCGGTGGAACTTCATGATGCATTTTGGCCAAAACAAGGTTGGCCGCTTTAGCGGGGCCCCAGGCAGCTCGAGCGGTCTAGGTAAAAAACCAGCTCGAAAATCTGTTCAAGTGTTGGAACTTAATCTTTACAAAACCAATCTCAAATTCATGAAAATCAAGGCCCAAAACTCATGAAAACAACTTGAATTAACCACCTTTCACTTGGAACATAAATCATAACTTTAAATCATGCTCAATGTTTCATGTGAAGATCAAAACTTTGAATTTAATGGCAAAATCATCAATTATGCATATGTTAATAAATCCATGGAGTTTCACCCTCCATCCTCAAGAATTATGCAAGAAAACAAGTTTATGAACATGAACTAAATGATTTAATGCCATTTATGTAAAGTTATGAGCCAATTTCCTTTGATTTTTGTCGTATGTGCTTATATATGCTTTCTAGGTCAAAATACAACACAACACCCTTAATTGAACATGAATTCCTTCTATCTCCACTTCATATTCATGAGTTTATGTATGACTTAGCTCTATATCAAGAAATTAATAGAAAATTCTTACCTTTGAATGTTGATCCTTGAGGTTTGATTAATTTCCCCTTTCTTCTTCTCCTTATCTTCTAAGTCTCTAGAACTCTTTCGATTATTGCCATATGTGCTTATATATGCTTTCTAGGTCAAAATACAACACAACACCCTTAATTGAACATGAATTCCTTCTATTTCCACTTCATGTTCATGAGTTTATGTATGACTTAGCTCCATATCAAGAAATTAATAAAAAATTCTTACCTTTGAATGTTGATCCTTGAGGTTTGATTAATTTCCCCTTTCTTCTTCTCCTTATCTTCTAAGTCTCTAGAAAACTCTCTCTCTCTCTCTCTCTCTCTGTTTTTTTTCTTCTTCCGTTTGTGTTGAGTCAAACAAAGGCCAATATCTATATCTATATATATAATTGTCTAAAGGTTTAGCCAAACATGGCTTAGCGAATCAAACAAAATCAATTACCAATTAAACTTTCCAAATGGCTCTAAAAATTTCCATTAGCATATCCATGTACCCAATTTCGGTTTCTGAACCCATTATGGTCGTTAATTTCAGTCCCGAAGTTGTAGCCTCAATAGATATTTTTCTAATTCAAACAGATATTCTCCAATTAATTCATATTATCGCATAATTAAATAAAGATAATTATGACACGCATTTTGGGACCATTACATCGTGAGTGGGTTTGGATTTCTTTGCTCAAGCGTGACTGTGTATTAATTTACCTTAGGATAAAAGGGAGAAACTTGGTGCATCTTACACATTGGTCATCTTAGTGAGTTTTATAAGTTTTTGTCATTTCTCCAAGAGCAAGGCCCTTTTGAGGCTAGTGTAAGGGTTTGGCCTTTTTTTAAGGATTCCCAAGTCTTAGCATCATTGCCTTATTCATAAATCATATTTTTATCATACTTTCAAGAGAGCATACAATATATGAAAAAAATGAAGTAGCATTTAAAACATGCTTGTTAAGGGTTTCAAAGAAACAAATCACACTTCAAATCTTGAAGTAAGTTCATGAAAATATCATCATGCTTTGAAAATGATAACAAGAGTTATGCAAGGTAAACTTTGGAAAACACTTTTATAACTTTTGGAAACCTTAAATTCTACTCATATATCATGAGCACACTATACTACGTATTTAAATCCCCTACCTTAAAAATCTTTCAAGCAAGAATGAAATAGCTAGACAAATTGTTCTTAAAGCTTGAAGTCTTCCTCCTCCAGTACACTTGAATTCTTTCAAAGAGATGAAAGGAACATAGTAAGTAATTAAAAGAGATATCATGGCTTGAATAGTGAAGAATTATTAAAGGGAGAGTGCCTTGGAGACCTCCTAGCCTTTTCCAAGTTCACTACCCGCCCTTGCTTTTATATGTATGCAAAACCAGGTCATTTCCACTTCAAATTAACATTTCGGGGAATAGTTATTGTCATGATGCTGTTGATTACTTGATTTTCCTTAAATTATACAACCTGTAGAAGGTGCTATTATGAACCTATCCGAAAGTTAGATGACATTTTAAGTGCTCCCTCTTGTAGGATAGAAACCTTTCAGAACAGTCAGTCTTGTGTGTGCTATATTTGGCAATAGTGATCTTTTGGATGATAGATTATCAATTTAACTTTGGGGTTTGTTAATTTTGTTTAAACTTCTAGTGCCGAGAGGGAAAAAAACATGTATGGAAAAGATAATTGGGTTCGGTAATAGCTTGGCTTGATGTGCCTTTATAGTTTATATATATATAATGTAATAAATTATTGGGACAATTGCATAGTCTAAAAAAATTTGCACTACACATGATAATTTTTTGGTGTAAATCTGACACATATGAAAAACTTGCACCAAACACAACTTGCATCCCATGAAAATGAATTTTTTATTCGACTGTGACAATCCTCCAACTTCTTGCAATTAGATGTATTATCATTCTAATTGGAGGGTAAGTTGTTTATGAACATTTATATTGAAAACTAATTGCAGGGTCTACGATCAAATGCCTGAGCCAAGGTGGGTCATCTCTATGGGAAGCTGTGCAAATGGTGGTGGATATTACCATTACTCGTACTCTGTTGTTTATGGTTATGACAGGATTGTCCCAATTATCATTTCTTTTCTAGGTTGCCCGCCTGTTGCCGAGGCCCTACTTTACAAAATCCTTTAGCTGCAGAAGAAGATCAATAGGCGTAAGGATTTCCTTCATTGGTGGACTAAATGAGAACATTTTTACTTTATTCCCTGGCCGCTTTGTTTGCATGCTTATAGAAGAAGAATAAACCCGATTTTGCTAGCTTTCTTAGGTAAAGTAACCATGTAAAGGATGAGACCTATTTTAATTTCTTTGTATGTGAATGTTATATCATATGAATATGTAAGGGAATATTTTCAGTGTTGCTTGGGCCAATTGCTTTAGGCTTGACTTTGGAAAGTCAAGGAATAATTGCATTTGATGTCAACTTTTACATATCTGTTGTGTTTCACATGTTCTTATATAATTTGAGCTATTTTTTTTTGTAAATTTAAAAAAAAAAAAACTCCAATTGGGGTTAGTTCTGGTTTTATTAGTTGGCTGAGTCACTGTTGCATAGATGGAAAAAAGTTGAAATTTGGGTTTTTTGCAGTCGCTTGAATCCCAAACATATCTTCTCTCAAATTTCTTGTTCCCGGAACCTGTGAAGTTTGGCTTTTATGATTGAAAATCCGTGTGTTTGTGTGGGTTTTCTTGTAACTAGTTTGTCTGTAAATATAACTAGGCATATTTTTTTACTATGAGGTGCATTTCGTGTCATTGTATGCCCGCCCTACTTCTATTTGTTCAGTTGTGATCCAAACATGTTTAATGTGGTCCATTTCTTTGTGATTTAGCACATTTCAAGATGAAACATGGAGCTGAAGCTTTCATTTTTTATGAATTTCTCAATCCTAATGCTAAGCCAAATATCATAACAGGTTCGTGTTATTGCCTCGTCAATTATGCGAACGCATAATATGTTTGGTTTGGTTTTGAGAGAGTAGTTTTTTAAAATTATTTTGGGGAAAGAGATTAGAAATTTTTTTGGTTTGTTTGGTTGTGTATTTTGAAAGTAGTTTAGGAGTTTGTAATGATTTGATATTTTGTTGTAATTGAGTAGAAGTATGTGAGACAAAAAGTGATTGAGAATGAGAGAGAAGAGATGAAAAGTGATTGATTGATGTGTAAGAGAGAGAGTGATTTTGGAAATTGTTTTGGAAAAATTACAAACCAAACAAGTTTTTTAGAAATTTTTTTCCAAAATCACTCTACAAAGCTAAACCAAACATACCCATTGTGTTTGGTTTTTTGGTGTGGACCATGGGCTCAACATTTGGTGCAGTTCTCCAACAGGATTAAGAATTTCTACTGGTTAAAGGTGATGTCGGGCAAGGCAAGAATTTTTTTCTGAAATTTCATGTCTCAATGTTTCAAAATTCCTTTTCATCTTACGATCAGGTTAGGTAGACCATACAGAAGATCCAAGCTCTATGCTTGGCACCACTTCCTTAACACGTCATTATAAAACTAATTCCACTGTCACTCATCATTGCATACAATCCACTATTTCCATTTCTACTGATGCTGCTGCTCAAATTGTGACTCCCATTGCCATTGTAACCAAGGGGTAGGGAGATAAGGGTAATTGCCCTATTGATGTTTGAAAATTTATCAAGGGTCAACCAAGGCTCTAAGATGATGAGTTAAGGTTGTGTGTGGTGTATATAGATGATACAAGGAAGGTAGGCTAGCTCAAAGATAGCTTGCAATGGAAGAAGGAGGAATAATAAGCTATTTCTATGTGTATAGGCTTTTTCTCAATTGTTCAACCCTCAAAATAGAGGTATATGGTCATATTTATAGAATTTGAGTAAGAAATATCATAAATGTCTTTAAAAATGGACAGCTGGTGGCCTCCCGCCTAGAATAGTGTTTCTCGCTACCAAGGGCCGACCGGGTCTCAATGAGACACAGTCGGGCCTCAATAAATTCTCCTATTTTCTGTTTCAGCCTAAACACAGGGTGGCACTAGGTGTAAACATGAATTTCTTGGGTATGGATAAAATCATGAGTAATTTGCTTTGTTCATAAGGGGAAGACCTTGTTCTTGACGTTAGTTCTTCTTTTGCGGAGTGCCGTCTATCTAGTGTTACTCTTATTTTCGACTACTCAGCTTCATATATTATTACAATTTATTATTATTATCATTAGAATTTTAAAATACATAACTAAAAGTAAATTAAAATAAAAAGTAATAAAATGGGAATAAAAAATATTATTCTCTCTATCACCCTAAAATATCCCATAAAATATGAGAACAATTAAAAAGAGAAAATATTTTATATAATGAATATTTCACATGATTAAGGAGTTGTTTGGGGTGTTCTAAATAAGTGTACTTTTTATCTTTTTAGACTAAAAAGTTGAGGGAAAAAATATGGATGTTTGGGTTAACTTTTTGACTTTTTATGAAAAAATGTGTATTAAAAAATTGTATAAATTAATGTGTAGGGAAAAATTAGAATTGGGAATTGAGCAACCATAATTTTTTACTTTTGCTGAATAGTGATAATTTTTTAATTTTTTGAGTAATTTTTTAGTTTTTTAACTTTTTTTATACTTCCCAAACTTGGCCTAAGTTGCCGTGATATATACTAATTGTTTCTTTTGGGATAAATGTAAGATAGAGAAATCAATTTATGTTAATTATAAAATAGTGTATGTTTAATTATATAAAAAAATATGATTTTATTTTTACTCACATAACAGATAATAAATAAACAAATACATCATACCATCTCAATCACATGGCGTAATCATTATATAAGATAATTTTAAAATAAAGATTAAGAGTTTTAATTTGTTGGCTACATATTTTGTAAAAGCCAATTACAATTCGACACGTGACAGAATAAGGGTATTATGGGAAGGTGATTTTAATATTCGATCCTAATCGTACACGTGGCAATGAATATTGATTCTTAAGTGATCTGAGTAGCACTAAATCAGTAATGAGATATAAGGTGACGTGGCTTCAACGGTTACCTATATTCAAATTCAAATACAGGAGGGAAGCTCAATTGCAAGTGATGGCGTAGTGGAACTACTTCTAAGGCAACATGATCAACGATTATGAAGGAGCAGTTCGACGGTTCAAAGTGCAGTTCGAAGGTTATCCTTGACAAGTATAAATAACAAGGAAGTCCCCAGAAAAGACTCCCAGACTCAGATCATACAAACCAGTCTTTACTTCATATTTTCTTTCCCAGTTTTACATTTCCTGTACTTTAAATTCTTGCACTTTAAATACCTGTTCTTTAAATACCTGTACTTTAAATATCCGTACTGCACTTCGATTCATAGGAGTAGTTTCAAGTAGATTCAAGTAGGCTGTTGCTGTAAACCTCCTCGAGGCAGAGTTTGGACTATTGTAAGTGTTTATTTTAATGAAATACTTCGATTGTTCTTCATATTAACTGTTATTTCTCTTAATTTCTCCTAAGTCAAGCCATCGGTAAAAGTCCTCTTCATTGAGGCTGAAAGAACTAAAACACAATCGTCTGATAATTGATTGGCAATTATAATTTCTGTAAGGACTGATTGATCCTTGCTGGCACGCTCGCATTTACAAAAATACCCTTCGAAAGGCCAAAAAGCCAATATATATTTTTGGCACGCCCAGTGGGACTTGTTAAAATGGCTAGACGAAGACGACAAGGAGAAAATGAACGCTTGGAAGAAGGCGTAGAAGGAGAGGTAAAGATACCTAATCCAGAGGAGAATGTGGTAACATATCCTGTGGAAACTCCTATGCTATCAGAACCTTTGGTCGAACAGACCAGTACTTCTGGGCAAGAACCGTATGTTCATAATATTGGACGAAACCAAGGAATTGGACCATCCACCGTTCCATCTACTCACCCAACAAATCCATGGGATAGCTTGGTAGATGCTATGGGACAACAATTAATGAACACAATGGAAAGGTGGGCAACGTCCTTTTTGGATCGAATGAATAACCACCAACCAACAAATACAAGACACACAGAGGAAATTTTAAATGTCCCTCAGCAAAGATTGGCTAGAGAAAAACAGCCTATGCAAATTAATGGACAATCTAATAGTCAGACTAGTACTCAGAACTATGAAAGACCATCGCCTCAGTCTTGGTATGAACCCATTTCAAGGCCTGTAGTAGGCCAAAATGCCTCAGTACTCAACAATGAAGCCACACAAGTTGGTGGATCTGGCCAAGTACAAGAAACTGGCATAAGAATGGTGGCAAATCCCATGTTCGAAGCCATACCTGGCACTAGGGGGTATAATAATCCCTTATTCGAATTTATACATGGGGGGTTGGAAGACTTTCCCACAAATGGAAGGGACACAACACCTGTTCCAGCGCCTTTCACAGGTCCTTTTGCAGGACTGGCTCAAAGGGGTTACCCATACCCCAAACAGCAGCCTGCACCACAGGGGCAAACAGTCCCAAATATACCACCTTATGGACCAAGAGGACCACAGGCACAAGTTTGTCCACCAAACCCTGTGTTTATCCCTCTAGTAGTGATTCAGCAAGCACAAAATATGGTCCCTAGGGACCAAATTGCTGATATTGTTAGGGAGATGTGTGGACCGATGGCTCGAGGGGTCTAGACTCCTGTATACAAAAAACTATACCCAGAATGGGTAGATAGGGTACATAAATACCCAAGAGGATTCAGAATACCAGACTTTACCCTATTTTATGGAACTGGAAATCAATCAACAGTAGAGCATATTGCTAGATTCGCTGCTCAATGTGGTGAATTCACAAATCATGACTACATAAAACTGAGATTATTTCCAAATTCTCTAACTGGGGGAGCATTTGTATGATATATCAACCTTACACCTGGCTCCATTCAAACTTGGCAACAAATGGAAGAGGCATTTCATGCCCAATTCTTCCAATCGGAGCCAGAGGTGTCCATGGCAGACTTGGCAATATTGAGTCAAAGGCCTGAAGAAAAGGCTACTCAGTTTATTGCCAGATTTAAAAAGGCTCGAAATAAATGTAGAGTCATCCTCTCAGAGCCAGAATTTGTAAGATTGGCTCAAAACGGTTTAGAGTTCAGGCTTCGAAAGAAGTTTGATTCAACTGAATTCAGGGATTTGGTCGAATTAACCTATAAGGTGTCTCGATATGAAGCATTACTAGAGGAAGAACAAGATCGAAATAATGCTTCGTATAAGACGTATTACAGAGATCCCAATTATGAGATCGATGCAGCAGAGATTGTGGGTAAAGAACCTGTAATCTGTTAAGCATTAATTCATAAGGATACAACCATCGACCAGCAGCTTAAAAAGAAAGACTTTCACAGAAAGTACTCTTTCGATTTAACAAAAGCAGATGACATTTTTGATCATTTGCTTACAGCCAATTTCCTTAAGTTATCAAAATGAGTAAAACTGCCATCTCCAGATGAACTTAAAGGAAAAGTATACTGTAAATGGCATAATTCTTGGTCTCACTCGACTAAAAACTGCATTATTTTTCGAGACAAGATCCAAGAGCAAATTCGGAAAGGAAGTTTGAAGTTCCCAGCCAAGACAGAAAAAGCCATGGGAATTGACAGTAACCCGTTTCTAGAAGTTGGAGAAAGCGCGGCTAATGTGGTTGTTCCAAACTTTCAGAATCTATCTCTGCAGGAATTGGAAGAGGTCAATGTGCAAATGCACATTGCCAACCAGACAACTGCCAAGAAAGAGACTAGAAGCCTGCTAGTTATTGGACAAGGTTTCTCACATCAGAAGGAACACTCTGATGAAGAAGCACTGGATGACGATTCCTTGGAAGCAGCTGTAATGCAGAGGATGTGTCCTAAATGCAAACTAAGCTACAAATGGTTGAAGGGGCTTCCGATTGATGGGAAGCAGTACTATAGGGATGTTCAGAGACGTCCTAAATCAACCAACGCTTACAACAAAAGACCGTACCCGGCTAGTGATAGGCAGCGACCATTAGTGGTTGAGCCTGCAGTTGACAGAATACATGCTAAAGGCAAGAGGCCCTTGTATGAGTCTAGGCCACTTAACTACTACAGAATGGAGAGCAAAGATTCTGAAAGAAGATTGGAGAGGAGTTCAGGTTATGGGACCAAAGCCAGAGATTGGCCCCCTACACCAACCTCACACAGAACAGAAAATGGCCACCTCCATCAAAGGCCAGAATCAAGCTCGAAGCATGAGACCAGAACCAAGCACTTACCTCTACGGCCAGTTTCGAAGATGGCTTCGAAGGTGGAAAAAGGTGATTCAACATCTGAATCAGTAAGCTCTTGGGTACCTGGAGTTCTAGATTGGTTTGTAATGCAAAACAAACCTAGGGAAGTGTCTGCCAGGAGAGATGTTGGAATCCCAGTCAGGATGGTCAAGCCTCCTTTGGTGGCTCCGAACAACTGGGTATTGCTGAAACACCCAAAGACAAAGGAACCAAATATGGTTCCAGTTATTTCCAGATCACAAAGGAGGAAGATTCAGCGCAGCTACACCCAGTACCAGCAAGATCTGAAAGAAAGTGGAGAGAGTTCTTCATAGGTCAAGACGGAAGGAAAGAAAACTTCGAAGTTAGACCATACTCCAAAACCGACTCTACAAAGTAAAGTGGTTTATAGCAGAGAACAATTGGCCCAAGTTCATTCTAAACTAAAAGCCAGGGAGAAGTCTAGTTTGGCAGGGCTGGAGAAGGCTCTGATGGAAAGTGATAGCGAAACGGATAAAGAGATTGGCATGAGCCAAAAGAAGGAAATGGCAGAAGAAGAAATGTTCGAAGCCTTCATGGCTGAACAGACATTTCTGACTGAAGAACCAGTTGAAAAGGACCCTTCGAAGGGATCAGTTATCAATGAAGTACCAGAGTGCAGCATGGAGGATGCTGCTGAAGACACTAAGCAAGGTAGCCAAGAGGGGAAGAAGGTACAGCCAGCCATCCAGTTTGGCTCATTTCCCCCTGTATCAGTCAATATGGTACACATACTACCTCATGAATTCCAGGCTGGAAATGAGGACCAGGGTGACCAAGACATGGATCCAATTCCTGTCTCCAATGAAGAGTCACAAGTGAGTATGGTACAAGATGCTCTTAAAATGGCTACTCCAATGGAAACTGAGTATGAAAGCGAGGAAGAGGTGAGCATCAACCTCTCATATCCTTTTGAATATCCCTCAAATTCCATGACCCAACATGTCAAGCCTTTGTACATTAAGGCTTTCTTTGATGGGATACAGCTAAACCGAGTCCTAATAGACAATGGGGCAGCGGTAAACTTATTACCGAAATCTTCTTTGAAGAAACTAGGGAAAAAGAATCCCAGGTTGATCCTAACCAGCACCACCATCGCTGGTTTTGCTGGAGATAAACAGATGGCTCAAGGGATTCTGCCTATTAACTTGAGTGTGGGAACCAGGGACTGCATGACAGCATTCTTCGTAATCGACAGCAATGCTAAATATAATGCTTTACTTGGGAGAGATTGGATCCACACTAACAAATGTGTGCCTTCCTCTTTGCATCAGAAAATCATGATGGCTCTGGGCAATGGAGAGACAGAGGAGATTGATGCAGATCCTCAACCCTTCATAGCCTGTGCAGACTTTACAGAGGCCAAGTTGTATATTGAGGGAGTGACACCACTCAGTATACTGAGGAAAGCTGATGGCTCAGCCGAAGTGACGGCTGATGAGGAAGTAACACAGCTGAAGCACTTAGTCCAAGAAAGTGCTAACGAAGAGGTTGTCGTGAAAGATGACAATGATGCCTGGTTATAGGCAAAGAAGTGAAGAACGAGAAGCCAAGTCCTTGGCTTTGATTAAATTTTCATCATTGGACGTAAAAGCAATAGTCCAGAAAGTACAGAAGCAAGAGAGAGATGCGATGATAATTGGCTGTAAACAAGAACAGCAACAGGTTAGAAGTTTGACCCTTGGGAAATACTGTGCATTGGACATTGAAACAAAAGTCCAGGAGATACAGGAAGAAGACGCCTTATGGACAGATTTTGTCTATGAGGAAGAGGGCAGAGATGTCGAATTAAAGAACCTAGGAGCAGAACAAAGCGAGAAGGTTGCTTCGAAGCTTGAAGAAACCAAAGAATAAGCTTCAATGAGTTCTCAGACACAAGACCCCTTAGAAGAAGTGAATTTAGGGGAAGGTTCTATGCAGCAGCCCACCTATATAAGTACTTGCTTAAATGTTCTGGACAGAGACCAGTTATTGGTTGTTCTAAAGAAATACAAAGATTGCTTTGCATGGTCTTATAATGAACTACCAGGATTGGATAGATCATTGGTGGAACATAGGCTCCCTATGAAGCCTAATTTCAAGCCATACAAGCAGAAACCAAGAAGGATGAGTCTATAAGTAATTCAGAAGGTCAAGGAAGAAATTCTTAGACTGCTCAAGGCAGACTTTATTAGGACAGCCAGGTATGTTGAATGGCTATCTAATATTGTGCCTGTAGTTAAGAAGAATGGCAAAATGAGGGTATGCATCGATTTCAGAAACTTAAATCTAGCTACTCCTAAAGATGAGTACCCTATGCCTATAGTGGATCTGCTGGTAGACAGTTCAGCAGGGCATCAAGTTTTATCGATGATGGATGGCCATTCTGGTTATAACCAAATATGCATTGCAGAGGAAGATATCCACAAGACAGCATTCAGATGTCCTGGGAATATTGGCACCTTCGAATGGGTTAAAATGCCATTTGGTCTGAAGAATGCTGGGGCTACATATCAGAGGGCTATGAACACTATCTTTCATGACCTTATTGAAGGGTATCTAGAATGTTATATTGATGACATTGTGGTGAAATCCCAGTCCATGGAGGAGCATTTGTTTCATTTAGAAGCAGCTTTCGAAAGAATGAGGAAGTTCAAGTTGAAACTCAACCCTCTTAAATGTGCTTTTGGTGTATCATTTGGAAATTTCTTGGGTTATGTAGTGCACAAGAAAGGAATACAGATTGATCAGAATAAAGCCAAAGCCATCATCGAAGCTAGGCCTTCATCAAGTAAGAAAGAGTTACAAAGGTTCCTTGGGCAGGTTAACTTTCTTCGAAGGTTTATTTCTAACACTGCAGGGAAAACTAAAGTATTTTCTTCCTTGTTAAGGCTGAAAGATGAAGAGGAATTTGTGTGGACAGCAGAGCATCAAATTGCTTTCGAAGGTATCAAAGCCTACTTGGCCAACCCTCCAGTGCTGATGCCACCAAAAGGGAATAAGCCCTTGAAGTTATACATAGCTGCAGCAGAACATTCATTGGGAGCTTTCTTGGCTCAAGACAATGAAGAAGGCAAGGAACAAGCTGTTTATTACCTTAGTAGGTTTTCAAATTCTTGTGAATGTAAATATTCAGCTGTTGAAAAGCTGTGTCTTGCTTTGTATTTTTCTGCAATGAAATTAAGATATTATCTTTTACCTACAACTGTCTTGGAAATTGCAACCACAGATTTGGTTAAATACATGTTATCTAGACCTATGTTGAGGGGAAGAATTGGCAAATGGATATTAGCCTTATCAGAATTTCATCTAGAATATGTCCCTTAAAGGGCAGTAAAAGGGCAAGTTTTAGCTAATTTTCTGGCAGATCATCCATCTCAAACAGAAAGCCAAGAGATAATGGAGCTTGGTATGGCTAGTGTTGAACCATGGCAAATGTGGTTTGATGGATCGAAGGCCAATGGATTAATTGGGATTGGTATTGTGATTAAGTCTCCACAAGGGGTAGAAACCACACATGGTTTCAAAGTGGATGAAGCTAGCTGTTCCAATAACCAGGCTGAATACGAAGCCTTAATAGTGAGACTAGAAATCCTGATTGGATTACAAGTACATGCAGTTGACATATTTGGGGACTCTCAATTGGTAGTTAACCAAGTAAAAGGGATTTTCAAGTGTCAAAGCATAAGCATTTTACCATACTATGTTGTTGCATTACATCTGCTTTCTCAATTTCAAATAGCAAATGTAACTCATGTTCCAAGATTCTTGAACAATAGAGCTAATGATGTGGCTCAGAAAGCTTCGAACTTCAAGAGAAGGAATAGTACTCAAAGGGACATAAGCCAAACAACATATCAGAAATTAATACAGCCTTTGAATAAAAGGAATGTGGTCTTGGAAGTCAACCATAATTACTTGCAAGAACAAGATTGGAAGCATCCAATAATGCAGTACTTGGTTGGTCCATCTTCGAAGGCCAGCAGAAAAGTCAAATTGTAGTCTATGCAATACATGATATATGGTAATGCTCTCTACAAAAGGGGGGGAGATGGCTTATTGTTGGAATGTTTAGGCCCAAAAGAAGCATTAACAGCCATGGCTGAGATTCATGAAGGCATCTGTGGTGCTCATCAACCCGGTGTAAAGATGAGATGGTTGCTTCGAAAGCATTCCTACTATTGGCCAACTATTCTTAAAGATTGCATAGAATATGCAAAGGGTTGCCAGGCATGCCAAAAACATGGCACAATAAGGCATGTGCCCATAACTGACCTACATGCAGTAGTAAAGCCTTGGCCATTCAGAGGATGGACCATGGATATGATGGGAAAAATACATCCACCTTCTTCGAAGCATCATTGTTTCATTCTAGTGGCCACTGACTACTTCACTAAATGGGTCGAAGCTAAGCCATACAAGGCTGTAGACCAGACAGAGGTCATTGGGTTCATTAAAGATCTGATCCGTAGATTTGGCATCCCACAAACCATAACAGTTGATAATGGAACTGTGTTCGATGGGAAAATGGTAAAGTCCTTTGTGGCAGAATTTTGAATTAGCCTTATTAATTCCACACCCTATTATGCACAAGCCAATGGTCAAGCTCAATCATCCAATAAGTCCTTGAAAAAGGGAATACAAAAGATGGTGAAAGATAATCCTAGGGATTGGCATAACCTATTGTTGGATGTTTTATGGGCTTACAGAACTTCCCCAAGGTCAAGCACAGGAGTCACCCCTTATGCCTTAGTATACGGGCATGATGCAGTGTTACCTGTGGAGATTAATGTTAAATCTCTGAGGGTAAAATACCAAGATCAATTAGATCTTGAGCAATATCATCAAAGCATGTGCTTGGAACTAGAAGGCATAGATGAAGCCAGGATTTTGGCGTTAAATAGCATTCTTTTTCAAAAAAAGAAAGCAGCCAAGAATTATAATAAGAAAGTCAAGCATATTGGCTTTGATGAAGGTGATTTGGTATGGAAGACAATACTCCCAATAGGAATTAAAAGCCATAAATTTGGCAAACGGTCACCTAACTGGGAAGGACCATATCAAATTCATAGAGTTCTGCCTTTTGGAGCATACCATTTGAGAAATTTGAATGGGTATGTACATCCCAAAAAGATTAATGGCAGATATTTAAAGCCTTATTTTCCAACCATTTGGGAAACACAAGGAGTAAAATAAACATTAAAGCACAAAACATAAGACTGCTCAAATGATAGACAAAATTTGTTCTTTTGTAAAGAATTAAATACATTGTGCCACAGATTGGCCCAGAAATCATTACAATGTCTTAATTGTTTTTGTATAATGGATTTCCTATTACTAAGTGATGGAAACAATTGAATAGCTGCAGCCATGTCTTCTTTTCGATCAGCCAGCTCTTGGTTGGTGATGTGCAATTTGGTATCAGTTCTAACCAAGGCTTGGTTTACTGCGGCCAGCTCCTCTTCAAGCTGAGCTTTCTTCTCCAGCAGTTGGACTCGAAAGTGAGAGGCAGAAGAGTGTTGTTCCTTAAGCGTTGATACCTCGGTGTGCACTTGGGAAACAAAACCCTGGTCCCTAGCTAGTCTCTCATCCGCAGTCTTAGCAGCATGACAAATGTTGAGATAGAAATCAATAGTAGCTGTAGCCTGGGATAGATGATTTGAGACATTCATGCCAGACTGCTCAGCAATGTTACAGCATTGAAGGAACCCATTCTTGATGATAGGCCTTTGTAGAGCCTCGAAGGGAATCCTCGAAAAAGAAGTCAGCAGTTCCAGGCATACGTCCAGATCTATTGAAGGTGTAGAAGGCTTGCTGCTGGAGGAAGGAAGACTCTCAAAGATTTCTAGTAAGGAGTCAGCCAAAACTAATGGCTCAGCTTCAACACTAAATGATGGAGAGGTAGAAGGTATGTCGAAGAGACTAGCTAGTCTTCTTTCGAAGATGTCTACCTCATCCCTGGACATGAAGGGCAAGTGAGAAAAAGCCGCAAGCAGAAGTTGAGCTTGTTTCCGCTCAAATGGAGTTGGGGATGATGGAGGTTTGTAAGGTGGAAAGATTTTGTCCATGGGAAGGGCAAGCCTTAATTTCTCTGTCCAGGAAAGAGTGGGAGGAGGAGAGGGAGTAGATGGTTCTGCTTCAAAAGATGGAGAAGGTGTGGATGCTTCTATTCCAGAAGGTGGAGAAGAAGGTGTGGATGCTTCAATTTCAGAAGATGGAGAAGAAGAAGTGGATGCTTCTGTTATGGAAGATGGCACGGGAGTGGAAGGAACAAAGGCATTAATGTAGTCAAGCCAGTCAGAAGAGCAAATCTTCGCCTTCTTGGCTAAAAATGAAGGGCTGTACCCTTGTGATTCTTCCAAACGCCGGGTAGTGTGCATTATCCTTGTGGGCATAGAGGATGTGTACCAGGCCACAAGTAGATTCTCCTCCAAACTACGTCGAAGGTCAATGGGCACATAAGGATAGACCACCGAGCTTCAAGCGTAAGAAGGAAAATCTAAAGGGTCAATGAACTCAACAAAATGGTGATTGATTCGTTCCCTCAAGTCTCAGGACTCAAGTGCTGACCAGTTTGTCCATCCGGAAACCCCAGAAGATGAAGAAGTGGTAGCTTCATCCCAAGCAGAGGTTTGTGAAGAAGAACTTCCCAAGTCCATATTTGTAACTTGTTGAAGCAGAGGCTTGAGAATAGTTCGTTCAAAGTACAAGGGGAGTTTAGAGAAAGAACTTCTTGTATCTGTAAATTTGTAAACCAAAGGATTAAGGGCAATGTGTTCGTAGTCCAAAGGTTGATAATCTGCAAAAGCCTCCATGACCTGAAGATAAAAGAGCGGGTAAAGGTGGCTAATGAATGCGTGGAGATTTTTTCAAGGGGAAACAGCATTACTCAATGGCTCTTCGTATGCTTGATCAATAGAGTGAGAAGTTGATTGAGCCATAGTCCGTTCGAATGCTAAAGGTATTGGAATGTTCAACAAGTTGAGAGTTAATGCAAATGATCACCAAATAGGTGACGGTTGTGTTTCCTGAATATGGATTCCATGCACGTTCCAAAAGCGCGGGAAAAGCTTTTGATCCACTAATATCTCCAAGTATTGGGTATATTAGTGCGGGGGGTAATATTGGCTACATATTTTGTAAAAGCCAATTACAATTCGACACGCGGCAGAATAAGGGTATTATGGGAAGGTGATTTTAATCTTCGATCCTAATCGTACACGTGGCAATGAATATTGGTTCTCAAGTGATCTGAGTAGCACTAAATCAGTAATGAGATATAAGGTGATGTGGCTTCAACGGTTACCTATATTCAAATTCAAATACAGGAGGGAAGCTCAATTGCAAATGATGGCGTAGTGGAACTACTTCTAAGGCAGCATGATCAGCGATCATGGAGGAGCAGTTCGACAGTTCGAAGTACAGTTCGAAGGTCATCCTCGACAAGTATAAATAACAAGGAAGTCCCCAGAAAAGACCCCCAGACTCAGATCATACAAACCAGTCTTTACTTCATATTTTCTTTCCCAGTTTTACATTTCCTGTACTTTAAATTCCTGCACTTTAAATACCTGTTCTTTAAATACCTGTACTTTAAATATCCGCACTTCACTTCGATTCATAGAAGTAGTTTCAAGTAGATTCAAGTAGGCTGTTGCTGTAAACCTCCTCGAGGCTGAGTTTGGACTATTGTAATTGTTCATTTTAATGAAATACTTCGATTGTTCTTCATATTAACTGTTATTTCTCTTAATTTCTCCTAAGTCAAGCCATCGGTAAAAGTCCTCTCCATTGAGGCTGAAAGAACTAAAACACAATCGTCTGATAATTGATTGGCAATTATAATTTCTGTAAGGACTGATTGATCCTTGCTAGCACGCTCGCATTTACAAAAAATACCCTTCGAAAGGCCAAAAAGTCATGCGAGTGTGCCAGCAAGGATCAATCAGTCCTTACAGAAATTATAATTGCCAATCAATTATCAGACGATTGTGTTTTAGTTCTTTCAGCCTCAATGAAGAGGACTTTTACCGATGGCTTGACTTAGGAGAAATTAAGAGAAATAACAGTTAATATGAAGAACAATCGAAGTATTTCATTAAAATGAACACTTACAGTAGTCCAACCTCAGCCTCGAGGAGATTTACAGCAATAGCCTACTTGAATCTACTTGAAACTACTCCTATGAATCGAAGTGCAGTACAAATATTTAAAGTACAGGTATTTAAAGAACAGGTATTTAAAGTGCAGGAATTTAAAGTACAGGAAATGTAAAACTGGAAAGAAAATATGAAGTAAAGATTGGTTTGTATGATCTGAGTCTGGGGGTCTTTTCTGGAGACTTCCTTGCTATTTATACTTGTCAAGGATGACCTTCGAACTGCTTCTCCATGATCGCTGATCATGCTGCCTTAGAAGTAGTTCCACTACGCCATCACTTGCAATTGAGCTTCCCTCCTGTATTTGAATTTGAATATAGGTAATCGTTGAAGCCACGTCACCTTATATCTCATTACTGATTTAGTGCTACTCAGATCACTTGAGAACCAATATTCATTGCCATGTGTACGATTAGGATCGAAGATTAAAATCACTTTTCCATAATACCCTTATTCTGCCGCGTGTCGAATTGTAATTGGCTTTTACAAAATATGTAGCCAACATTACCCCCCGGACTAATATACCCAATACTTGGAGATATTAGTGGATCAAAAGCTTTTCCCGCGCTTTTGGAACGTGCATGGAATCCATATTCAGGAAACACAACCGTCACCTATTTGGTGATCATTTGCATTAACTCTCAACTTGTTGAACATTCCAATCCCTTTAGCATTCGAACGGACTATGGCTCAATCAACTTCTCACTCTATTGATCAAGCATACGAAGAGCCATTGAGTAATGCTGTTTCCCCTCGAAAAAATCTCCACGCATTCATTAGCCACCTTTACCCGCTCTTTTATCTTCAGGTCATGGAGGCTTTTGCAGATTATCAACATTTGGACTACGAACACATTGCCCTTAATCCTTTGGTTTACAAATTTACAGATACAAGAAGTTCTTTCTCTAAACTCCCCTTGTACTTTGAACGAACTATTCTCAAGCCTCTGCTTCAACAAGTTACAAATATGGACTTGGGAAGTTCTTCTTCACAAACCTCTGCTTGGGATGAAGCTACCACTTCTTCATCTTCTGGGGTTTCCGGATGGACAAACTGGTCAACACTTGAGTCCTGAGACTTGAGGGAACGAATCAATCACCATTTTGTTGAGTTCACTGACCCTTTAGATTTTCCTTCTTACGCTTGAAGCTCGGTGGTCTATCCTTATGTGCCCATTGACCTTCGACGTAGTTTGGAGGAGAATCTACTTGTGGCCTGGTACACATCCTCTATGCCCACAAGGATAATGCACACTACCCGGCGTCTGGAAGAATCACAAGGGTACAGCCCTTCATTTTTAGCCAAGAAGGCGAAGATTTGCTCTTCTGACTGGCTTGACTACATTAATGCCTTTGTTCCTTCCACTCCCGTGCCATCTTCCATAACAGAAGCATCCACTTCTTCTTCTCCATCTTCTGAAATTGAAGCATCCACACCTTCTTCTCCACCTTCTGGAATAGAAGCATCCACACTTTCTCCATCTTTTGAAGCAGAACCATCTACTCCTTCTCCTCCTCCCACTCTTTCCTGGACAGAGAAATTAAGGCTTGCCCTTCCCATGGACAAAATCTTTCCACCTTACAAACCTCCATCATCCCCAACTCCATTTGAGCGGAAACAAGCTCAACTTCTGCTTGCGGCTTTTTCTCACTTGCCCTTCATGTCCAGGGATGAGGTAGACATCTTCGAAAGAAGACTAGCTAGTCTCTTCGACATACCTTCTACCTCTCCATCATTTAGTGTTGAAGCTGAGCCATTAGTTTTGGCTGACTCCTTACTGGAAATCTTTGAGAGTCTTCCTTCCTCCAGCAGCAAGCCTTCTACACCTTCAATAGATCTGGACGTATGCCTGGAACTGCTGACTTCTTTTTCGAGGATTCCCTTCGAGGCTCTACAAAGGCCTATCATCAAGAATGGGTTCCTTCAATGCTGTAACATTGCTGAGCAGTCTGGCATGAATGTCTCAAATCATCTATCCCAGGCTACAGCTACTATTGATTTCTATCTCAACATTTGTCATGCTGCTAAAACTGCGGATGAGAGACTAGCTAGGGACCAGGGTTTTGTTTCCCAAGTGCACACCGAGGTATCAACGCTTAAGGAACAACACTCTTCTGCCTCTCACTTTCGAGTCCAATTGCTGGAGAAGAAAGCTCAGCTTGAAGAGGAGCTGGCCGCAGTAAACCAAGCCTTGGTTAGAACTGATACCAAATTGCACATCACCAACCAAGAGCTGGCTGATCGAAAAGAAGACATGGCTGCAGCTATTCAATTGTTTCCATCACTTAGTAATAGGAAATCCATTATACAAAAACAATTAAGACATTGTAATGATTTCTGGGCCAATCTGTGGCACAATGTATTTAATTCTTTACAAAAGAACAAATTTTGTCTATCATTTGAGCAGTCTTATGTTTTGTGCTTTAATGTTTATTTTACTCCTTGTGTTTCCCAAATGGTTGGAAAATAAGGCTTTAAATATCTGCCATTAATCTTTTTGGGATGTACATACCCATTCAAATTTCTCAAATGGTATGCTCCAAAAGGCAGAACTCTATGAATTTGATATGGTCCTTCCCAGTTAGGTGACCGTTTGCCAAATTTATGGCTTTTAATTCCTATTGGGAGTATTGTCTTCCATACCAAATCACCTTCATCAAAGCCAATATGCTTGACTTTCTTATTATAATTCTTGGCTGCTTTCTTTTTTTGAAAAAGAATGCTATTTAACGCCAAAATCATGGCTTCATCTATGCCTTCTAGTTCCAAGCACATGCTTTGATGATATTGCTCAAGATCTAATTGATCTTGGTATCTTACCCTCAGAGATTTAACATTAATCTCCACAGGTAACACTGCATCATGCCCATATACTAAGGCATAAGGGGTGACTCCTGTGCTTGACCTTGGGGAAGTTCTGTAAGCCCATAAAACATCCAACAATAGGTTATGCCAATCCCTAGGATTATCTTTCACCATCTTTTGTATTCCCTTTTTCAAGGACTTATTGGATGATTGAGCTTGACCATTGGCTTGTGCATAATAGGGTGTGGAATTAATAAGGCTAATTCAAAATTCTGCCACAAAGGACTTTACCATTTTCCCATCGAACACAGTTCCATTATCAACTGTTATGGTTTGTGGGATGCCAAATCTACGGATCAGATCTTTAATGAACCCAATGACCTCTGTCTGGTCTACAGCCTTGTATGGCTTAGCTTCGACCCATTTAGTGAAGTAGTCAGTGGCCACTAGAATGAAACAATGATGCTTCGAAGAAGGTGGATGTATTTTTCCCATCATATCCATGGTCCATCCTCTGAATGGCCAAGGCTTTACTACTGCATGTAGGTCAGTTATGGGCACATGCCTTATTGTGCCATGTTTTTGGCATGCCTGGCAACCCTTTGCATATTCTATGCAATCTTTAAGAATAGTTGGCCAATAGTAGGAATGCCTTCGAAGCAACCATCTCATCTTTACACCGGGCTGATGAGCACCACAGATGCCTTCATGAACCTCAGCCATGGCTGTTAATGCTTCTTTTGGGCCTAAACATTCCAACAATAAGCCATCTCCCCCCATTTTGTAGAGAGCATTACCATATATCATGTATTGCATAGACTACAATTTGACTTTTCTGCTGGCCTTCGAAGATGGACCAACCAAGTACTGCATTATTGGATGCTTCCAATCTTGTTCTTGCAAGTCATTATGGTTGACTTCCAAGACCACATTCCTTTTATTCAAAGGCTGTATTAATTTCTGATATGTTGTTTGGCTTATGTCCCTTTGAGTACTATTCCTTCTCTTGAAGTTCGAAGCTTTCTAAGCCACATCATTAGCTCTATTGTTCAAGAATCTTGGAACATGAGTTACATTTGCTATTTGAAATTGAGAAAGCAGATGTAATGCAACAACATAGTATGGTAAAATGCTTATGCTTTGACACTTGAAAATCCCTTTTACTTGGTTAACTACCAATTGAGAGTCCCCAAATATGTCAACTGCATGTACTTGTAATCCAATCAGGATTTCTAGTCTCACTATTAAGGCTTCGTATTCAGCCTGGTTATTGGAACAGCTAGCTTCATCCACTTTGAAACCATGTGTGGTTTCTACCCCTTGTGGAAACTTAATCACAATACCAATCCCAATTAATCCATTGGCCTTCGATCCATCAAACCACATTTGCCATGGTTCAACACTAGCCATACCAAGCTCCATTATCTCTTGGCTTTCTGTTTGAGATGGATGATCTGCCAGAAAATTAGCTAAAACTTGCCATTTTACTGCCCTTTAAGGGACATATTCTAGATGAAATTCTGATAAGGCTAATATCCATTTGCCAATTCTTCCCCTCAACATAGGTCTAGATAACATGTATTTAACCAAATCTGTGGTTGCAATTTCCAAGACAGTTGTAGGTAAAAGATAATATCTTAATTTCATTGCAGCAAAATACAAAGCAAGACACAGCTTTTCAACAGCTGAATATTTACATTCACAAGAATTTGAAAACCTACTAAGGTAATAAACAGCTTGTTCCTTGCCTTCTTCATTGTCTTGAGCCAAGAAAGCTCCCAATGAATCTTCTGCTGCAGCTATGTATAACTTCAAGGGCTTATTCCCTTTTGGTGGCATCAGCACTGGAGGGTTGGCCAAGTAGGCTTTGATACCTTCGAAAGCAATTTGATGCTCTGCTGTCCACACAAATTCCTCTTCATCTTTCAGCCTTAACAAGGAAGAAAATACTTTAGTTTTCCCTGCAGTGTTAGAAATAAACCTTCGAAGAAAGTTAACCTGCCCAAGGAACCTTTGTAACTCTTTCTTACTTGATGAAGGCCTAGCTTCGATGATGGCTTTGGCTTTATTTTGATCAATCTGTATTCCTTTCTTGTGCACTACATAACCCAAGAAATTTCCAGATGATACACCAAAAGCACATTTAAGAGGGTTGAGTTTCAACTTGAACTTCCTCATTCTTTCGAAAGCTGCTTCTAAATGAAACAAATGCTCCTCCATGGACTGGGATTTCACCACAATGTCATCAATATAACATTCTAGATACCCTTCAATAAGGTCATGAAAGATAGTGTTCATAGCCCTCTGATATGTAGCCCCAGCATTCTTCAGACCAAATGGCATTTTAACCCATTCAAAGGTGCCAATATTCCCAGGACATCTGAATGCTGTCTTGTGGATATCTTTCTCTGCAATGCATATTTGGTTATAACCAGAATGGCCATCCATCATCGATAAAACTTGATGCCCTGCTGAACTGTCTACCAGCAGATCCACTATAGGCATAGGGTACTCATCTTTAGGAGTAGCTAGATTTAAGTTTCTGAAATCGATGCATACCCTCATTTTGCCATTCTTCTTAACTACAGGCACAATATTAGATAGCCATTCAACATACCTGGCTGTCCTAATAAAGTCTGCCTTGAGCAGTCTAAGAATTTCTTCCTTGACCTTCTGAATTACTTATAGACTCATCCTTCTTGGTTTCTACTTGTATGGCTTGAAATTAGGCTTCATAGGGAGCCTATGTTCCACCAATGATCTATCCAATCCTGGTAGTTCATTATAAGACCATGCAAAGCAATCTTTGTATTTCTTTAGAACAACCAATAACTGGTCTCTGTCCAGAACATTTAAGCAAGTACTTATATAGGTGGGCTGCTACATAGAACCTTCCCATAAATTCACTTCTTCTAAGGGGTCTTGTGTCTGAGAACTCATTGAAGCTTATTCTTTGGTTTCTTCAACCTTCGAAGCAACCTTCTCGCCTTGTTCTGCTCCTAGGTTCTTTAATTCGACATCTCTACCCTCTTCCTCATAGACAAAATCTGTCCATAAGGCGTCTTCTTCCTATATCTCCTGGACTTTTGTTTCAATGTCCAATGCACAGTATTTCCCAAGGGTCAAACTTCTGACCTGTTGCTGCTCTTGTTTACAGCCAATTATCATCGCCTCTCTCTCTTGCTTCTGTACTTTCTGGACTATTGCTTTTACGTCCAATAATGAAAATTTAATCAAAGCCAAGGACTTGGCTTCTCGTTCTTCACTTCTTTGCCTATAACCAGGCATCATTGTCATCTTTCACGACAACTTCTTCATTAGCACTTTCTTGGACTAAGTGTTTCAGGTGTGTTACTTCCTCAGTATACTGAGTGGTGTCACTCCCTTAATATACAACTTGGCCTCTGCAAAGTCTGCACAGGCTATGAAGGGTTGAGGATCTGCATCAATCTCCTCTGTCTCTCCATTGCCCAGAGCCATCATGATTTTCTGATGCAAAGAGGAAGGCACACATTTGTTAGTGTGGATCCAATCTCTCCCAAGTAAAGCATTATATTTAGCATTGCTGTCGATTACGAAGAATGCTGTCTTGCAGTCCCTGGTTCCCACACTCAAGTTAATAGGCAGAATCCCTTGAGCCATCTGTTTATCTCCAGCAAAACTAGCGATGGTGGTGCTGGTTGGGATCAACTTGGGATTCTTTTTCCCTAGTTTCTTCAAAGAAGATTTCGGTAATAAGTTTACCGCTGCCCCATTGTCTATTAGGACTCGGTTTAGCTGTATCCCATCAAAGAAAGCCTTGATGTACAAAGGCTTGACATGTTGGGTCATGGAATTTGAGGAATATTCAAAAGGATATGAGAGGTTAATGCTCACCTCTTCCTCGCTTTCATACTCAGTTTCCATTGGAGTAGCCATTTCAGGAGCATCCTGTACCATACTCACTTGTGACTCTTCACTGGAGACAGGAATTGGATCCATGTCTTGGTCACCCTGGTCCTCATTTCCAGCCTGGAATTCATGAGGTAGTATGTGTACCATATTGACTGATACAGGGGGAAATGAGCCAAACTGGATGGCTGGCTGTACCTTCTTCCCCTCTTGGCTACCTTGCTCAGTGTCTTCAGGAGCATCCTCCATGCTGCACTTTGGTACTTCATTGATAACTGATCCCTTCGAAGGATCCTTTTCAACTGGTTCTTCAGTCAGAAATGTCTGTTCAGCCATGAAAGCTTCGAACATTTCTTCTTCTACCATTTCCTTCTTTTGTCTCATGCCAATCTCTTCATCCGTTTCACTATCACTTTCCATCAGAGCCTTCTCCAGCCCTGCCAAACTAGACTTCTCCCTGGCCTTTAGTTCAGAATGAACTTGGGCCAATTGTTCTCTGCTACAAACCACTTTACTTTGTAGAGTCGGTTTTGGAGTATGGTCTAACTTCGAAGTTTTCTTTCCTTCCGTCTTGACCTGTGAAGAACTCTCTCCACTTTCTTTCAGATCTTGTTGGTACTGGGTGTACCTGCACTGAATCTTCCTCCTTTGTGATCTGGAAATAACTGGAACCATATTTGGTTCCTTTGTCTTTGGGTGTTTCAGCAATACCCAGTTGTTCGGAGCCACTAAAGGAGGCTTGACCATCTTGCCTGGGATTCCAACATCTCTCCTGGCAGACACTTCTCTAGGTTTGTTTTGCATTACAAACCAATCTGGAACTCCAGGTACCCAAGAGCTTACTGATTCAGATGTTGAATCACCTTTTTCCACCTTCGAAGCCATCTTCGAAACTGGCCGTGGAGGTAAGTGCTTGGTTCTGGTCTCATGCTTCGAGCTTGATTCTGGCCTTTGATGGAGGTGGCCATTTTCTGTTCTGTGTGAGGTTGGTCTGGGGGGCCAATCTCTGGCTTTGGTCCCATAACCTGAACTCCTCTCCAATCTTCTTTCAGAATGTTTGCTCTCCATTCTGTAGTAGTTAAGTGGCCTAGACTCATACAAGGGCCTCTTGCCTTTAGGGATGACAATTTGAAACCGGCCCGACGGGGATCCTCGATCCCGACCCCGATTTAGGCGGGTTTTTCCCAAAAAATACCCCCACGGGGACGGGGATGGTGTTTAAAATTTAATCCCCGAACAGATTCGGGCCGGGGACGGGGATCAGTTCTCCAACCCCGGCCCCGGCCCGACCCCGGCCCGAATTTTCCCCGAATATTGCCCCGAATATTCCCCGAATAATCCTCATAGATATTTATATTTAGTCTGCTCTCTTACTCATTATGTTTGAGCCTGCTCTCAGTCCCTCTCTCTCTCTCTCTCTCACTCACGGCTTCATCCGATGTCCCTCCTCCTCCGGCCGATGTCCCTCCTCCTCCGGCCGATCTCCCTTCTCCTCCATTATCTTCGGCCGATCTCCCTCCTCCGCTGTCTTCGGCACCACCGATCTCCTCCGCATCACCGCCGATCTCCATCACCACCGATCTTCTATCGTTCTTCGCCATCGTCGGAGTTTTGTCGCTCCTAGCGTCGTCTCGTCTCTCGATCTGCGAAAGATTGCTGCTCCATCGCCTCCTCCTCCTCACCATCGTCGCGTCGCCTCCTCTAAGACACTGATCTGAGACACACAACGGCTATGGCCTCCCCCTCTCTCTCTTTCTCTCACTCTCATACGACTGATTTGAGATACACGACTGATCTGAGACACTGATCTCTGTGTGTGTTGTGTGTTTGATTTTTTATTTTTTCAATTTGAGACACTGATCTGAGACACAACACACAACTAAAAAAATCAGATCTTTTTATAAAAATGTTGTTTAGATTTTTATAAACAATAAAATGTAAAAGATGTTGCCTCAGATCAGTGTTGTTTAAACAATAAAAAAATATAAACAAAATCTAAACAACATTTTGTTTATAAACAAGATCAGTGTTGTTTACATTTTTATAAACAATATCAGTGTTCTCAAATCTAAACAAAATCGAAACAACATTTTTTTATTTTTTTACATTTGATCTCAGATCTGTTAAAAATGTTGTTGTTGTTGTTCATGTTGTTGTTGATGAATTCGTGAAGAAAATCTATTAGATCTGTATAATTGTTGCTGTTGTTGTAGTTTGAAGAAAATATTGAACTGATTTTTTTTTTTTCTTTTGTTCGGGGAATGTTCGGGGTTGGGGAAACCCGATCCCCGTTTGGGGGCGGGGGCGGGGGCAGTGATGGGCTCCCCGTCGGGGTCGGGACCGGGGACGGGGGGAATTGCCACCATCGGGGATCGGGGACGGGAAGGGTGATCCCCGGCCCCGCCCCGCCCCGCCCCGTTGCCATTCCTACTTGCCTTTAGCATGTATTCTGTCAACTGCAGGCTCAACCACTAATGGTCGTTGCCTATCACTAGCCGGGTACGACCTTTTGTTGTAAGCGTTGGTTGATTTAGGACGTCTCTGAACATCCCTATAGTATTGCTTCCTATCAATCGGAAGCCCCTTCAACCATTTGTAGCTTAGTCTGCATCTAGGACACATCCTCTGCATTACAGCTGCTTCCAAGGAATCGTCATCCAGTGCTTCTTCATCAAAGTGTTCCTTCTGATGTGAGAAACCTTGTCCAATAACTGGCGGGCTTCTAGTCTCTTTCTTGGTAGTTGTCTGGTTGGCAATATGCATTTGCACATTGACCTCTTCCAATTCTTGTAGAGATAGATTCTGAAAGTTTGGTACAACCACATTAGCCGCACTTTTTCCAACTTCTGGAAACGGGTTACTGTCAATTCCCATGGCTTTTTCTGTCTTGGCTGGGAACTTCAAACTTCCTTTCCGAATTTGCTCTTGGATCCTGTCTCGAAAAACAATGCAGTTTTTAGTCGAGTGAGACCAAGAATTATGTCATTTACACTATACTTTTCCTTTAAGTTCATCTAGAGATGGCAGTTTTACTCCTTTTGGTAACTTAAGGAAATTGGCTGCAAGTAAATGATCAAAAATGTCATCTGCTTTTATTAAATCGAAAGAGTACTTTCTGTGAAGGTCTTTTTTTTTAAACTGCTGGTCGATGGTTGTATCCTTATGAATTAATGCTTAACAGATTACAGGTTTTTTACCCACAATCTCTGCTGCATCGATCTCATAATTGGGATCTCTATAATACGTCTTATATGAAGCATTATTTCAATCTTGTTCTTCCTCTAGTAATGCTTCATATCGAGACACCTTATAGGTTAATTCGACCAAATCCCTGAATTCAGTTGAATCAAACTTCTTTCGAAGCCTGAACTCTAAACTGTTTTGAGCCAATCTTACAAATTCTGGCTATGAGATGATGACTCTACATTTATTTCGAGCCCTTTTAAATCTGGCAATAAACTGAGTAGCCTTTTCTTCAAGCATTTGGCTCAATCTTGCCAAGTCTGCCATGGACACCTCTGGCTCCGATTGGAAGAATTGAGCATGAAATGCCTTTTCCATTTGTTGTCAAGTTTGAATGGAGTCAGGTGTAAGGTTGATATACCATACAAATGCCCCTCCAGTTAAAGAATTTGGAAATAATCACAGTTTTATGTAGTCATGATTAGTGAATTCACCACATTGAGCAGCGAATCTAGCAATGTGCTCTACTGTTGATTGATTTCCAGTTCCATAGAATAAGGTAAAATCTGGTATTCTGAATCCTCTTGGGTATTCATGTACCCTATCTACCCATTCTGGGTATGGTTTTCTGTATACAGGAGTCTGGACCCCCCGAGCCATCGGTCCACACATCTCCCTAACAATATCAGCAATTTGATCCCTAGGGACCATATTCTGTGCTTGCTGAACCACTACTGGAGGGATAAACACAGGGTTTGGTGGACAAACTTGTGCTTGTGGTCCTCTTGGTCCATAAGGTGGTACATTTGGGACTGGTTGGCCCTGTGGTGCAGGTTGTTGTTGGGGGTATGGGTAACCCCTTTGAGTCTGTCCTGCGAAAGGACCTGTGAAAGGTGCTGGAACAGGTATTGTGTCTCTTCCATTTGTGGGAAAACCTTTCAACCCCCCGGGTATAAATTCGAATAAGGGATTATTATATCCCCTAGTGCCAGGTATGGCTTCAAACATGGGATTTGCCACCATTCTTATGCCAGTTTCTTGTTCTTGGCCAGATCCACCAACTTGTGTGGCTTCATTGTTGAGTACTGAGGCATTTTGGCCTACTACAGGCCTTGAAATGGGTTCATACCAAGACTGAGGCGATGGTCTTTCATAGTTCTGAGTACTAGTCTGACCATTAGATTGTCCATTAACTTGCATAGGCTGTTTTTCTCTAGCCAATCTTTGCTGAGGGACATTTAAAATTTCCTCTGTGTGTCTTGTACTTGTTGGTTGGTGGTTATTCATTCGATCCAAAAAGGATGTTGCCCACCTTTCTATTGTGTTCATTAATTGTTGTCCCATAGTATCTACCAAGCCATCCCATGGATTTGTTGGCTGAGTAGATGGAACGGTAGATGGTCCAATCCCTTGGTTTCGTCCAATATTATGAACATATGGTTCTTGACCAGAAGTACTGGTCTGTTTGACCAAAGGTTCTGATAGCATAGGAGTCTCCACAGGACGTGTTACCACATTCTCCTCTGGATTAGGTATCTCTACCTCTACTTCTACGCCTTATTCCAAGCGTTCATTTTCTCCTTGTCGTCTTCGTCTAGCCATTTTAACAAGTCCCACTGGGCGTGCCAAAAATATATGTTGGCTTTTTGGCCTTTCGAAGGGTATTTTTGTAAATGCGAGCGTGCCAGCAAGGATCAATCAGTCCTTACAGAAATTATAATTGCTAATCAATTATCAGACGATTGTGTTTTAGTTATTTCAGCCTCAATGAAGAGGACTTTTACCGATGGCTTGACTTAGGAGAAATTAAGAGAAATAACAGTTAATATGAAGAACAATTGAAGTATTTCATTAAAATGAACACTTACAATAGTCCAAACTCAGCTTCGAGGAGGTTTACAGCAACAGCCTACTTGAATCTACTTGAAACTACTCCTATGAATCGAAGTGCAGTGCGTATATTTAAAATACAGGTATTTAAAGAACAGGTATTTAAAGTGCAGGAATTTAAAGTATAAGAAATGTAAAACTGGGAAAGAAAATATGAAGTAAAGACTGGTTTGTATGATCTGAGTCTGGGGGTCTTTTCTAGGGACTTTCTTGCTATTTATACTTGTCAAGGATGACCTTCGAACTGCACTTCGAACCGTCGAACTGCTCCTCCATGATCGCTGATCATGCTGCCTTAGAAGTAGTTCCACTACGCCATCACTTGCAATTGAGCTTCCCTCATGTATTTGAATTTGAATATAGGTAACCGTTGAAGCCACGTCACCTTATATCTCATTACTGATTTAGTGCTACTCAGATCACTTAAGAACCAATATTCATTGCCACGTGTACGATTAGGATCGAAGATTAAAATCACCTTCCTATAATACCCTTATTCTGCCACGTGTCGAATTGTAATTGGCTTTTACAAAATATGTAGCCAACATTAAAATTTTAAAGAGAATTTTAGTGATGTAGTAAAGAATGAGACCCATATGTAATGTGATGTGATGTATGTGCCTATGTTTTTGTTTTTTTTATTTTATTTTTTCTTTTATCATATTACTAGAGCTCTCTTTAGAGTTTTAAAATTACAACTCTCTATCATTATTGATAATTTTTTACTTGAAATTTTTTATTTTTTTTTTAAACAGAGGCCACTATCTTCAAAAAATAATAAATAAATAAAAAAAAATTTAGGCCTCATTTGGAATTAAGCTATTTTAATAATTTTTTAACTAAAATATGAAATAAAAAAATTAGTATATTTAGAATGAAGTTTTAATTTTTTAATAAAAGATATACAAAAAATAAAGAAAAAATAAAATATTTAATTTTTTGATATAAGTTATAAACTTTTTTTATTTTTTTTAATAATTTTTTAAATTTTAAACTAAAACTGTTATATGCTAAATGAGGTCATACCTGAGCTTATAGGTCATTAATAAGGCGCGAAAAAAAAAAGAAAAAAAGTAATGCTAGAAAAGTAATATTAAAATTTTTACCAAATATCTGTATTAACCTACGCAATAAGATTTTTTTGTAGATTTTTTATGTCTATAGTATTTTTGGGGGAATTTTTTTTTTTCACGGGTCGGGTCCGCATCGAAAATAAAACCCACCCCACCTCACCAGTTTCTAACCTTCTACTCGTATCTTCTCTTCTTATCTAGGGTTTTCGCAACCCTCCCTCTCTCCCTCTCTCTCTCTCTAGATTCACAGAGAGCCTCAGACCATCACTCGAACAACCATGGCCGATGAGGTACAGTATTCATCTGGTACAGACTCAACCCCCAACAAGCGCAAGTACGATGACCAGACTCCTCTGGCGTCCTCGGGCGGCGCACGGCGGACCACCGGTTTCTCAGCTCCGATCGCGTCTCAGTCGCCGGATTCAGGCAACGCGCCTCCTTCGTACAACAGCGTTCCTCCACCTGTTGATGACATCCAGCTCGCGAAGCAGCGCGCGCAGGAGATTGCTGCGCGTCTCTTTAACAACGCCGAAGCGAAGCGACCTAGGGTTGAGAATGGCTCGGGATTTGATTCCAACGATAGTAAGGGTTTCAGCTATGGTTCTACTGGTTTGTCCCCCTTTCGCTGTAGTAGAATGATGTTTGTTTTGTGCTTTCGATTTGACTATATGAAGCTGCTTAATCTCCATTGGTTGTGTTTTCTTTCATGATTGTGATAGATTCTTGCGTTTCTTGTACATCTGTGTGCGCACTTGGTTGATTTTGACGTTTCAAAATCACTTTTTTGGGAGGTTGTTTTGTTTGATTTTGTTTTAATTACGAAATTAGTATCAAAGATAAGCGATTCTGCTCTCTTTTGAAATAAAAATTAGTTTATTTAATAATAAAATTTATGCTAATCGCTTCTGTATTGTTCTAGTTATGTGATAATTCGTTGATTGATTGGTTAGTTTTTGTGTATTGAGTCAGTTTTTATTTGATTTATGGCTGTCTTGTGTTTCTGGATGTCCATTAGTTAAGTTAGCCAATGTACTCAGCCTTCTGAGATTTGATTAAATGCAGATGCTGCGCCGAAGCCTATGATTTCAAATGTAACTCACTCATCTATTCCAGTTTCATACGGGTACCAGGGAACAAGCAAAAAGGTTGATATTCCGAATGGCAGGGTTGGTGTGATTATTGGGAAAGCTGGAGAAACCATAAAGTATCTTCAGCTTCAATCTGGAGCTAAGATTCAAGTCACAAGGGACATGGATGCAGACCCAAATTCCCTAACTAGGATGGTTGAGCTTGTGGGTACTCCAGATCAAATAGCGAAGGCTGAGCAATTGATACATGATGTTCTTTCTGAGGTACTGTGGTGCAGTTGTGATGTAATAGGGAATTGCTTGTTTCTTGTGTCTACTTGTTTTTCTTACAGCATTGAATTTTTCACGAGATGGCTAGTGTTTGAAGAAATAGTCAATGAATTGTTGCTGTTGCGATGCATCTGTAAAGTGATCAATTCAACAGTTAAATTGCTATTCTTTTTTATGTTTGAGACAGGCTGAAGCAGGGGCTTCTGGATTAGCTTCTCGGAGGGTTACTGGACAACTACCTGGTGCTGAGCAATTCGTAATGAAAATCCCAAACAACAAGGTAAATGAAAGCCTATTATGGTAATCTAGCTAATTGTCTTTGTCAAACGAACTCCCTGGATGGACTACGTTTTGATTTCTGGCTGTTTTCAGGTTGGTCTGGTAATTGGTAAAGGAGGTGAGACCATTAAAAATATGCAAGCCAGGTCTGGTGCTCGTATTCAGGTACGCTGTTGAATGGGCCATATCCTTCTTTGCTTAATTCTGTTATTGTTGATTTGGTTTCATTTTGTGTCTGGCTTCTTTTCGTTCATTTAGTGTGAATTTAGTTTGTTTAGTCTCAAGACATTATTTATTTGTCTCTGGTCATGTAAAATGTGGTCTATACGTTTCATTTTTAAATATATGTAATTTGACATTTCGTTATGGTTTCTGACGATGCATGCAGGTGATTCCTCTGCACCTTCCCCCAGGTGACACTTCAACAGAGAGAACATTACAGATAGATGGGACCAGTGAACAGATTGAGGCTGCAAAACAGTTGGTGGCCGAAGTTACCAGTGAGGTATGCTTGATTGTTGTATAATCTTGCAGATTTGGTCTCATCAACCATGAGCCTGCACTTAAACTGAAGTAGTCAATTATAGTTGTAAAGAGCAACTAGGTTGTTGAGATATCATCCCGTTATGCTTTGCTGCATTCCATTTTTGCTATTTGTTAATATGAACACAGGAAATGGAAGCTTGGACGTTGTTTCAGGATGCATGTATTAGATTCCTTCTGCATCAGTATGCTCTAATTTTGTGTCCTTTGAACATTGTGCTTCCGTGGTTGGTGATGCTATAATTTTCTGCTTAGTCTTTAAATTTTCTTACGAATGTAGTTACATGATGTCCCGCGGAAGTTATCTCTTGGCTTCCATTATCTCCCAGTCAAAAGTTTATCTTTGAGCAATTTCTTCGAGGGATATCTTAGAAGTGACTGCACGTTTTAAAATGGTCATCAATCCTTGTATTGTGCAGATACGACATGCTATTTGTGGCAGGGTATAAAGGTTTATATTGAAGCCTGGGAGACTGTTGTTCCAAGAAATTCTCATTCTTTTTTCTTCATCTTTCCGCGTACTTTTTGGTTGTTTTTTTTCTTTTTGTATAGATAATCATATTTTCTGTCTTTGGTAATTTTTTTTAAGTTTATGGCATGGGGCTTCTTTCATATTGTGTTTATACATCATATTATGATATTACTATTTTTGCAATGGATACTCTTATATGCTTACCTCCGTACAATATGGTGTGGTTGTTTTAAGTTATCTGATCCCCATAATAATCTATAATTTTTTTTATTTTTTATTTTTTATTATTTATTTATTTATTTATTTTTTACAGATGTTAGCTTTGTTTATCCCTTTCTTTTTTTTTCTCCCTTTTTTTTCAGGGGATCTTATAGTGGTTTTTTTTTTTTTTTTTGATACTTGTGATTCTTTTCATTGGTTTACCTCCAAAGAGTACATTGTGGCAAATCACCGGAACGCCTTCTTATAGATTCTGGCTTGCGTGGTTCTTGTAAATCACCAGAACGCCTTCATATAGATTCTGGCTTTTGTGGTTCTTGTTTCTTGATTTTCTTCTTTTCATATATAAGAATCCAAGGGAATGTTAAATTTTTTTGTTCTACGTGAATGCTAAATTTGGATACACAGGAGGGGGAGTGAAGGGAATGGGAGGAGAGGTATATTTCTTTTTGTTTGGTTAGATGATACTTATAAAGGAAAGGGAGGAGCAGAAGTCAATAAGTAGCATTTAAAAAAAATGAGTATACTTGGTTTTAAAAGTATATTAATAACCAGTATTTCACTTTCCCCGAGTCTTTTGAATTTTTAGGGGAAGTAAAGCACCCAAATTGCAGGCCCTCTTTCCCCTTTCAACCCTTTTGTATACTTTCCTTTACCCTTAAAAACCATCCAAAGTAATGTTACCCTTCCCCACCATATCCGTCGCTTCCTTCTAAAACCCTCCAATCCAAGAACAATTATTATGTATTGCTGTTATCAGTGGGCTTTTTCGAAGGAGTAGGCACATGCCTATTCTAATACATCAACTCTTGTTTCCCTCTTTATGTTTAGTGTTTTTTATCATCAATTTCTACATCTGGCTTTGATATATAATGCTTGTGTTTGTTATTGAATTAGATTCTAGCTATAATAATTTTCTTACTCTTTAGAAAATGTTGTTTCATGTATTTGCAGTCGCTACCTAGTAGTGCTGTATGAGATATATATCTTGTGGTGCTTTGTTTCTATCTTTGTCACGGGTGAAGTAGACATCATCTTGATTCCTTATCGAAGCTGATTTCTGCGGACATTTTTTTTTTTTGTAGTAATTTTGACTGCTCCATTCTATAGAGAGCTTAAGAGGTTATTTGCAAATCCTTGTGGTTGCATATAAATATACATGTATTGCTGTCAGTTGGTTTTCTTCCCTATATTCCATTTGTGAAATGCTGAAGATTGCAGAAAGATATGTATGTCTGGGTTGGTTGAAAATTATTTCCTGTGTCAAAATGACTACTGGATGGGGGAATTGGGCTTCCGCAGAGAGACTCCATAACTTATGAATTGAGTATTCTGCTTCTTACTAGTTGTGAAATAGGACCTAGTAGCACGATAATTTCCATTGCAATATCCTGATTTGTCTTCTTGATGGTTGGAGTTGTGTCTCTCTGTAGACTCTGTGCAGGATCATTACACTTGGTCGCCAACACAGGTTCATTTCTATTTGCAGTTGGTTTCAATAAAATCTTATATAATTGGCTGGTGTATAAGAATTTGGAGTATGTCAGAAGCAAAAGTTGGTTTTGAATTGTCACACTTCAATTACGGTGATAATTATTGATCTTTAAGATGTGCCTTAAGTGCTATATTGATCATTGGATATATTTAATATATGAGGCAGGTTTTAAATTATCATTTTCTGACATGGCAATTGGGGCCCTATATAAGTGAATATTATTGAGGATACATCTGAATCAAGTAATCTATATGGCCCTCCTGTTGAATCTTCAAGTGAATAACTTTTGGGATAGTCAATTGTTATAGCCTCGTGTTCTTCTTTGATGTGTAGCTTTTTTCTGATAATGTTATTGGGAACTATTGTAGGGTTAGTGGTTATTGGAGTACACCAACATGGAATCTTTAGTAGTGTTGGTGTTTCCACGGCATTGTTCTAAACCTTCTTTTTAATGATAATATGCCAGTTGACAGAGGGAAGTTTGGGGCTTATGGTTGTTGTGGAGGTTCAACTGGATTGTTTTGAGAGTGGATCACGAGCCCTTCAGGATAATTTATGTGCAGTGTTTATTTACGACTGCTGTGCATTTCATAGAGATGTCTTTAGAACATTTAAGTCCTCATATCTGCTTAAAGATTCAAATAATAAATAGAAGTACCTTGCTAGCAATTTAGGTATTTTTTATGTAGTTTGATTTAATGTTGAACTTGTTGAAAAGTTTATCAATCTTATTGTCTCTTGGTATGATTTGTCTAATGCTTTGAATATTCTTTTAGTGCTTCCTTCACTGTGAAACGATTAAATTTTAAACTGCTTGAAAGCTTACAGTTATATTACTGTTGTTTGAGAATTTGTTCATCTGGTGATCAGATTTGCAGTTAGTATAATTTGGACTCAGTGTAATTTCTGTATCCTTTCCTCATATTTTGCTCATACCAGTCTTTTCTGGAAGGTCAAGTGTTGGAAGGACTTAAATTTTGAGGTTTATACATATCTAACTTTTCCTTTTACCAAGGCACCCAGGTAGTTGATTTTTCTAGTTGTCAATTGATAGATTTGACATTTTAGCCTGTGATGAACATGCGAACCAATAGCTTCCTGGTGTTTTTTTATTCTTGGTCTAGCTTATAACTTTTCCAAATGGTGTTTTTCTAGCTTGCCTTTTCTATTCAACCATCCTGGTGTTCTTCTATTCTTGGTCTAGCTTGTACTGTTTATCATCTGGAAAATGTCTCATTAGAATTGGTGGATGGGCACTTGATAAGAATTTGAGAAAGTCGTATGTCTTAAATCTTGAAGATGGTTGAATAAGCTCTTCATTTGAACATATTTTACGTAGTCTGGCACCTGCTTTTATTTATGTTCCCATGTACTCACTTTTTTAGTTAAAGGGTGTTTGTACACTATTTGGCTAACAGCTCCTTCACATTGTGTTAGTTTTAGCCAATAGATAATTGGACATTTTTGGTTTATGGGATATCGTTTAATATGATGATAAATTTATGACAGTATGGTAATAGTAACTATTTTGGGTAGTTCTGTTCACTTGCTGGATCAGTTACATATTACATTGAGCTTCTGTTCATTGTGCAATGCATCAACTAGATGTTCAGCTAGATATATCTTTGGTATAGCAGTTGACTATAAAACCTGTTGGCAATGGGGGTTTGTTATCTGTGCTTTTATGTGAAAACTTGTATAGTTTATGCAATTTCTTTTTGTACCCATTCACTTCGAATAGGGAGAGGATGGGCTTCTGCGGGAGTAACTCGATATTACAACCGACCAGTACGGTATGTAGGCGCCCAAACCCCTCTTGATATACAAATATGCTTATGCATTGTGTATTCTTAAATTGTGGTATTAATCTCTATCATATATGTGTTGTTTTTGTTAATTTCTAGGCATGTTCGTTTCTTGTAGTCCATATATATGCGTAATCCATTTTTCCACTGTCTAAATTTTTGGGAATACATTATGTCTGGTTTACATTGTTCATATGAAATAACGATTTTGTGCAGAATCGACTTAGAAATCCATCAATGACTGGAGGATATTCTCAGCAAGGTTACCAAGCACGTCCACCGACTAGCTGGGCTCCTCCTGGTCCTCCAATGCAGCAACAACCTGGTTATGGTTACATGCAGCCTGGAGCATATCCTAGTCCGACCCCACAGTACAACATGTCTCAGCCACAATACCCTGGTTATCCTTCTCAAGCAGCATCGGGTGGTTATGCTACTGGTTGGGACCAGACAACTGGTGCACCTAATCAGCAGACGGCTCAGGGAGGCACTTACGATTACTATAGCCAGCAGACTCAGCAGCAGCAAGCCCCTGCTGGCACCACAGCACCTACAGATAATACCAGTTATGGTTATGGTCAGCCACCGGCTTCTGGCTATAGTCAACAAGGTTATACTCAGGATGGCTACGGTGGATATGCACCCGCTCCACAAACTGGGTATGGTCAGCCCCAGTCAACTCCTGTTCAGGGGTATGATCAACAGCAAGGTTATACTTCAACTCCCGGTTATGGTAATGTGACCAACCCAACCTCAGAGGGGCAAACACCTTCTTATGGAGGAGCTCAGGCAGATTCCACCCAAGCCCCTCCACCTGTCCAGTCACAACAAGGGTACAACACAACTCAGCCTCCCAGCACTAACCCTGCTAGTTATCCAACTCAAGGATCTACCCAGCCAGGTTATGGAGTCCCCACTTCCCAGCCTGGTTATGGAACTCAACCACCGTCTGGATATGGGCCCAACTATGGACCACCTCAAGCTCAGAAACCTCCGGCCGGTCAGGCAGCTTATGGGCAGCAGCCCCAACAGCCTGGCTATAGTCAGTCTCAGCCCCCCCCACCTGCCGCTCAAGCAGGTTATGCTCAGCCAGATTCTGGTGCCCAGCGGGTTCCACCCTCTGGTTATGGTACTTCAGCAGCTCAACCAGGGTATGGCGCCCCACCTTATGGTGCACCTCCAGTGACTCAACCAGGGTATGGGCAACAGCAGCCGCCATACAACAGCTCTTACGGTGGTGGTTATTCGCAGCCACCGGCGTATTCTGCTGACGGAGCACCAACTTCTCAGGCTGTTCAGCCTGGTGGGGTTGCCAAAGCTTCACCCAAGAGTTAAGATGTGTGGTGAGCGGATGGAATGTGGTTAAAACAACATATGCTGTTTATCATTTGGTGCTTAATTGGTGTTTGTGTAATAGGATTTTAATTAGTTCCATTCAGGTTTTGTAGTTGTATTAGACCTATATACAATTTCAGGATGATTTTGAGTTGTCTGTTATGGATGGTTAATTGTTGGTCTGGTTTGGACATCTGCTTTGCTGCACTGTTTAGATTGTGTGGTCTTAATCTTTCTTTTTCATGGTCATTATCAGTTGTTGCTCTCCTTTGTCCAGATGAAAATTGGATTTTCAAAATATAACATCAAATCCAAGTCATATAAGCATGGGTTTAAGAAAATATATATTGAAAAAGCTTGAGTTTGAAATATGTTTTCAAACATGTCTAGGAGGTGACCATGATGGATGTTATCCTACTTGGAGACCAGAAAAATGTACAGGGTATGGAGGAGATAAGCTCTCCTCCATATTTTATCTTTCCAAACCTCTTCAAAATTTTCTTGTGGGTTTTAATTCGGACCCGTATTAATGATTTGAACGGTCTATCTCGTAGGCTCTACAATAAAGGTTATTTATGTAAAAAATTAATTTCATCAAACAATTATAATGTGGGTCTGGTTTGAAATTTACAAGTCGAGCATGGAAAAGCATGGAGAGATGAGATATAAAAGGAAGTTTATCTATGGTGAAGCCTTCCTCACATACATTATTGATGACTTAAGCTTTTTTTCGAGAATTTTTTTTTCTCTCGAGAAATCACTAGCTTTAATCAGTCTTGATGGTGGAATCTCTCTCTCAAGCATGGAAATGCAATAATAAAGGGTGCATTCTCAGGAAGCTCTTTCCAACTTAAAAACAGTTTATAGGGGTTTGGTTGCAAGGTCACACTATTGATGCTTTGTATTACTAAAAGCAGTGTTGATATTTATGTTTGAGAAATTATACTCACTATTAAAATAGATTCTCTTCTTACATTTGTAAAATTACAACTTACTTCTTAAAGTTTTAAATTACATAATAAATGGTTTCTTTCATTAATCAATTGGAGAATATTGTGGTCGAGTAGAGAAAGGATTTGGTGGTGGTGAATGAAAATAAGGGTAGTATGATAATTTTATTTTGGTACTAAAAGGTATTTGGATAATTTTATGTTTTTTGTTGGGTTAGTTGCTTAGTTTTTTTGACTAGAGAGTATTTATAAATTCAGTGAGGGGAGAATACGTATTTTTGATAAATTTCATGAGATGTATTAGTAATTTGTCATTAAAAAATTTAAATGTGTTTGTTTTTAAATAGGTCAAATAAATCAAACTGAATAATCAATCATGTAAAGAAATTTAACCATACATATTGGAAAGGGAGCTCTAAATAATTTCTTAGTATGAGTAAAAACCCAATATATTTTACGAGTTGATCTCGTTTGGATAAATTATTAATAGGTCATAATAGTTAGACTTAATTTGCATCAAGTCCTATTAAAAATAAGTTTTAATAAAATCATAATTTTTTGTGACGATTTTTTGTATATGTTACTAAAAATTGACAATTAGTAATTTTTTTTTTTTTTTTTTTATCACGGTTGTTACTAAAACTTACAATTAGTGACGTTTTCTTGTGATAATTTTTTTAAATTATCATTAAAACTTATAATTAGTGACATTTTTTAACTTGTTGCTAAAAATTAACAAATGTTTTTTAACAGTGTTTGATGAAAAATGCTATTAATTATCAAAAGACTTATTGGACAATATGAGGCTCGAATGCCTTGACCTCCTTTTTTATATGTATATATATATATATATATTTGGTGGATTGTGTTGGTTTGGTTTTTTTTTTTTGAAGGGTGGTTATGTGTAGGGGTGTGCCAAAAAATTAGACATCCTGCACCAATTCAACCTATGTAGTTTGATAATGTGAGTGAGTTGTTGGACTGGTTGAATGATAAAATTAACTGATCAATTAGACTGTTGGTTAAAATTTGTTAATTCTATATAATTTTGTACGAGTCTCTGGTATATTTTTATTTCAATTAGGAGGGACTCGTACAAAATTATATGGAATTAACAAATTTTAACTAGCAGCCTAATTGATTAGAAAAAAAGAAAAAGAAGAGAAGAGAGAGGAATTGTCGAGGCAACAATTTTATCACCCAACCAGTCCAATTCAAGCTGAATTAGTGCTAGATTTCTAGTTTTTGGACAAACCCCTACACATAACTATTCTTCCAAAAAAAATAGTAATAAAAAAAAAAAAAACCAAACCAACACCAATAAATAGAAAGAAAAAAAAAAATGAAAGAGAGGAATTATTGAGACATTCGAGCCTCGACAATTCAAGCCCCTAGCATCACGGTAAGATAAATAGGTTTCACTTATTGGTTCTGAACTAAAAAGAGTAATTATAAAATGCTACAAGATAGCTAAAAACATTGGCCAAACCAATCTTATATTCAATAAAAATCCAACAAAAATAAATAAGTACATTATAACAATTAAATAAATCCGCAATAGAAAAGAAATAATTAATTTTAACTTTCACAAACATTTACTATTTGAGCTCTTATTTGAAAATGTACAAAAATAGTCAATTGAAATATCACACATGGATATTAATAAATTATTAAAAGCAAGAATAATTTATTGAAACAAAAAAGAGAAGATGTTTGTAGGAAAATCGGTTTAAGGTCCATATCCAACTTTTAGTAATGGATTAGGTCCACAATGTGTTCTTTTGTAGCCTAAGGTCCCTCAATGTTATTTTACAGTGTAAAATACCTGTCTTACCCTTGTTTATAATATACGTTGTTTTGAATTTGGCAGCTAAAGATCATATTGATATTTTGTAGGAGATTACGTGAGGATGAACTTGACGATTCAGATTTTTGTGGAGATTTTCTAGGGTTTTTGTAGGTGTTGAAATTTTGTTCGTTGTTTGTAGGTGTTGAAATCCTATACAAGTTGAAATCATGTTCGTTGTTTGTAGGTGTTGATCGATCGTGTAGGAGTTGAAATCTGGTTTATTGTGTTTGATTTGATTTCATGTGGAGTTGAATTAGATAAGTTTTCAATTTTTGATTTGATTTGATCGTGTAGGTGTTGAATTAGGTTTTTGTTTTTTGTTTTGATCAATGTAAGAGAGACGAACTCAGTGTAGTTATTTTTGATTTTTGAAGTTAATTTTTCATTATCTGTTATTGATGAATTTTCGATGGAGTTAATTTTAATTTTTGGAGTTGCTTTTTCATTCTCTGTCAACATGCTTATGAATTGCTTTTTGGTGCTCTGTTTTTCTGCGTTTTTGTGCTCTGTTTTTTGTTCACTTTGCATTTTTTGTGTAGTGCAGAGAAAATTGCAAGTTTGTTATTATAATTGAACTCAAATCACAGAGAATTTTGTAAGCTTGTAGTGCAGTGAAAATCACAGAGAAAATTGTAAGTAAGCAGAGAAATTTACAGACGTAACAATAGAGTAGTAAGTGCTTTATTTTTTTTTTTAAAATTTTTTTGAATTTAATGTTTGGTGAACATAACAGATCTTCTCTGTGATTTTTTTATGTGCTTGTGTTTAATATATTTTTGTCTCTTGATATTAATGTGTTTTTGTTTTTGTTATATTGAAAGTGAATATAAGTTCACAAATTTCTCTGGACTTTTCTTTGTAGTCCAGAGAAAATCATATGATTGTATTACAAATTTCTTTGGACTTATATGTTGTGTTTTTATGTGTTTTTATATGTTTGCACTTTTCAAAGTTTTCTGATATGTTTTCTTTGCACTTTTCATTTTTTTTTTTTTTTGCACTATTCATGTTTCTGGACTTTTCTTTGTAGTATAGAGAAAATCGTAGGTTTGTTATTATAATCCAATGAAAATGACAGAGAAAATGTTAAGCTTGTAGTTAAGTGAAAATCACCCTTGAAGTTGGTGTCTTGATCTTGATGCTTATTACTTCTTCAACTTGGACTTGTTTTTTTTGTGGTGTTCTGGTGCTGCTACTGCGTTTTGATCTAAGATCATTTTTTGGTTTCTTTTTCGGGGTTTGTGGGGTTGTACTGTTTCTGCGCTTTGTCATTTCTATAGAATGAAAACATAAACATTAAATCCCAGAGAAAATTACAAGGTAGCAATGATTACACAACAGAGAAAATTACAAGGTAGCAACATAAACATGACAGAGAAAATTACACAACAGAGAAATTTTGAGAAAATTGAGCATTGAACAAAATAAACATGCCAGAGAAAATTAGACACAAGACATAAACATAATGTGGCCAGAGAAAATTATAAATGCTGCCAGAGAAAATTAGACACACAAGTAAGAAAAGTAATTTGGCCAGAGAAAATTAGATACACCAATAGAGTAGTAAGCCACAGATAATTTGCTTGAGAAAATAATAAATAAACATAAACATGCCAGATAAAATTACACAATAGAGAAACACAAATGTAGCAAGCCAGAGAAATTTACAAAAACAAGAACACAAGAAGCTTCAATAAGAAGCCCCAAATGCACAGAAAGCAGTTCAATTTTGACAGTTGAAAGGAAAGCAACCCATCATCAGTTGGAAGTAAAGAAATTCTAGACTTCCAAAGAATTTCTCTGGATTCAACTGAGAGAAAATTCAAATTTCTCTGGTCCAGAATTTCTCTAGAACGATAAAACTCTGATTTGATCAATTTGTCTTTAGTTTTGTTGCTGCTGATTCAATCACAATTTCCTGCACAAACAAATTAATAGTTCTTCTATGAGTTTGTGATAGATTTTCTTTAAACTTAATACTATGAATTTCTCTGGGTTGAATCCAGAGAAAATTCAAATTTCTCTAGATCACTTTAAGCCTTCCTCTACTGCTGCTTCTTCCTCAAGCTTATTTTTCCAATATTCTTCAAGTAGGGGTCCAAATATTGCTTTTCCATAAACAACTCCAATTCTACTAAACCTAAAAAATCAAAAGACGTTATATTCAACATTCAGAGAAATTTTGAACCTGAAGATGTTATATTCAACACTGGATATATATATATATATATATATGTGCTGACATTGTATATATATATATGTATGTATCATATATATATATATGTTTGCAACCATAGATAAGATAACTAAGAGTGACTGTTTGATTATGGTTGCAAATGGTCTTAATTGATTAATTATCATATATATACTAGTCAAGACAGTAAGCAACAGATTGTATATATATATGTATGTATCATATATGTATATACATTTATCAACTCTACTCCACTCTGTTTGTTTACCCAGAAAATCAAATTTGCCAAACTTAGTGCTTTTGTTTTGCTAAATTTGTTTTCGTACTCGTCGAAAAATACCCAACACCAGTACCAGCATTACAAAGGAGAATATCCAGTAGACAGGTCAAAAAAATCAACTCATCTGAAGATGAATAGACGTAGGGTATTTTGGTCCAAGAAATTGATAAAATGCGCCAGTATTTTGGTTAGGGACCTGAGACAGTATTACATTTTTTAATGTCCTTTATGCAAAAAATTGTTATTATTAGGGAGCTTAAAAAAAAAACCCCCAAAAAAAATTGATAATAAAAATGTGTAAAAAAACATAAAATTATAAGCATCTTCTCTTTTAAAATTATTTAAAAATCAAAAAATGTGTAAAATTAATAGTAATATTTAAAATTGTAAAAAAAAAAAATCAATAAATATTTACAGAAATCGGATTCATTCTTATGATTAAAAAAATGTAAAGAAAAATTTGGAAATATTTTTAGAAAATTGGAGAATTTTCTTATGGTGATAATTGTTGAAACCGGAGAGAGAGCAATTGGAGAGATATCCAAACCCCAGCGCAAAAGCATAGAGCTTGCAAAACCCTAGAGAAATTCTATTTCTACACACCTTTTTATCTCTATGCACATCATATCTCAATGCACACCCTTGTAAATTTGATAATACATTAATATTCTCACTTCGCACACTATATTTCCAATTATAACCCAAACTCAAATCTATACACAAACCCCACCTTGAAACGAGTAAGGATCCTCGGCCGCCCTTTTTGGGCAGCCGTTCCATCAGCCCCCCAAAACGACGTCGTTTTGGGGGGAAAATTTTCAAAAAAAAAAACGCAGAGGAAGAGGGAAGGGAGGGAGGAAGAGGGAAGAGGGAAGAGGGAAGGAGGAGGGAGGAGGGAAGAGGGAGGAGGAGGGAGGAGGGAGGAGGGAGGAGGGGGGAGGGAAGAGGGAGGAGGGCCGGACTGGAGGGGGCCATAACCACCGGGGGAGGAGGAGGCGGGGCCGGACGGCGAGCTCGGAGCTGCGACCATGGGCTGGACGGCGAGCTCGGAGATGCGACGGCAAGCTGCGAGGAGGTGCGACGGCGAGGCGAGGAGGTGCGACGGCGAGCTCCCCCCTCCCTCCCCTCCCCCCTCTGGTTCCTGTTCGTCGGCGACGAGAAGAGAGAGAACGAACCAGTGAAGAAGAAAAGAAAGAAAAAAAAAAAAAAAAAAAAAAAAAAAAAAAAAAAAACCCCAAAACGACGTCGTTTTGGGGGGCTGCTGGGATGGCTGCCGGGTAGGGCGGCCGTGGATCCGAATTCCCTTGAAACACCCACCTACGCTAAACACATCCACACAGCTACCCACGGATAGCCACATAGCCTAACTCCATTGAAGACCCATGGTGAAGATCCAATTCCATTGAAGAACTACACTGAGTCCACTGCATTGTTGAAGGTAAGTAATAGATGAAGAAAAATGAAGAAAGCAGACTATTAAAAAATTGGGTCTTGAGTTTGATTTACATCTCCAGTAATCTTCGCTGCTTCAACAGCAATGGCGATGAACTGTGAGTGTGAATCTGAATCAGTGGAACTATATCAGAAAACAAATTGATTCAAATATAGAGAACAATTACATACATATATATATATATACACACACAAACACATAAGAACATGCATATATACAAATACATATATAGAAACAGAGTGAGGAGAGATTAATGGGTTCCTGAGCTCATCAAACAATTCTTTGCAAAAATGGCCGAAAATTGTATGGATCTTCTCATCAATAAAATGGTATGGTTCCTGAGCTCCTCAAAGAAGAACATGCATATACACAAATTCTTTGCTCTTGAGCTTTGTGGCACACGAAATAACAACAATGACACCACAAATTTATGTGTAAAGAGAAAACTAAGATTTCATATTTAATGTGTTATGATGTATATTATGGTCATTTTGTTTTATGGTAAAATTGTTATTAAAATTTTGTTTCATTAAGTGTGTGCACAAAGATGAAAAGGTATGTGGAAATAGAATTTCTCAAAACCCTACTCTCTCTCTCTCTCTCTCTCTCTCATAAGTCACGAACAGAGATATAATAAAGAGCAAAGGTTTGAATTGAAACTCGCCTCTATGATTCTGCTTTATATTGATTGATGATTATGTATATACGTATACACTTCTATATGTATGCATAGTGTGTAAGCATTGCATTTGTGGTCTCTGTATGTTTGATTTTTGCGTGTATGTTTGTTGGTTTCTGCAACAATTTTATCGTATTGATTGTGTTAGAAGAGCAATCGATCTTTGAATTCACTATCGTTTTGGTTGAAATTGAATGATGTTGTTCATAGTTGCTGAAGATTTGAAGTTCACAAACAGTTGTTTGGGGTTTGAAATTTGTTGTGTATGCTATGAAGGACCAAAATTCTGTAATTGAATCTCATTTCAAAGCAACCCACAAAATGGATTGTGCACTGGATTTCAAAAACCATTTCAAACCCTTAGAATGTAAAAGCAATGATGGGTCTGAAGGGTTATTCTGGCTCCTAATGCTTTATTTGGTTGAGTGGAATGAGTTGGAATGGAATGGGATGACCATTCCCTTGAATGATGAATAATGATTCCATTTGTAATGCATTTTGTCATTTTTATAGTCAACCAAACTTGGGAATGAATATTTTGATTGAATGATCATTCCATTCTGTTTCATTCCAGTGAACCCGACACTACCTAAATGTCATAATTGGAGTATCATTCTTTTATCACCCCGTGTTTAGTTTTGGAATTTGTTGAACTTTGTGGGATGACGGATGTGATGAAAAAAGAGTAGGGAATGGAAGTCTTGCAAATGGTGGATATAGTTTTGAAAATGTGTTTTGTGTGTTGTGCTTAAAATGTTTAATTTGGTGTGATCATCTGTAGGTGAGGAAATTATGGCATCAAAGTTGCATCTATTGCAATCAAAGGTAGCTGAGGCTTCAAAGCTTGTTTCCAAGCACGGATGTTCCTACTACAAGCAGCTGATGGAGCAGAACAAACAATATATCCAGAAGCCACCTACTGTGGAGAAATGCCAGTATTTGTCAAATCAACTGTTTTACACTCGACTTGCCAGGTTATTCATTTATTCCTACTGAAACTTTAATTTTCTCCATATATCTACAATATATCTTTTGAATTGATCATATTTATTGATGAGATTCCTTTAAGATGTTTTGTTGTGTCAGTTTTGGGGCTGGATTTAGAAAGTAGGAATCTTAGTTCTACAGTTGACATGTCTCATTAACCCATATAGGTTCATGGAAGCAAATTATGTCGCATTGCCTAGCTAAATCTCATCTTGTTTATCCTAAAATTTTATATCGGCTAAGTTGCCAAAGTTTCAGCTATTTTGGCTGAGTCTTGTTTTATAGGCCTGAAGATTGTGTTGGATCTGAACCAAGGCTAACATTTTGGTAGAATAGCTTGTTTTGCTCATGGCTTTTGGCAATTTCGATGGTCAAGGGAGTTGTTTTATCAATGATGCTCTACATTCAAGCAAATATTACTCAACTGTAAAGACAATTTAGTTAGGGTTGGGTTATGCATTGTGGAACAGAAAAAACCGGGACCAAACCCAAGAAACGTATTGGGCTGCACAGTCTATAGTTCAGGCTTAGGTTGACTTGTCCTTTGAGTCCAACTAACTCCCTTGCTTGCCCAACAACTTCCAAATTATGTGTTAATTCTGAATACAAGTGACTGTAAGTTCTAGCCCTTGTTATCAATGCACACCTAGGCACACTGAAGCACCCTTGAGGCAAGGGGACTTTACTCGTCATGAGAGATATATGACCAAAGTTGAAAATTTCCTTGTAGTTTGGAGTTTTCAATGTATTAATGGTTTAACGAGTACCCTCTATGTTCTACTTCATCAATATTAACAAATGTGTAAATATTCTTAATTTCTTCTCTCTTGTTAGCTAGTTTTCCTCTTAGATGACTCCAACTTTTAGGCTCAACCAGGCATGACTACATTTAATGATGAACCCTGCCTTCTTATGCACTATTTTGTTAAAACCGGACCTTTTTTCAACAAATTCATAAATTATTGTTTCGTATGAAATGATCTTCCGACTCTAGTGAACAAAATGATCATCTCCCTAAGACTATTGGGAAAGAAAATTAGTATTGTAGTTTATAATTTTATCTTATCGTGCCAAGTGCTATGAGTTAAACAGCCTGTGCTTCTGATTGCTTCTTGAGGACAGCATTCCCGGTCGTTATGAATCATTCTGGAAGGAACTTGATTATGTCAAGCAACTGTTGAAGAACAGGCAGGAGATGAAGATTGAGGATGCTGGTATCGCTGCTCTTTTTGGGCTAGAGTGCTTTGCCTGGTTTTGTGCTGGCGAGATTGTAGGACGAGGGTTTAAAATTACTGGTTACCATGTCTAACTGCCTCAAGAAAATGTGGTTTAGGTATTCTAATAGTTGAGATGCTGGAAATTTCTTTCTTCCTATCAGTTTTTTAGTCAATGACCACAGTACATTCTATATTTTATTTGTTTCTGCCAGAAATTTGTAAAACTTATAGTAAGCAGCAAAGTTTATTTGCAGCAATAATCCCAAATTTTAGCCTCCCAACATTTTTTCATTTTTTCGTTATACTAAGTCTATTTTTGTATAGCTCTCTCTCTCTCTCTCTATATATATATATATTATTTATTTATTCATATTTGATTTGATCCATTGCATTACTTTTACCCCGTTCAGTGTGGTCTGCGTTATTAATTCTTCATTCAGTGATATTTATTCCAATAATCAGTTTTCATGCCCTGATTATTGATGGAATAGCTTTGTTTTTCAACTATAATTTAGTGTGTATTTGATTGGCCTTTTTGGGCAGAAAACTTTATTATTGATTTGGAGGCCTGTTCAGATAGCAGGGCTGTATGCACTTTCAGAAAATTTTATTTATTGGCTTTCTACTATGTAATACCAAAAATACAAATGCAACATTTGTTCTGAACAATGCCCCTTATCGTACCCTTTCTTATTGTACTTGATGAAAGTGATGAATATTGCTTTAGCGAAATGTTTTGTAGAGAATTTTCCTTGGGATTGTATAATACGTAGTGTGCAAAATGTCGAAGAAATGTGCTAATCATTCAGGTTTAATCGTTCCAAAATAAACAGTTCTCAAATGTCTAGCCAGAGACGGGCTACGGCTTGTGATGTACCAAAAAACAAATATAGCTTAGAATGTGGAACTGGACTTGGAGATGATTGATGAGGCCGAAACAGCTCAACTACCCATCAAACATTTTTTTTCATTGTAACAAAGTTCACAACATGGCCAAAACATCATTCTTGCTTTTGTCTCCATAGCTGTGCATAAAAATGCTTCTCGTCTACAACCTCTTCTTAAACCAGCAGAACTGAATTGGAGTATTAAACTCTAAAGAAGTTAAACTACAAAAATTAAACCAAAACTCCAACTTAATAAGTTCCCATCATTCACATTCACTCTCATTCACAGGAGCCATGGGAAATCACCAATCAAGCTCCCCGAAACTTTGTACAAATGACATTAAAATGTTTAATCTGCACTTATTGGATTCAAACAGTTCTGCTAAAGAGACAGAACAAATCACCCAACATGGGTACTAATGGTTACTTCATTGAATTTGTTTCATTACATTATATAGACTTGCAATTCAACTTCTCGAAGATTTGCATACTTTCAAAATACAAAGGCCAAATGAGCATGAAGTTTAACTTTTAATGATCAGAGTATTCTCTACTTACAAAAATAACATCTCAAAATCTCATATATCCGTGTTTTGAGAAGATGGTTAAAAGTGTGCTTTTTGACTTTTTTTTTGTGAGAGAGGAAGTGGGTTAAAAGCTGGATAATGTCTTTTAACCCACTTCCGAAAATAGGATTTTCTTTTCCCTAGAAAAGAAAACAAAAGCAGGATAAACAAAAGAACAAAAAATGGGAATGGCAGAATCCCAAGAGAAGCCTTGGAGAAAGTTCACTATGCTACCATGCCTTGACTTTCAACTATTATTCTCTGTAACTATAGCTTTGTATATCAGCAGTGCTTTCAACATCTTATCAACCTTTAAAGGACATGATTCCTAAATGCCATTATCATTTGTGGTGATAAGAGCAAGACAAATGCCAAGATTGAACCAAAAAACATTTTGATAGCATAGCCAACTGGATCATAGTCACTTTCTTCAGAATTAGTACTTGAGGTTGTCATGGCTGTGGCTGAAGGTAGGACTTCAATAACCGCATCGGCCAGATCTGTAATGAAGGAAGTGGTGCAACCTAGGGCAGGAACACGGCCCCAATTTTCAATGCCGGATTCAAGAGCCAAGTGCTTGTACTCCATATCAATCTCTTCAAGAGTCTCTATGTGCTCACTCACAAAGCTGCGATTTCAGGAGCACAAAAACTACATAAGTTTGATGTTTTTCCCTATTATCCCCCTTTTATTAGGTAAAATCATATTAGGGTAACAAAAAAATCAACAACAAAATTCCTGTCCTGTTTCAAGAATGACAAAAATAAATCAGAAAAATGAGTCAAGGCTAATATCCCCAGGCAACCACCTTCTTTCACTTACCAGGTGAAGTCATTTTTCAATTATTTAATGAATAGCATAAAACTTTAGTTGTTACCATCATCATTGTGGGAGCACTAATATTAGTAAGAGATATCAGGTTAAGGTCCTTGCAGTGTATATAATAGCCACGGTGTCAAATCCAGAGATGGTATTGGGCAAACAAATTCAGGTTGCATGTTGTAAAGTCCTCGAAACTTTTCAAAAAATACCTAATCACAGGTAACCAAACATAAAGCGAGGCATTCAACCTATGCATCTGATCCATAGCACTATTCTGAAAGTAACAAGTAACTCATACCAATGTAAAGTATCTAAAAGGTAAACTAAGCCTTAAGTCCCATCAAATGGGATCGGATACATAAATCCTTCTTCTCTAGACGGCTCTATCAAAGGCCAGTTCATTAGTCAAATTAAGTAGATCCATATCTCTATGTACAACACTAGCCAACGTTAAATTAGGCCTACCCGATCCCCTAACACTTTCATCTACCGTCACTGCATCGTATCTCTTCACTACTGTCTCTATTAGTCTTCGTTGAATATAACCAAACTATTTCAATCAATTCTTTCTCAACTTATCTTCTATCGGTGCTACTCCTACCCATTCCCGAATACACTCATTCTTAATTCTATTTTGTCTAGTCTAGTCTTGCCACGCATCCACCTTACCATTCTCATCTCAGCAACACTCATCTTATCTACATGTTGTTTCTTGGTTGCCTAACACTCCGTCATGTACAACATCGCTGGTCTAATAGCCGTTCTAAAAAGTAAAGCCTATAAACTTCATCTAAGATAGTTAAACGAGAAGGATGGTTCATGATCAGGTTAAGGACCAGACAAGAAAGAATAACACATGGAAACCATGGAACTCAGCAAATTTAAAACGACAGGATTAGAGCTCTGAGCGGTGCATTCTTCAAAATGCATTGTAAAAGCCAAGCCCAAATCATGGTAAAGGTGATATTGTATTTTCAATAAATATGTCAAATAGGAAGAGAAAAACCCATGAATGCAACTTAATTGTTTACACCATACCTTACAGGAACAGCCAAAAGACTCTTCACACCTTTTTGGCCAAGCTCAACAAGTACTTCATCAGTGTAGGGCTTCAACCATTGTACGGGCCCAACGCGACTCTATCATAGAGGAAAAAACAAATAAAAAATGTGAAAAACCAAACATGTCAAATACCCACAGGGGATTGTTATGTGGAAATTATGATTACTAATACGGGGAATTATTAACCATGCAAAGCTTGGAAACAGCCAGAAACTAATAGCTTATATCTAAGAACCAACCTGGTAAGCAAGTGTATGATCATTGTTGATATATCTTGATTTCAACTCTTGCATTATCAAGTGAATGCACTCCTCCATCTGATCTCTGTATGGGTCTCCTGCATCCTCAACATAACTGACTGGAACCCCATGGGCACTGAAGAATATCATGACCTGGAATACCATAAGAAAACTAAGCCATGCATGTAGCAGCAGCAACAATTCAACCAACAACAAAGCATCAAGAAATGACGCCAAATAAGCCAAGGCAATAATGAAACCCACCTCCTCAGGCATAGAGAAACTCTCTAACTCCTTTTCAATCAAGTCAGCCATAGACTTGATATAACCTTCTCGTTGATACCAGGACTGTATAATTGAAACAGGCATTCTTGACAAATATGCATCTTCCCTGACATATAACTCAGGATTAGATATACTATATGCCGGACAAAAAATAACATATACATGCTAGCAAAAAAAAGAAGTTTAGACAATGAAACAAAATTTTACCTGAAGATGTTTTGCAGAACACGAATGCTTGATCCAGTAGTGGAGATTGAAAATTGCGGATAAAGTGGCAGCACAACAAGCTTTGTAATCCTGTCCCTCTTAATCTGAGGTGGACAAAGGAGAAATGTCACTATTTTGACTTGAATATATTGAATATGTGACAAGGAATGTTGTCAGCGAGTAGTTGTAAGGTTGATCACACTAGTGCGATCAAGTGTAGGGTGTGACTTAATTTCTCACAATTATATTATCTGCTGTTTGTATTAAGGCTTGGTTTGATTTCCTTTCATACTGGATCCTTTTCAGGTACATGTACAGCAAAAGCCATTGATTAACATTGGATAATAGAGCCTCTTGGAGAAATAAACAATATAATAAACATATTGATATAACATTTTGATGAGGAGATTTTCCAAAATCCATATTTTGGTTTCTGGTGCATAAAACAATGAGTTTTTCTTAGTTCTTTATTTGTCTCTCTCTAACTGATTGTTTTGATCTTCACTTCCAATTAGAGCATATTTTTTAGTTTGGAATTCAAGCTAGGAGTTCCAAATTATCAGTAATTGGCAAAAATTTGATCAATTGTTTAACAAAATTCTCAGTCTGCCAACACCCCAATTCCCATAATGCACAAGTTTGAAAATCTGATGTGCACCCCAAAAAATATCAACCTTGATTCAAAGGAATAAAGGCCCAAGAATTTTAACTATCAGGAGAGAGTCTAGGCTCAAAACAATTAGCAAATAATGGATCTCAATATGTCGCTAGTCCATTAGTGAATAGGCATACAAAACTTTTGGCCACATAACTATAGTATGAATAACTTGTTCAAACAGAAGATAATAAGCATAGTATTTCCAGAATTGACCAGATGAGTTCTTGCACACCGTTTAGTAGGTGTAAAAAGGTGAGTAAAAAAATAAATTCTAAAATATTTTCAATTATTCTGTTTGATTTACCTTCAGTGAACCTAACTTTTTAGACCAAAAATAAGAGAAAAAATAAAAAAAACCTTTTTACTTATTTATAGACCTAGAAACACAAAGCAAGACGAGCATATGTGGCAGAGATCAATACAATGGAAACTTCTAACACAACAAAAATTCAGAGAAGGATACATAGTAGGTGAAAATGAATCACAAACAAGTTGATGACGATAGAGCAAACAAAAATATTACATGACAATGACATTGTTTAAGACTTGCCTGCTGAACAGTATCCTCAGTAAATGGGTGCCAATATCGCATTGCAACATAGACATTTACAGGCATTTCCTTTGCTTCCAATGCATTTCTAAGTGCAATTGCCTGAAAGAGATACCAAACTGTTAGCATAACAGCAAGTACATATTACGTAATACATTATAAATGGCCAGATAAATGCAACAACAACAAAAAAAAAAAAAATCTGAGAAAGTGAAAAATAATAACATAAGCCCTTGAAATAGGTAAGAACCAGAACAGTGGAGGCTATCAGCAAAACTCATCTTCATATGAACAAAACCACAGCTGTAGTCAGCAGGCATGTATCTTACCTGGTCATCCGTTATCTTTCGCAGAGGTGAGCCACCTCCTATGGCAGCATATCCTTCTTTACTTTTGGGAGCACGCAGCACAGAAATTAGTTGTGCCAATGGCCGCTGGAGGAACCGGAATACCCTAGGGAGACGTATAATATCCTGTTTCAAGTTACAAGAGTCTTTAGCGCAACCCCTAAGCATGTTATAGACTTATTATCACATCATGTCAAGAAAAGAAAATTTAAAATAAAAAAATGAAGGGCATGTAACATTAGGCTCATATACCGGATCTGCAAATAAATTGAACAAAAATGGTTGAACATCATGAAGTGTCTCTGGTCCTCCAAGATTAAGAAGCAGCACTCCAACCCTTTCTTCTGTAGCATGTGAAGGAGATTCAATAGCACTTCCAGTTCCAGGATATGTCAATGCTCCCAGAGAACAAAATGTTTGCCCGCTTGGGTTTCTCTTTTGAACGGGGCCACAATGATATGATCCCGAAATAATGCCACTTTGTTTATCAGTTGAGTTTGAACAGGAAACCAAGTATGCTTGACCGCATCCTTGAGATGAACGACAGGAAGTTGACTTGAAAGTTCTAGTTTCATTGCATTGCCTGTCATGTGAATGACTTAATCAAGAGCTTAATTTAGAAGGATCACGAGCATATTGCATACTAATATACATTGTTTCCACAGATTCTCCCCAGCCCTCATTATAAACTTCAACCACAGGTATATTGTTTTGAATACAAAACTAGCAAAAATATCATAATGAAAAGAATAATTAATTTCTTATCTTTTCTTTTCTTTTCTTTTCTTTTTCCCTTGAAAAGCAGACAAATAATAGAAAATGGGGTGTTTTTAGGGCCGAATAAGTAAGTCTCACCATGAACAAGTTGAATCTGTAAACTACTAATAATTATTAACAAGACAAAACAACTAAAATTAAAATAAAATGATATTTAGAGCAAACAGTCAATCAACAAATTGTATGATCGCATAAAATCAATCAAAGCCACCTCAATCAACCTACAATCAACTGATCTGCAAACAAACTTGATAACCAACAAAAACTGGTAAAAAGACACAAAAATTAACAGACCACGAACATGCAAATATAGACAAATGTGTATATGCATATTACTAATATAAGTAATTTTGATTAGGTTTGAACTTACAATGAAGACCTGTGATTGGGATTGCCGAGAGTCAAACCGGGTGGGTTCAAATTGGGAAGAACACAAGAGCTTGCCGTGGCTTCCATGGCGCTCGATCTCAGTCGAATCGGAAGCTTCAAACTCCAAGAAATGGGGAAAAACAAAAAGGGCAGGCTTTTTCTAGGGCTTTTTTTTTTTCTCTCTCTCTCTCTCCCCGTTTATGAACGATACATATAGTTATATGTATGTATAGATATAGATACACATACATATGCTGTGTTTCAGTACCGAACCGTTTACGCGTTCAAGGGAGGAGAAGACGTGGAGCTATCCTGACCCGGGATATCTTTGGGAGTGGTTGGGCCGCCGCTATTCCTACTCCGGATATCTAATTTCGACAAGGGTCTTATATTTATAGTAAATTGCACAGACCACTCATGCAAAAATTATTAGTTGATCCAAGAGTGTCACTTGACAATATCTCTCGTCATCGTCAATCACAAAATTTTATATCCTCTCATATTCTTTAATCATCTAGGACAAAATCGTAAATATTACCTTTCTTCACCAATTAAAACATAAGTGAGACACATATGACGATATTCCAAAACTAACCAATAACTTCTTCCACTCATAAAGTTTTTAAAATTGAATGAAACAAAATAAAAATTGCAGTTATATACCACCAAATGAATAGTAACATATCCATTAATTACACAACCCATAAAGTGGAGAAATTATTCAATGCCCTTGCTTGCAGCAAATTTAAGTGATGTTACAAATTAATAATTATTTATTTATAGTATAGGATTCATTATGTTTAAATTGTCAATCAATAAATGAAATGTCCTCCAAAATATTGAATAATTTCTTCATAGAGAGAGTGAGTGTATGAACCTACCTGCATTTTGTAGTATTGTTTTGAATCAAAGTAAATTGATCCCTCTTGTTAAAAGTCATGTATAAAAGAATGAACAAGGTTTTCTTTTTACAACCATTATGTTGACAAATGACTTAGAATTTTTTATTTTTTATTTTTTTTATTGTAATAATGATAGTCCAACAGAAAATTTTATTTTATTTTCAACGTCGTCAATTTTATTGCAAGCTCTTAAAAATAATAGAGGTATTAGTTTAACTGTCAACATTGCTTTAGATATAAACATAAATATCAATCTAATTGTTAGTGTTGTTTTAGAGATAAATATAAGTGGTCAGACTTAGAGCTATTTTGGAAAGATGGCTAAAAATCATTTTCCATCTTTTAACCCATTTTGAGTCACATCATCTTTCACAATTTTTATATATTTTTTCAAAAAAAAAAAAAAAAATTAAAAAGTCAACTTTTAACCATTTTTCTAAAACAATCCTTATTATACTTGTGTTAACAAGTAAAATGATCTAACATAATATAGTATAAAAATGTGATAAATGTAATAATATTGTTTTAAATAAGAAAAATGTAGAAAGCTAATTCTAAAATCTAAAAGGACGTTATTGCAATTTATTCAATATCATATGTTGAAATGTCAACAGTTTGACTGTCACCAGTCAAATGGGACGGTGGAGTTGGACCATGATTCTGAACTATCAAATATGAATCAATTATTGATCTCTCTCTGTTTTGTTTGGTTTTGTAGAAAGAAAAAAAAAAAAAAAAAAAAATAATCGAGAAGTTTTTATTTTCAAAAAAACCTAGGGACTCAGAATTTAGGAACCCAGAATTGACCAAGAATGTATATGTGTGGGGGAGATTAGATTGATAAAATATGAAGTTTATAAGTGAAATAAATTTAAATTATTAATTCTCATTTTTGAATAAATTCTAGATAAATAATTTTAAATTTATAGTGCTGTTGTTTTATTTCACTTCCCTTTCCACTTTCTCTTCTTAGATTGTTAGAAGTGGGTTTAGACAAGAAAGAAATAGGGAATGATGTATCAAGCAAATTTTATTTACACTTTCTCTTCTTAGATTGTTAGAAGTGGGTTTAGACAAGAAAGAAATAGGGAATGATGTATCAAACAAATTTTATTTACACGCATAATGAAATAAAAAGTTCATAACTTTATTTTCATTTTTATTACACAAATGGACAAAATAAAATAAATAAACTCTTCTTTACAATATTCTTGGCAACTGAACCAAGATTTTGGGTCTCATTTTCCTCCTTTTTTGTGTGGTTATTTCCTCTTCATTTTTCTTCTAATTTATTGCCTTTGAATCAAATTAAATAGAAAACTATACTTGAATTGTTGATAGATTATAAGGCAGCTTGGTTTGGCACTAGGCTTTAAGTCATGTGACTATAAATTTGATCCATTTTTTTTTAATAAAAAAAATGAAGCTTTTAGTTTAAAAATATCTAAAAAGTAAAAATTTTCAAACTTGTCAATAGTGTACAGATAAAACATGGTAACTAGTGGAGTTCAAAAATTCAAGATCACATGATTCAATGTCTAAACATAATGCTCCAGGATCAATAAAAGTAGTAGGCATGACAAGGACAAAGTCGATTTAATCCATCTTGGTCGGCTGAGTGGGAGACAAAATTAGTTTTACCTATTCCTTTTTACACAAGTTCATTAGTTAAGAGTATCACGTATACATGCCAAAGTAGTGTTTCTGAATTACTGAACAATTTTTCTCTATGATATCCAACAATGATGCAGAAGTCAAATCCAACAATGATATATCTATGTGACAATGCTCAAACAATGAATCAATAGGGGATCGCCATTATGTGGTAAACTGTCAAATGGCTTGGGTAGAAAGTTCCAATAATTAAAAAGAAAAAGAAAAATGGGTCATAGAAAGTAATCTCACTAGGAGAGGAGAGCAATGTAATTTGAAGGAAACAAAGAAAAAAGTCAAAAAATGAACATTGATGGCGAAATGATCAAATATAACCTAAAAGATCTTCATTACCATACAAGTTTTTGACAAAAACTAATATTAATCAAAGGTATTACCCAAGTAGGGCTAATCTCTCTATTAACATGATATTTTTGACCAAGAAAAAGAAGTGACATGATGATATGAGGGCTGTAAAAATTTGTGTCAAGAAAAATGAACTACATGATGTTCGGCATAAAAGAATTCCCAAAGAAGAGAGACAGAAATGACTCCTTACATGAAAGGAAAGCACAAATCATAAAGTGTTCTGGTCCCAAACATGAACAATATCTTAGGCAAGTGGAATCCAAAGCTAAGGCATAGTGTCACAATGAGAGTTTCTAGCATTAGAATTCCAAAACTAACGTGTGGTGACACGAGGAGATTTTCTAGCGCCAAAGCATCACCCATTTGCAATTGATTAGCATTTAGACTCATAACCTAAACATTCTCACCTACACAAGTAATGCAAAGGAATCCTAAGCTCTGAATAAATTACATGTTTTTTTTATTTATCACATTAAAGTATATAAAGAATGTTTCCTCTAGTCGATAAGATGGTTTAGAAGCCATCTCCTACCATCATCAACCCTTCATCATTGTTGGTGATATTGTAATTAATGATTTTCCATATACTAAAAAGAAGAAGAAACCATTAAGTAAGAATGCCTATTGGTTACCAAGAGATAGATCACACACCTTCCTTACTAGGAATGAAATAAAAGGAATTCCTCTCAAAGCTCTGACTGAAATGAAACTAGGATGAAATAGAAGGAATTCCTCTCAAAGCCCCAAGTGAAATGAAAATGGGCACCTTATACTGAGCTTCTCACTATACCTTCGAAAGAATTCATCCAGGGCAATGTGACTGTTTTTTTAATTCCAGGCAAACCAATAAACAATAGAGTACAGTGCCAGCATATTTAGGGAAACAGAAAGCCAAGATGAAAATTTTCTACAGAAGCCTGATTAATCCCACCAACAAGAGAGAGAGAGAGAGAGAGAGAGAGAGAGATTCTTTTGATTAATCTTCTTGTCAAATGGTAACTACCATCGAAGTGAGTTTGCTCATTTTTTTTATTAATCTTCTTGTCAAATCCCTATGGATCAGGAGCAAAGATCTCCCATAACTGCTATCCCATAAGGAAAAAATAAAAATAAAAAGAAAGATTTAAGTGCATTTTTATCTTAAAAAAATGATAAAAACTGATAAATGAGGGAATAGGAGAACATGGTATGAGGCTAAGTAAAAGTTTTCTTACACCACTTCACTTCCATAATCTTGTCTCCATTTCCAACAGTCAAACTATCATAAGAGGCAAAAGCTTGCTCTTGAAGGGCCTTCATGAGCATCTGACTTTGAATCCGATGCACCAATACCCATATATGCTACATATCACCTTAAACTACAGGGTTCCTCCGAAAATCTATATCCTCCAGTAAAGGTTGTATTATAAAAGCAACATCTACACAGAACAGAATCCAAAATCCACAAAGTAATACAAGTTCAACCACATTTATTGGTTGTTATAACAACATCCCCAAAATGAATTTATGGCTTTCAAACACAATTTTTTTGGTGCGTACACAGTTTATAGGATCCTGATTGCTCTAGGAAACATATTGCTAATTGAAAGAATCATCATTTCATCAAGATGAAGTGGTGAGACCATTGTTGTCAAATCGCGAATCGAATCATGAATTGTTTTGCAAAAATTATCATAAGATTCACTTTATTTTAGCATTATGTAATTTTTTATATGCATATATACATATAAAAACACACATTGTGTTTAAAATTAAATAAATATCAATATAACCAACTTTGATACCTCAAATGCTATGGCTTCATACTTTAAGACATTTAGTTGAAATTAAAAAGTAATCAAATAAGATCAAATAGTACACTCTGATTTTAGTGTACACCTAAGAAATAGAAAACCACACTTCTCATATTGAAAGACCAAAACTACAATGGAGGATTACAAAATCCATAATCTCCATTAAGCTCGAAAAATATCCAGTGAAGCAACTTTACTCAAAAGAGGAAGTGGTGTATGATCAGAAACAGCAAGAACAATCAAAAGGACACAGTGGGGTACCTCCAACATCTGCATTCGCAATCCCCAACTCCTCTTCAGTGTAAACGGTGAGTCCATCATTGGTTCTCTTCCTCGGCCGCGAAGGTGGGTCCACAAACACACTCTCTTCGGAATCTTTATTCACTTTCTTCTTCTTATTCTTCTCCTTCAACTTATCTGGCTTAGTAGCCTCATTTTTCTTCCATTTCTCGGCCTTTTCTCGTTCAAGTTTCTTCATTTTCTTCCTAGCAAATATCTCATCAATCTCGTTACTGGGTTTTTAGTGGTGGAAGAGATTTTTCTCTCCTCTGCAACAATTGGGTCCTCTGGCTTTGGTGTTCTTCCTAGCAAATCTCATCAATCTCGTTACTGGGTTTTTTAGTGGTGAAAGAAATTTTTCTCTCATCTACAACAATTGGGTCCTCTAGCTTTGGTGTGGTTGGCTTGGAAGAGCTCTTTTTGGGCATTGTACTGACTTGAACAAAAAAAATTCTACAAACCCAATTGTTTTATTGTGCAATTAGAGGGAGATATACAATTGAATCCTTCCTTGTTCTTGTATTGAGCGAGCAATCAATATAAACAAACAATTCAAGAAGGAAAAGATTTTGCTACAACCATTCTAATTGACATGAAATTCGCGTTAAAATTTAGAAAACAAACATAAACAATGGTAAATCAGAAGCTAATCAGGAAGAAAAAAAAGAAAAGAAAACGTTTTTGAAAATCAAAATCACTTTCAAAATCAGAAGATTATTTTGGTTGTATGATTTGAGAGAGAGTGAGAGAACCTTTGATTTACTTTATGAGTGTTTGGGAACCGGATTTTTTTTATAGGTTTTTTTTAGTTGTAGGGTATTATTGAAGAAATTTTGTTTTGTGTTTGGGAAGATAGTTGAGTTTTTTTGTGGATGGGTGTAATGTTTGTAAAAGAAAAAGTGAAATAATTATGGGATTTGATGTGATATTTTGTTTGTATTTGTTTTTTTTTTTGATTTTGTAATCAATTTGTCTTTTAATGATAAAAAACAAAAAAAAATCTCAGTTCCGTTTGGTAGCTGGAAAATGGTTGGCTCGAATTGGCTCAAAACCCAAAACGACGTCGTTTTGGGTTTTTTTTCTTCTTCTTCTTCTCGTTTTTATGAAGAAGATCCAGAAGAAGAAGAAATAGAAATAGAAGCAGAAGAAGAAGAAAAGAAGATCTTCATCAACATCATCATCATGGACTCTCTCTACAACTTTCTCCAAAATTTCTCCAAAGAAGAAGATCTAGATCCACACCTTCATCAAAATTTTCACACCTTTTCCTTCATCGACATCATCATCATTTTGGAGTATAGAAAAGGCCTTGTTCAGATCCAGATCCACAGAAAAAAAATAAAAAAAAATCATCATGTTCATCATCATCATCATCATCATCATCATCAACAACAACAACACCTTCATCAACATCATCATCATCCAACTAGAAAAAAAAAAAAAAAATTCAATCAAGATGGAAGAGCTGGGCATCCTCAGATCTATGAAGATGAACAAATTAATGAACAAATCAACAACAAATATCAATGAAGATGAAGGCCTCTACCCCGTCGATCACCGCCGTCACCGTGGTCACTGCCGTCCCCATCTTTTCTCCTTCTTCTCTCTTTCTCTCTCGCGCCTCTTTCGTCTTTCTGTCTGTCTAAGAGAAGAAGGGGAAGGGAAAGAAAGAAAAGGGCAAAAGAAAAAAGAAAAAAAAAAAAAGAAAAAAAAAAGAGGAACACAAAATGACGTCGTTTTGTATTTTGGGGCAATTCGAGCCAACCATTTTTGAGCTACAACATATTATTCAAAAAATCCTTCCTTTTTTTTTTTTTTTTGGAATAATACTTGGTAGCTCGAAATTCGGTGGCTCGAATTTGGCTCGAAACCCAAAACAACGTCGTTTTGGGTTTTTTTTTTCCTTGCTTTTTGAATCAGGATACAGAGAGATAGAAGACACAAAAGAGAAAGAGAAGGAAAAAAGAAGAAGAGAGAAAGAAGAGGAAGAGAGGAAGAAGAAGAAGAGACACTCGCCATCACCGCCATCAGAGGCGCTCGCCATCATCGGCGACTGCCATCACCGATCTGAAGATGATGATGTTGATCTGGAGATGAGCCAACCATTTTCAAGCTACAACATATTATTAAAAAAATCCTTCTTTTTTTTTTTTTTTTTTTTGAATAATACTTGGTAGCTCGAAATTCGGTGGCTCGAATTCGGCCCGAAAACCAAAACGACGTTGTTTTGGGTTTCTCTTTTTCTCTTTTTTTTTTCTTCTTGCTTTTTGAATCAGAATATAGAGAGATAGAAGACAGAAAAGAGAAAGAGAAGGAGAAAATAGGAAGAGAGGAAGAAGAGGAAGAGACACTCGCCATCACCGCCATCAGAGGCGCTCGCCATCACCGGTGACTGCCATCACCGATCTGAAGATGATGATCTGAAGAAGATGATGATGTTAATCTGGAGATGATGAGTATATTTTTGTTTTTTTTAGTTCTGGATTTGAATTTGTTTTCTGTATATTTATTTATTTTTTACTTGTTCTGGATCTGAAAAAAAATAAAAAAATAAAAAAATTGTTGATGATGGTGATGATGTTGATGTTATTTTCTGTATATACATATTTTTTTTTAGTTGTTCTGGATCGGGATTTGAATCTATATATATATATATATTTTAATTGTTTTGGATGTGAAAAATAAATAAATAAATAAAAAAAATTGTTGATGATGATGATGATGGTGATGAAACCCAGCTTGTGAATATCTATATCTTTGGCGTGTGTTTGATGTGAATCTGCTTTGATGTTTTTGCTGCTTTTCTTCTTCTTCAGCTTTAGAAAATGGCGAAAAAAAATAAAATAAAAAAATATCAAAACGACGTCGTTTGGTGTCGAGCCACTTCTTGAGCCAGACTCTTTCGAGCTACGAATCAGAATTGCTTTTTTTTTTTTGGGTACAACGGAAAAGGAAAAGAAAAAAAATCCTTCCCAAACACCGCATTATAAAGTTGCTCCAAGAAAGGTGACTCAAACTGAGGAGAATTCAACAATACACTCTTTTACCATATGCACATTTAGTTATATTTTTTCTTAGTTATGATTAATTTTTTTTAGTTATTACATTATTTTCGGAGTGTTTTACAAAGTTGATAAAAATTGATTTATTTTTTTTTTAGTCTATTTTATCTTTTTGTGAATAAAAAATATGAGAGGTGATGTGACAAAAAATGAGTAAAAAGCTAAAAGCTAGGTAAAAAGCTACTTCCCAAAAGACTTTAGTCATGCCTCATGTTGTGTTTGGTTTTGACTTTTTTTTTTGGGGTAAATTTCACTGACACCCTAAGGTTTATATTTATTACAATTTTCCCCCTCATCTTTTGGAAATTACATCTCCCTCCCTGGGGTATAAAGTTTCATTACAGATTCTCCCCTTCAGCAATTTAATTTTTTTAAATACCAATTTTTCCCTCACTGGGTAAATTACATCGACACCTCTCACATTTTAGAAATTACAATCCCCTCCCTAAGGTTTAAAGTAGCATTACCAATTGCCCCCTCGGTTAGTATTAGTTGAAAAAAAAAATTTTTAGTAAAATTTTTAAATTTTTGTTTAAAAACCAACGTAAACTCTTTTTTGAATTTACATTTTTTTCTTAAATTTACAAATTAAGACAACCATTTATAAACCAAAAAAATTATCAAACAAGTTTTTATGGCAGTTTTTTAAATTTTTGTAAATATAAATTGAAAACTAAAAACGAAATGGTTATCAAACATGCTTCAGATGGTAAAAATGTCGTAAAATTAATAAATAATTAAATAAGTTATCTAAGAAATGACTTATCAAAAGATTCTTAGGCTATGTATAGTTTGATTTTTAATTTTTTTTAAATTAAAAATTAATTTGGTTAAGAAATAAAAAATAAAAAATAAAAAATAAGTATCATTTTTATATAATTTTTATCTTTCGAGTGGCTAGAAATAATTTTTTACAAATTAAATTGAAACAGCCATACGTATGTATATAACCTGCTCAAAAGTTAAAATGATAATTATTTTTTACCCTTAAATGATAATTATTTTTTATTTTTTATTTCTTAACCAAATTAGTTTTTAATTTTTAACAAAAATTTCTAAAAATCAAACCATACATAGTCTAAGAATCTTTTGATAAGTCATTTCTTACGTTGGTAACTTATTTAATTATTTATTAATTTTACGACATTTTTATCATTTGAGACCTGTTTGGTAACTATTTCGTTTTCAGTTTTCAATTTATATTTATAAAAATTTAAAAAAACTATCATAAAACTTATTTGATAATTTTTTTTGGTTTATAAACTGTTGTCTCAGTTTGTAAATTTAAGAAAAGAACGTAAATTCAAAAAATGAGTTTACGTTGGTTTTTAAAAAGAAATTTAAAAATTTTACTGATAAATTTTTTTTTTCAATTAATTTTTTTTTTCAAATAAATTTTTTTCCAATGAATTTTTTTTCCAACAAATACCAATTGAAGGAACAATTGGTAATGCTACTTTAAACCTTAAGGAGAGGATTGTAATTTCTAAAATGTGAGGGGTGTCAATGTAATTTACCCAGTGAGGGCAAAATTGGTATTTAAAAAAAATTAAATTGCTGAGGGGAAAATCTGTAACGAAACTTTAAATCTCAGGGAAGGAGATGTAATTTTCAAAATGTGAGGGGGGAACTGTAATAAATATAAACCTCAGGAGGTGTCAGTGTAATTTATCGTTCTTCTTTTTTTTAAGTTACGACTCATGAAATATAGAGTTATATCATTTTCTTTTATAGTTATAAGATGTATATAGTAAACACGTGCAAGGCATGGGCTACTTGCACCAAATTATTTTTTTAAAAAAATTTGATTTTACTTTTTTACTTTAGGCTGTGTTTGATTTATGAATTTAGGGAGCAATTTGAAAAGGGAACGGGAAAAATAGGTAAATTATGAATAAAATAAATTTACGTTTCACTTAATTTTACACACCTTTTTTTTTTTTTATCTTCCTTTCTAAATCTTTCCCTAAATCCTTGAACCAATCACAACCTTAATATAGTATTTGTTTTAGAAAAAATATAATGGAATACTTATCTTGTAAATGTTAAAAATAAATAATTTCATTTTATTTCACTAAATTTAATGGCATTTGGTCTTTATTTTAATTAATTAAGTATTATTTGAGATATATATCCTAAAGTAAGATTTTTCTTCTCGAAATCGAATAGAGTAGAAGATTAAACAATCGAACCGTTCATATTGTAGGCTAGTTAAGCATATCATCCATTAAAAAAATCAATTACTTGGATATGTTTTGAATTGCTCAAAAGAACTTTATGCTATTTTTCAAACATAAGAAGCTTTTTTATCCAACAATTGGAGAAAAAAAGAAAAATTTTGATTTTTTATAAAACAATAATTTTTTTTTTTTGAGAAATTTTATTTACACAATATACAAACTCTTAGTACACACCACAAATAGTGTTAAGATATAAAGCTTCAAACAAATGTCAAATGTTAGGATTTAAAGTTATGAACAAAAATAAATTGTTTAAATATATATTCTGTTCAATTATTTATATCTAAACAACTGTTTTATGTTTATAAATTTATATTCGAATATTTGACTTTTGTTCTAATATTTATATCTAAATACTATTTGTGATGTGTAATAAGAATTTGGTTCATTGGAATGATGTGTAATGAAATAAAATAATTATTTATTGAGTGTTTCTATCATTATTTTAGTAAACCAAGAGTAAAATTAATATTTTGATAAAATAATAATTTTATTCCACTTTATTCTAGAAACTATTTATGAATTTTCAAAATGCTAGTATGCACATCTCACTGTGCCTATCACTCATGGACAACTATAATCAAAATAATTAGACTTTATCTTTTATTATGTAAGATATTTTAAATAATATTCATAACTTAACATAAATAAATTAATAACTAAAACACAAGAAGAAGAAAAGCCGACGCATGTAAGCCGCGCCGCTTTTAGAGAATTTCCAAATGGGACCGAAAGCATCTCATGGGAGGGACAATTACGGAAGGATAGGTAAAATACAAACAATTATAAAGGTCCTGCAAAGGCACGGACTACTATTACAATATATTTAAATTTTATATTTTGATAATTTTTAAAAATAAAAATATTATTTTATAAAATTGAATAAAATAAATCATTAGATATATAATAGAATTATATAAATTGTATTATAAATAATAGCAATTAGAAAAATATTATAAATCCTATTATTTTAACATAATTATACTCGTTTCTCTTTCCGTAAGACTAAAATGACCGAAATTATTGCAGAAGGTGTGAAGACACAAATATAAACAAAATAAAATATACATTTTAGTATAAAAGAGATAAGATAAACCCCCTATCTAAAAAAAACTGAACTAATAAAGAAACAGAAGATAATACATACATATATATATATATATACAAATGATCCATTTTATTAAGAAATAAATCATTCTCGCATAACAAATGGCCAATTTTATTAATAAATAAATCATTAAGTCAATTAACAATTTTTAATAATATGAAAAATATTTTTTAGTTAACCATTTTGTTAATAAATAAAGCATTAAGTCAATTAATAATTTTTAATGATATGAGAAATATCTTTCAATGAAAATTTTTAATAATTTATTATTGCGTAACAGAGTAGTTTTTTTCTTCTAATTATTGTGTTAAATTAAAATTTATAACAAACAATAGTTGTAATTTGTAGTATTATAGGACCAATTTATATTTTAAGCAAACTTTATGGGTGTATTTGTAATTTGCTAAAAAATAAAAGATTATGTTTCATAATTGACTAAGAACATTCACATAATTATGAAAAAAAAATTCACTCAAATTAGTACACTATCAGTAAATCATACAAAATAAAAGGGTAAAATAGAAAATTCAACAACCAGCTAAGGGCAAAATAGGTAACCCAAGGCAAACCATCTCAAGCAAAGCAATCAAAATTTATTGAGTTATTCTATTTCCACACACTATTTACACTTTGTGAATATCTTTCTCGGTGCACACACTCAATAAATTTATTTATCTTTTATTTTATGACCACACACAAAATGTTCCAAATATGTCCATAACATATAATGTGTACAAAAATTTCAAAACATTATGTACACACACCATATAAAACATAAACTCCACCACACCTCGAAGCATAGGTCAAAACCTAAACCATGCCCTACACACACGACATTTTTTCGGCACACTCCAACAATTTTACGACCATATTTATTAAGATATGCAACAAAAAAAAAAAAAAAAAAAATCAATAAGTTTTTGTATTATTTTAGTATTATTCTTTAAAACTAATACTCTGTTTGGTTTTAAGTTTTCAAAAATATTTTTGTTAATTTTAAAATCTTATTTTTTTAAAATCTTTTTTAGTAAACTTTTTACGTATTTAATCAACCTTTTAGTTTTTAAAATCACTTAATTTAGATACATTTAAAAAGTAAATTATTTGCCAAAAATCTTTAAAAAAATAATAAATACAAACAAATATATACTGAATTTTTATATTTTTGTATGCTTTTTAAGTGTATCTAAATTAAGTGAATCCGAAAAAAATAATTAGAATATTAAAAATGTTCACCAAAACAAAAAAATATGGATTGAAATTTTCAAAAATTATTTTTCAAAACTCAAAACCAAACTGAGTATAAGTTATTGTTATACTATTTTCATTATTCGTTCCATATTGATTGGCAACGAGATGGAAATAATTTGCTACTGGTCATCCAAATACATTAAACAAATTCGACAATCAACAACTGAATCAAATAATAGTTTTTGATTCTATACTTTCGATAAACCAAAAATCTTTTAATACAACAACTGAACCAAATACATTAAAAAGTAAATTATTTGCCAAAAATCTTTAAAAAAATAATAAATACAAACAAATATATATTGAATTTTTATATTTTTGTATGCTTTTTACGTGTATCTAAATTAAGTGAATCCGAAAAAAATAATTAGAATATTAAAAATGTTCACCAAAACAAAAAAATATGGATTGAAATTTTCAAAAATTATTTTTCAAAACTCAAAACCAAACTGAGTATAAGTTATTGTTATACTATTTTCATTATTCGTTCCATATTGATTGGCAACGAGATGGAAATAATTTGCTACTGGTCATCCAAATACATTACACAAATTCGACAATCAACAACTGAATCAAATAATAGTTTTTGATTCTATACTTTCGATAAACCAAAAATCTTTTAATACAACAACTGAACCAAATACATTAAAAAGTAAATTATTTGCCAAAAATCTTTAAAAAAATAATAAATACAAACAAATATATATTGAATTTTTATATTTTTGTATGCTTTTTACGTGTATCTAAATTAAGTGAATCCGAAAAAAATAATTAGAATATTAAAAATGTTCACCAAAACAAAAAAATATGGATTGAAATTTTCAAAAATTATTTTTCAAAACTCAAAACCAAACTGAGTATAAGTTATTGTTATACTATTTTCATTATTCGTTCCATATTGATTGGCAACGAGATGGAAATAATTTGCTACTAGTCATCCAAATACATTAAACAAATTCGACAATCAACAACTGAATCAAATAATAGTTTTTGATTCTATACTTTCGAACCAAATATAAATTTTCGACATATAACTATTTTTTAAGTTGATTTTCGAATATATGGAATGTTTTCAAAAGTTAATTTATAGGTGCAACATTTTCAGAACATGATTTTTGGAATGATAATTGCGACAATGAAAAAAAAATACTTCCAAACTAAAAAACTCACCTATTCATTGTCTAATTTTTTTTATTAACAATAATTTTTTTTTTTCTACATCTAAGCATTCATTGTTTTGTAAATCCTTCATCATATAAATCAATAATAACGGTGAGGTGTAATGGAACAATGTTATAAGCAGTATGAGAGGGTAATTTATATTCATAAATTGGGCCGGGCTAGGTGTTGGGCCGAGGTAAAGCTCAAGAATGATACCCAGTAGGAAAGGAGAAGTATGGGTAGTTCGGTTGCCGAATGGGCATCCGTAGCTCGGTTGTGGCAAGTATCGAGATAGTCCGGTCTAGGATAGTAGACCGGACGTAGAGTCATACCGGTTCTTGTATACTAAGTCGGTCGTATATTGACACCGGTTCGGACTCGTTAGTCCGGCTTGGTCACGCCCTATTTCGGTTGACCTTTCTTATGTTTAGCTCGGTCATGTTATGGGAAACCGAGGTAAGAGAGGTAAAAGAAAGGTTTGGTTGCCCCTTTAGTTCGGTTCAAATTCTCTTATGGATAGCTCGGTCATAGCATGGGGAGACCGAGGTAAGAAAAGTGAAGGTAAAGTCCGGACTATGGGTTACTTCGGTTGCAAAGGAGCTCGGCCATATTAAAGCCATCTCACTTGGCTTATGCAGTGAGGAGGGTGTTGGAGGATAAGCATTATCTTCCACGAGTATGAATCCTAGGAGGACTCTGCGCAAGGAGGAGTAATCCTAGAAGGACTCTACGCATGGAGGAATGCGAATCCTAGGAGGACTCTACGCATGGAGAAGTTAGAGTCCTACTAGGATTGTGCCATGCGAAACCTATAAAAGCTCACCAATATCACCTTTGCAAAGGTAATGCATCAATAATTCCTGAATACACAGAGCTTTTGCCTTTGTCTTACTTACTTAGGCATCGGAGAGGTTTCCGGCACACACCCGCCGGCTAGCTCACGTTTGTATTTTCAGGTGGCAAAGTGACGTCGTACGGAGGAACGCAGACTTGATCAACAGGATTATACGAGAAGGTATATTTCTTTCCCGTACAATTGGCGCCGTCTGTGGGAATAGCAGACAAGAACAACCTCTTGATCAAGTTTTTCTCGAACATCAATGGCGAACGACGAAGAACTGCCTCAGTCCGCCATTGACGGACAAACTCCAGAAGGAGGTGCAAGGCGCGAAGGCCTACCTTTGGTCCTTCCCATGGCGAACCTGGAACCATAAAGGCAGAATTCCAGGAGGGATGCGAGGGGACGAAGGAGGAATAGCAGCCCCCATCCCTCTCGTTCGCAAAGCCCAGAAAGACAAAGGCGCAGAGTTGATCCTCAAATTCTGGAGGATCGCATCAGAGAGCAAGACGAACTGATCCGTAAGATGGCGGCGGACATGGAGTCTCTGAAGCGCCAGATGAAAGGAAAAGAAGTGGCGACAGGAGAGGGGCGCAACAAGAAGATGCCCCCTCGCCACTCAGAGGGTCGTGGTAGGAATTCTACACCCTCTCAACCAGAGGATAGAAGCCTCAGGACAGGCGACACGCGATCCGTATCTTCCAGGACTCGTCACTCCAGGTCTGAGAGGTCATACACTGAGGGGAGTACCTATTGGCCCTCACATACGCATCATACGAGGTCCAGACAGACGGAATTACCTAGGTCGTCCGACCTAAGGTCTATGTTGGAAGAAAAGGCACGATGGAAGGAGGACGCCAGGGCGCGCGATCCCCACAGGGTTCCTGCCTTGCAGCGATTGGCTCCTCGGACGCATGGAAGCGTCGAGGTTGGAATGCCAAGGCCGCACTTGGCATACGAACCAGCGGATAAGGCATTGGCGAGGCTGCAGACCTCACCATTCGTCCCAGAGATTGAGAACGCGCCCCTTCCGTCATGCTTCTTACAACCCAAATTCATGACGTATGAAGGAAAGACGGACCCTTATACCCACTTAAGCCACTTTCGCCAGGTTATGGCTGTATACCGGCGGAATGAGGCGTTGATGTGTATCCTATTCCCTTCAAGCCTCGGCGACCTAGGCTTGACTTGGTTTGAGAAGCTTCCAGAGGGCAGCATAGCCTCCTGGGCGCAATTGGCAGAGGCGTTTGTAACGCGGTTCAGAACGAACACAAAGACCCCGGTGGAGATCGACCAGCTACTCTCCATCGACATGGGCGATAAGGAGACTCTGAGGTCATACAACAGTCGCTACTGGGAGACATTCAACCAGATTGGGGACTGCCTAACCAACCTCGCCATTGCGCAATACAAAAGAGGTCTTCCAGTCGGGAACAGACTGAGGGACTCTATTACCATGGCGCCACCCCTCACCATGGAGGCCCTGATGGAGAGAGTGCATCAGCACATCAGGGTAGAAGAGGATGTCGCTCGTGCCAAGGCAAAAATGGGCACAACCTCGACACCAGAGAAGAAGACCTCAGCAAAGGTCAATACTGTAGATCGCCAAAACCGAAACGGACGAGGCAGGCGAGACAATGGCGAGGACCAGGATAAGAGATGGCTAAGAGTCCGCACCGCCATAACCACGGTATTCAAGAAGCCGATCTACCGTATACTTAGCGAGATTCGAGACGAGCCTTTCGTCAAGTGGCCTGCCAAGTTAGGCGAGGCCCAGAAGGACTATGATGACAGATCCAGATGCACCTTCCACAAGGAAAAGGGGCACCGAACTGAGAACTGCACGCCGTTGAGGCAACATCTGGAAGAGTTGGTGGCGGCAGGCCACCTGGATAAATACATAGAGGGAGGGGCGCAACCAGCCCCCCAAGATCACAACAAACCCAACGGGATGCCGATCGACGCCCCGCCACAAGGCATCATCAACGTGATCCATGGAGTCTTTGAACCAGAGCGAGTATGCGAGCTCAGAGGTTCAATCAAAAAGGCAGAGCACTTGAGAGAGGTGCTAAGTGCCCAACCAGTCGTCAAAAAGGGGAGGACAGAAGCCACAAACATCATGTCCTTTTCGGATAAAGACTTGGACAGAATATATTGCCCACACAACGATGCCTTGGTCGTCACTCTCCGAGTCAAGGATTTTGACGTCAAGCGGATTCTGATTGACCAAGGTAGCTCGTGCGAAATCATGTACTACGAAACTTTCAAGCAACTCAAGTTGCAAGACAAGGACTTAGCCCCTGCCGTATCTCCTTTGATTGGATTCAATTCTATGCCAGAGTGGCCAGTCGGCAAAATCATTCTCCCAGTCAGAGCAGGGAGTGTGACAAAGCAAGTGGAGTTCTGGGTGTTAAAGGTTCCCTCCACCTACAACATTATCTTGGGCAGAACATGGCTGCACGCCATGCACTCGGTGGCATCCTCCTACCACCAAGTGATGCGGTTTCCCAACGATACCGGAGTAATTGAAGAAGTATATGGGGACCAGATTATGTCCAAGCAGTGCTTCGTCGCAACGAATGGCAGCCGCGCTGCCAAAGGATATGTTCATTCGGTTGAAGAACCGGAGAGTAATGAACTATTCGCGGATGTTGGCAAAGCGGCTGATCAAAAAGCAGTGGAGGACTTGGTAGAAGTCAGAATAGATGAGAAGAACCCGGAAAAGTTCTTCTTACTTGGATCGTCGTTGTCCAGCACTGAGAGATTGGAAGTCTTGGAATTTCTGACCTCCAACATCGAAGTGTTTGCCTGGACCCCATACGACATGCCAGGCATTGATCCCAACTTCATCTGCCATCAACTCAATGTCCACCCTTCTGCTAGACCGGTCATTCAACGCACGCGCAGATCGGCACTCCACCACGCCGAGATAGTGGCAGAAGAGGTGGGTAACTTGTTAGAAATAGGGGCAATCAGAGAGGTCCATTACCCAAGATGGATCTCCAACACCGTCGTAGTGCCAAAGAAGAATGGCAAGTGGCGCGTCTGCGTCGACTACAAGACGGTCAACAAAGCGTGCCCAAAGGACAGTTTCCCCCTGCCAAGGATAAATCAATTGGTGGACCTAACAGCAGGGCACAGCAGGCTTAGCTTCCTTGACGCATACAGAGGCTACCATCAGATAGCCATGCACGAACCAGATCAGGAAATAACGTCCTTCACCACTCCAAGAGGACTATATTGTTACAAGGTCATGCCCTTTGGCCTAAAGAACGCAGGGGCGACGTTTCAGAGAATGGTTACCAAGATGTTTGAGCCATTGTTAGGCAGAACAATGGAGGCTTACATCGACGACATGGTGGTCAAAAGCAAGGATGCGGATGACCATCTAAAGGACCTAAATGAGATGTTCCAGATCCTGAAGCAACACAAATTGCGCCTTAACGCTTCTAAGTGCGCATTCGGTGTAGGGTTTGGCAAGTTTCTGGGGTTCCTGGTGACCAATCGGGGTATCGAGGCAGACCCCTCCCAAATCAGGGCAATTCAGGAGTTAGAGAGGCCTAACTCAGTGAAAGAAGTGCAGCATCTCACCGGCATGGCGGCAGCACTTAACCGATTCATCAGCCGGTCTTCAGACAGATTGCGTCCATTCTTTCAGTCATTAAAAGCCAAGTTTGAGTGGGACGGAGAATGCGACCGAGCTCTGGAGAGTTTGAAGGAATACATGTCTTCTCCACCATTACTGGTCACTCCAATACCTGGAGAAGAACTCTTCCTCTACCTGGCAGTCTCTCAGCACGCAGTAAGTGCGGTGTTGGTTCGGGCAGATGGAATCCAACATCTACCTATCTTCTATGTCAGCAAGACATTGCTGGGAGCCGAAACAAGGTATTTACCTCTAGAGAAGCTAGCGCTGGCCTTAATGATGGCCTCCAGGAAATTGGCGCACTACTTTCACGCCCACACCATTGTCGTCCTCACAGCCTTTCCCCTAAAAGCTTTGTTTGAGAGGGCAAACTTTTCTGGGCGGATTTTGAAGTGGGCAGTGGAGTTGGGACAATATGATGTGAAGTTCCAACCCAGAACCGCAGTAAAGGCCCAATCTTTGGCAGACTTCGTCGCAGAGTTCACTCCTGGAAGCCACCAAGTCTGCCCAATCGATCTGACTGACACAACCGAACTAGGGATGGAGATTGACGCCGGCATAGCACAACCCCTAGTGCCGGTTACTCAGCCAGAACCCAAGGCAGACCAGAGTAGGAAAAGCGAGGAAGCGGACCTTGCTACGCCAAGTCAAAACTCAACAACAAATGACTTGGTCCCATCGGAAGACAAGGGGCAGACTGCAACCATGGATCATGAAGAAAGCTCCAGCGACATTCCAGACCCCACAACATCATCTGATCCCTCCATATGCTGGAGGTTGTTTGTAGGGGAGATGTGGAAGCTCTTTGTGGATGGAGCATCTAACCGACATGGCGCAGGACTTGGCATAGTCCTCATCTCTCCAGACGGCCTGGTCATGGAACAAGCTATCAATCTCGGCTTCCCAGCATCGAATAATGAAGCAGAGTATGAAGCGCTTCTTGCAGGGCTCAAATCAGCAGCCTACATGAAGGCCACCGAACTAATGGTCTACAGCGACTCACAATTGGTGGTAAATCAAATTTCTGGTGATTACGAAGCAAAGGATGAAAGAATGGCTAAGTACCAAGACTTAGTCAGGACAGAGATCAAGAAGTTTGAAGTAGTAAGAATAGAACAGATTGGCAGGGAGGCGAACAGCAGAGCGGACGAACTAGCAGGCTTCGCCTCAATGGCGGATACCTCCATCCCTCATCCACTATTGATCGACTACCTACCTAGACCAAGTATTGAAGACCCAGAAGCTGAAGAGGTATGTTGTGCGGAGTTAGGTCCTTCTTGGATGGATCCCATCATACTGTTCCTGAAAGACGGCACTCTACCAGAAGAAAAGAAAGAAGCCAACAGAATAAGAGCAAAGTCGCAACGATTCTGGCTCTCTCCATCCTTAGCATTATACAAGAAGTCGTTTTCAGGACCTTACTTAAAGTGTGTTCACCCCAGCAAGGTGGAAGCGTTCCTGTTCGAAATACATGAGGGGGTATGTGGCAGCCATCAAGGAGGAAGATCATTGGTATACCGAGCTATTTCACAAGGATACTGGTGGCCATACATGCAAGCGGATTCAGAGAAGTATGTTAAAAAATGCGAAAAGTGTCAGAAGTTTGCGCACCAAATACACCAACCTGCCAGAGAGCTACTACCATTGACTAGCCCATGGCCTTTCGCAATGTGGGGCTTAGACATAGTAGGCCCACTTCCAACAGCACCTGGCAACAGGAAGTTCTTTCTTGTGGCAACAGACTACTTCACCAAGTGGGTGGAAGCAGAAGCTTTGGCGTCAATCAAGGAAAAAGATGTAAAGAAGTTTGCTTGGCAGAACATCATTACACGTTTCGGCATACCAAAAGCATTGATCTCAGACAATGGCACTCAGTTTGACGGCAGGATTTTCAGAAGCTTTTGCGAGGAATACAAGATAGAATTCTACAATTCTACACCGGCGTATCCCCAAGCAAATGGACAGGTAGAAACGTCAAACAAAGTAGTCTTGGACGGATTGAAGAAAAGGTTGGAAAAAGCCAAAGGCAAGTGGGCAGACGAACTTCCCCAAGTTTTATGGGCTTATCGTACCACACCACGGCGGTCAACAGGAGAAACTCCATTCTCCTTAGCTTATGGCATAGAAGCAGTCATCCCTTTAGAAGTTGGCCTTCCTACAATTCGGAGCGAAAACTTTGATCCAGACCTAAATGGGGAAGCCATCGCATTAGAACTTGACTTGGCAGAAGAAAGAAGAGACAAGGCATTGGTTCACATCGCCTCCTACCAGCAAGAATTGTCCAGGAAATACAACAAAACAGTACACCCAAGACAGTTCAAAATCGGCGATTGGGTACTTCGCAAGGTGATGGGAAACACATTGGTTCCAGGGGATGGCAAGTTGGGACCTAACTGGGAAGGACCTTACAAAGTGGTCGGACTAGCAGGCAAAGGGGCATACCACTTGGAAGATGAGTACGGCAAAGCAATTCCTAGGCCTTGGAACACTGCCAATCTTAAGTTATTCTACTTTTAGCTTTTTCCCTTTAAATATGTGTAATTTTTTTTTTACTTTCTCAATAAAACAAGTCAATTCTTTTTCGCATTATTGTTTTCAGTAGAAAATAGCTTTAGAAAGTTTGCATTGTAAACATAGTTGGCCGGAATAACCAACCATTTACCCTTCCTAAGCCCAGGATTAGGATCCAGGCTGCAGGACGTTTGGTCGGAATAACCAAACACTTTTTATTCTAAGTTGGCTGGAAAAACCAACTTAGAGGTTGGCTGGATTAAACCAACACCCTTCCTAAGCCCAGGATTAGGATCCAGGCTGCAGGACGTTTGGTCGGAATAACCAAACACTTTTCTAAGTTGGCCGAAAAAACCAACTTAGAGGTTGGCTGGATTAAACCAACACCCTTCCTAAGCCCAGGATTAGGATCCAGGCTGCAGGACGTTTGGTCGGATGCAGGACGTTTGGTCGGAATAACCAAACACTTTTCTAAGTTGGCTGAAAAAACCAACTTAGAGGTTGGCGGGATTAAACCAACTCTTGTTACTCTTCAGCCGAAGTAAGTTATATCGGCTGAAGAGTGGTTGGCTGGATTAAACCAACTCTTTGTACTCTTCAGCCGAAGTAAGTTATATCGGCTGAAGAGTGGTTGGCTGGATTAAACCAACTCTTTGTACTCTTCAGCCGAAGTAAGTTATATCGGCTGAAGAGTGGTTGGCTGGGTTAAACCAATACTTCTTTATTACTCTTCAGTTGAAGTGAGTTACATCGGCTGAAGAGTGGTTGGCTTGTAAGTTAGATATCTAACCGAGATCACAGTTGTAACTTAGCAGATTGGAATTTATTACAAAGGCAAGCAAGCAAGTTCAGAACCGGAATGAAAGTTAAAGATTTTTTCATTTAAATCAAAAGCAAATACAAGTAGTGGCCGGAGCCCGGTTACAGGTTCGGAATAAAAGAAGAAAAAAGTACGAGAAACAGTCATCCTAGGAGTGCATCAAGTTCGGCATCAAAGTCCGCATCAGCAGTTGCCTGGAGGCCGGTTTGAGGAAGGAGCTCGGTTTGGACCGTGGTATCAGTTGGCAGAACAGAGTTAGCCGGTATCTCGCTAGATAAATCCACTGTTGGCTCCAACCGAGCCGCCTGATTGCTTTGTTGTCCGGTGGTAACCGGGGTCAGAGATGGCTCCCCCTCATCATCATCATCATCATCATCATCTTCTTCGTCACCAGACCCTTCTAGGAATGCTTTTTGGAGATCGTCTGCATATTGCTTGAGCGAAGCCGGAATAGAGTACGGTGGAGCGTTGTAAGCGTCGGTGTCAGGAGTACAACCGAGCTTCTCCACCGCACTCCGCCAACCGCACTTGAAGAAGAGATCTTTCGCCGCGCCGCATTGAAGCATGTATGCGTCTTCAGCCTCCTTGAAGCCTTGCTTTTTGGCCTTTTTCACTCCGGCCTTCAGTTGGTCTATTTCGGCGTTTTTCTTTGTTTCTAGCTGGGCCATCTCCCACAGATAGTGGTCTTTCACTTTGGTCACGGCCTTTTGTTTATCACTTTCAGCCGAGGTTACCAGTCCGGTGAGACGTGATACCTCGGCCTCCAGCTCGGCCGCCCTGTTCTGAGCTCGTGTTAGCTCGGCAGTTTTGGTTTCAGCCTCTTTCATGGCCTGCCTTATGGTTTTGCGAAGTTCCATCACCTGCCGGTGTGCAATCGTGGTTTTTTGAAGAGCCTGCAAAAGTATGATGAGTTTTTTGTTAACCGAGCTGGAAGTTGGACAAATTCTAAAGACAAATAGAGGACAATATTACTTACCATGATCAAGGACTTCGAAGCCGACCGAAGTGACTTCACCTCGGTGTTGAGCCGCTTTCGATGGTGCTCCATGTCTTTTGGAAGGCAGACACCTCTGGCCAGGTTGAGGGCCAGAAGGTGATCCTTCTCTGCGACAATGGAGTCACCTTCGTTGATAGCTCGGTTGTTGAAGACTAGGGGGGGAGCCCACTGGGGGGTTTCAGACCGGTTTGATGACTCCGGCTGGGGGTTCGGTTGGGTGACTGCTGGTGGGCTTGGTGGCAGTATGTTCTCATCCTCATCAACAAGTTGTGGCCCGGTTTGGCTAGTCCGGGCACGCTTGTTTCGACGAGAGGCAGAAGGCTGCTGGGATGGAAGAGCCACCACGGCCTCGGTTGATTGGCCGGTTTGTGGTACCTCGGCTGGGTTTGTTTCGGTGAGCATGGCCCTCAGTCTGCTTTTCTTCGCCATCTCTTGTTCAGCAGTTAGTCGCACAAGGACGATTTCGGGCAAGGTTGGGTCCGGTTCTGGATCGTCCTCAAGAAGGAAGTCGGTCACCTTGCCTTTACGGCGACCGGAGTATCTGTAGGTCGGTTGGAATTTTAGGAGTTTCTCCCAAGATCTCTCCTTGACCCGGAGTGCGGCCCGGAGTACTGGGATGCTGGGATAGTTGTAGTTGAAGATGAGGTGAGACTTGTCTGCAAAAGAAAAGAAAGGAAGTGTTAGTCCGGTTTAGAGAAGAAAAGCCGAAATATAAAAGAAAAAGCGGAATAGAAACCGAAGTATGTATACCGGGTTCCCCCTTCTTGTAATTTATTCTTCGGCCTGGGATGCGGGCTTCGAGGTCTTCGAAATTCCCAGATACCCAGAAGAAGTCGTCATCATTAACGTCTTTATCCGGTGTATGCTTTATTATCTTTTCTCTACCTCGGCGCACTCTCAAATAGTAGCACCAGCCTTGGTTTTTGGATCCTATTGAGTACTGATGTAGTATCTCGGCCAGACCTAGGTTCAGACCGGTTTGTTGGTTCAGAGCATCTATGCCCATTATTATTCGGTATGTGTTGGTGGATAGTTGGGTTGGGCAAAGTCTAGTCTGCCTAAGAAATTCACATATAAGGGGCTGAACTGGGAATCTGAGTCCGGTCTTGATTATTGACTGGAGGGTGAATGGCACGAAGCCTTCTTTATCCTAGGGGTCTACTCCTTTTTCGGCTAAGGTAAGGTTTACATCGGCTGGAATGTTGAAATCCTTACGAAATTCGGCCAGGCCTCCTGGGGTTTCTACTAAGAATCTGTACTTCCCCATTATTCTATAACTTATGAATAACTTATTGCGGTCGAGTAAGTGTGCTCAGTAGCTCGGCTGAGCACAGGGAAGTGCCTGGCGACCTAAGTCTGCAAGGTGGAAAACAAGGTGTTAAGCACAGATTGAGACCGTGCTACAAAAAACAGAGCAAGAAAAGACGAGTCCTATTTCGGCTCTATAGGGTGCTATGTTATCTACATCGGTTTCTAAAAGGTGCTCGCTATCTCAGTTTCTGAAAGTTTTTCTTATCTCGGTTTCACTTTTGGTTTTTCTTACTTTGGTTAGGCCTCAAGGGGCAGCTTTCTGAGTTCGGTTTTGGAACTCAGAAGGCTGGCTTGGCCTCCAAGGCTTAGCTCGGTCGGGAACTAAAGTACCTATTTCAAGTATATTTTCATTTCGGCTAAAGTGAATCAGATGCTTTTTTATTTGAAGCTACTGTGAAATCTACAAGTGCTAGTTCGGTTCCAGTTTGCCTATATAGCAAAAACAGTTCCTAGTTCGGTTGGGTGCGCTTTGTGGATCAAATGATTGTTCTACCAGCATTTCATGATATTCATAGTGTTCATGTGAAGTTATTCTCAGGAACGGAGTGTAAAAGTGTTTTGTGAAAACACACTGTAGACTGGTTGAACACATGCGGCAACAGAGGAAATAAAGAAAAAATGCACAAGTACTTACTTGACAAAGAGGAAGAAGAATGAGGAGCAAGAACAACAGCAGCAAGGATGCACAAGCTCAGGAACAGGGAGAACACAGAGAGAGTGACGCTGAAGAGAGAGGAAATGAATAGTGGTGTGATAATAGAAATGGGGTGTTTTGTGTAAGAGATATTTTTGGAAAGAGTAAAGGCGGGAACTGTTTAAATTTTTCGAAGTACGAGGACGGCGCTACAGCTGGTGAGGAGCAATCTGAATGGGCCACGTGTCAGGAAGGACAATCGATTCAGTTGCTGTAAATTGAAGAGACGTTTTGACCGGACGTTCTTAGATCGGCTTAAGTTTAGCTCGGCTGGAGAGGCTAGAACACTAGCTCGGTTGTTAAATTAGTAATCCCTATCAAGCTTCGCAGATGGAATTAAGGGGCAATTGAGAGGGTAATTTATATTCATAAATTGGGCCGGGCTAGGTGTTGGGCCGAGGTAAAGCTCAAGAATGATACCCAGTAGGAAAGGAGAAGTATGGGTAGTTCGGTTGCCGAATGGGCATCCGTAGCTCGGTTGTGGCAAGTATCGAGATAGTCCGGTCTAGGATAGTAGACCGGACGTAGAGTCATACCGGTTCTTGTATACTAAGTCGGTCGTATATTGACACCGGTTCGGACTCATTAGTCCGGCTTGGTCACGCCCTATTTCGGTTGACCTTTCTTATGTTTAGCTCGGTCATGGCATGGGAAACCGAGGTAAGAGAGGTAAAAGAAAGGTTTGGTTGCCCCTTTAGTTCGGTTCAAATTCTCTTATGGATAGCTCGGTCATAGCATGGGGAGACCGAGGTAAGAAAAGTGAAGGTAAAGTCCGAACTATGGGTTACTTCGGTTGCAAAGGAGCTCGGCCATATTAAAGCCATCTCACTTGGCTTATGCAGTGAGGAGGGTGTTGGAGGATAAGCATTATCTTCCACGAGTATGAATCCTAGGAGGACTCTGCGCAAGGAGGAGTAATCCTAGAAGGACTCTACGCATGGAGGAATGCGAATCCTAGGAGGACTCTACGCATGGAGAAGTTAGAGTCCTACTAGGATTGTGCCATGCGAAACCTATAAAAGCTCACCAATATCACCTTTGCAAAGGTAATGCATCAATAATTCCTGAATACACAGAGCTTTTGCCTTTGTCTTACTTACTTAGGCATCGGAGAGGTTTCCGGCACACACCCATCGGCTAGCTCACGTTTGTATTTTCAGGTGGCAAAGCGACGTCGTACGGAGGAACGCAGACTTGATCAACAGGATTATACGAGAAGGTATATTTCTTTCCCGTACACAGTAGATAAAAAGTGAAAATTTGAGCAACATCAATCAAATCTATGAGAAACAATGACCAGTTTGTTTTGGAAGATAGAATGGAGGGGATTGATAGTGAGAGGATTGTTAGTGGGGGGATTAATAGTGAGAGGATTGATAGTGAGGGGATTAATAATGAGGAATTGTTAAATTATTTTTATATAAAATAATAAAATAAATAAAAAAATATAAAAAATTAAACATTATACTTAAAAAAAAATTCTCAATATATATAAAAAAAAATAAATTCTAATCCTTTCACTATTTTCTAATACTATCTCTACCTCCTCCTTACCAATTCCCCTTCCAAGGGTATTAGTAATACCAAGGGACTACTAGTCCCAAGGTTATCTCTCCAAACAAACAAGAGCATTAGTAATGCCTTGGTATTACTAGTTCCAATACCCTTCCTATAGCCCAAAACAAACGGGGCCTCAGAAGGAATAGTAAAGTGAACAATGATCAATGGAGGAAGTGAGAAAAAACAAAAAAAAATTAAAGAGTAAGTCTGATGCGTATTTTTTGAAAAGAAAATGTGTATTGAGAATTTCCATATAAAAGATACGTACTAAGAAATTTTAGTTTTAAGGATCGATGTGTGTATTGATATCTATATTGGTCATTTTGTTTAGTGGTAAAATTATAAAAAAAAATTAATTCATTAAGTGTGTACCCATAGAGTAAATGATGTGTGAAAATAAAATTACCCAAATTTATTACATAATTTCCAAGAGACAACATCCAAATTATTTCACTAACCAAACTAAAGGGCAAAATAACAATTTCAAAATAAGCTAAGAGTAAATAGGAATAAAAAGAACAAGCCAAAGAGATTTTTATATATATAGATACTACGTAGGTAGGCCTGTGCAAGGCACAAGCAAGTCAATTATTTTTTTATTAAAATTTGTTTTTTTTTTTTAATTTTAAGGTAGCATTTGTTTGATGGAAGAAAAACATAGTGGAATAACTATTTGGTAGAGATTAAGGAAGAATAATTTTATTCTAATTCACTGGTAGAGGTTAAAGAATAATAATTACTTGGTATGTACTATAGTATTATTTATATGTATACATTTATCTCCCTCGGTCCCAATTTGTTGGTCCTTTTGGAAATTTCAACTTTTTAAGAGGAAATGTAATCATTACATTTAAATTTAAATTTGGAAACATGTTATTTTAGTATTTTTTTTATTTTTTAACTAAAATATGAGGTAAAAAAAAAAACTTGTATATTTGGAATGATCTTTTAATTTTTTCTGAAAAGATGTGTTAAAAGAAAAGAGAAAGTAGAATCTTTGACTTTTTTGTATAGGTTATAAGTTTTTTGATTTTTTTCTCCCCAAATTTCATATTCATCATGGATCTTGTTTGATAGATCTCAACGAGGGCATTCCAAAAATATAATTTTTGTTAAAAATGAACATCTAAATCAAAGGTTTTTTCACTAATATCCTTATCTTTTCAAATTTTTAATATATTTATAACTACTCAAAAGGGGTAGTTTTGGAAAATCAATTGTTTTTTACTTTTTTTTTTCCTAATATGCTTTTTTTTTTTCCTCTGAGAGTTTGTAGGATTTGTAAATAAAAATTTTCATATTTTTTTCTTTTTTTCTCCAATTGTTGGATAAAAAAGTCTCTTATTTTAAAACGTAACATGAAGTTCTTTTAAACAATTCAAAACATATCCAATTAATTTTAATTTTTTTATGGATGATATGCTTGATGAACACAATAATATGAACGTTTTATTTGTTTAATCTTCTACTCTATTCAATTTTGAGAATAAAAATCTTATTTTGAGATAATGATATCAAATAATACTTAATTAATTGAAATAAAGGATGAATATCATTAAATTTAGTGAAATAGAACGAAATTATTAATTTTTAAAAATTTATATCCGAACACCATTTGTGATGTGTACTGAGAATTTGTACGGTGTGCAAATATAATTACCTAAAATGATACTTCTATGAAAGCTGATTTTTTCGAAATAACCCTCAAAGCTCCACCCATCCACCCCCCTCCTCCTCCCCCCCCCCAAAAAAAAACCTCCACAAAAAAGAAAGAAATCAAAAAATGGCAAAATAGAGAATTAAAAAACACAATCCAAAGACAAAATAGGAAATTCAAAACCCATAATTGACCCAAAAACCTTACATAATTTTTGAAAACTCTTCCCTCAAGGTTATTCCACCAACTAATAAAGGACAAAAGAAAATAGAAATACAAGTTAAGGGCAAAATAGAAATACAAGTACAAACCACCAAAATGAAAGAGATTCTTAACTTAAAAATTAGTTTTCAGTATTTAATTTTTAATTTTATCAAATACCACTTTAATTGTATCAAAATTAGTAAATGGTTGACATGTTTGAACCTTTATAAAATTTTTGATTTCTTAATTATTTTTTTAGTTATACCTTATCAGTAAAATGATGATGTAACATGTACGGGGAGCAAATAGTCCGGCAAGCCCGTACTCCTTTCTTCCAAGCTCCTGCCTGTCCGATCGACTTGCGAGCACAACGACGGTGAGCTACCCGGTGGTGTGTGGCCGGAATACTCCTCCGACGATCAAGTTAGACACACACAGGGATTGAGAGAGAGAGAGAGAGGATTGAGTGTTTAGTGTAAATCTCACCAAATGTTCATCTGCCCTAGCATGGGGGGCGCAGACTCGCTTATATACCTTCTGCGCCCCAAATCTACTCCCATTAGTCTCTCGACACGTGGTGCTGCTATCCCATCTGTTAGCACAAATCTAGCTGAACATCACCTAACTGCCAGCCCACACCACTGGGAGCTCGGCAGCTTGGCTACAGTATCTCGGTTGTCAATGGCCGTGCTGCGCAGCTAGCCAGAGCGCTCCGCTTGCCAAGCTCAATGACGACTGAGCTCGATTGCATTCCGGCTTAGCCGAGCTCGAGATAAGTCATGTTGGTTAGTCGTCGGCCTTCCTACCGAGCTAACGCATGAACCGTAGAACCCAGTGAGGCAGCGGACATTTCGGCCGAACCTCACTTGACCGGCTAGTACGACATCAATTATGCAATTATGCCATTACCAAGCAACTATGCCATTACCGAGCAAGTAGCTCAGTTTCACAGCAACCGTGCCATTACCGAGCAAAAATCCTTTCTAGATGGGCCCAGGCTGCTACGGCCCAAATGTGTTCGGCCCACAATTTGTGCAGCCCTTACCACGGCCCAATCCAAATCATAAATTTCCCTCTCAATTGCCTCTTAATTCTGTCCGCGCAAGCGTGACTGGGATTACCTGTTCTGACCGGCATAACTCTTCCTCGGTTCATAGTCTGCTAGACGGTAACCGGGCTAGTTGACTTACCTGTCTTCAAACTTGCCCGGTCGACGCCTCGACTTGCCATCCTGTCTCTTCAGTACTGACCCCGCCGTCAATAGGGACACGTGTCGCTCGTTCATTGGCCTCGAGCAGCCAACCGTCCATTCACATTCAAATTTTTGGCGATTTTCCTTCCATATATACACCATTTCCTCTTCATTTCATTCTTACTGTTCCCCCTCCATTCCAAGCGTTCTAGAGCTCTTGTGCCTCTTGCTAGCCTCGTTCCTGCCTTTCCTTGCATTTGTGTTCGAGGAGGAAGCTCCTGCCCTTGACTGGTAAGTCCTTCGAGCCTCCTTTTTGCTATTTTCATTTGGTATTTCACATATTAGAGCACAAAATCTGTAGGTTTTCGGACATAACCCTCCCAAAACCCACACTTACCCATGTTCTCTTCGTTGTTCTTCAATCCCAGTGATGAACACATGAACACACGAAGAACTGGAGCGAATCGGGTTCCAGGTCGCCTTTTGATCCAAAAAACAATTAGACCGAGCAATTTACAAGTTTGTCAAAACCTTAGTAGAAACCGAGGTAGACAGAGGACTTGGCCGCTCGACCGGGCTAACAACTGGTCTGCTTGAGCGACCGAGCTCCTTGGTTTGCCTTCGCGGCCGAGGTGGTTTAGCACTCTTCATGACCGAGCTAAAGTCAAGCTCGTTTTGTGCAACCGCGCTTCCACTTACACTTGCCATCCTTTTTCTGCAGAGTTCAAGAGGACCACTAACCAATTACCGAGGCTCTCAAAGACCGAGCAACCATTAAACACCAGTCTGTACCAAACCACCTCAGCCGAGCTAAACCAGCCGGCTACACATGGTGCGCTTCCGCTTCCTTGTTGATACTCCGACTGCCCTGGCCGCGTTCCGGGAAGAGTACGGTATCCCGGCCGACCTCCACCTAGAGCTCCCTGAAATTGAGACAACCCCTTGGGGCAGATTAGACCAGTGCCCCTTCACCGTGCTATCTATCATTGAAGGAGGCCTCCGCTTCCCGGTCAACCCACTGATGAGCGAATTCTTGCGTCGCACCGGGCTAGCACCCACTCAAGTCTCAACCAACACTTACCGAATAATCAACGGGGTCCACGAGTTGAACAACCGGCTAGGAACCAACTTAGGTTTAGCCGAGATACTTTGTCAATACACCCTAGGGCACATGGGCGACGGCCTCGCCTATTACTTAAAAATTCGATTGGGCAAAGAAAAAATAATGACTGGCACCCCAGACAAGGACTTACACGACGACGAATTTTTCTAGGTGTTTGGCAACTATGAAACGGCCGACGTACCGGGCTGGTTTATTAGCAAGAACTTCGGCGAGACATGTAAGTTGTGCTAACTGCTCGGTCAATTTATCTTTTTTCACTATTCTGTACTTGACGCTTTTCTTCTTTCATTTGCAGCGATCCAAGCCTTACAAGCCAACTACTACTACCCCAACGAAGCAGCCATCAGGACTGTGCTCCGTTACCGCAACCGGGATTGTAACGAGCTCCTCGGTTACACTCCAACATACCGGTATTCAGCTCCGCGCCGGAGTAAAGTCACTGACTTTCTCTGCGCTCCATCTTCACCGCCAGATCCCACGCTGCCAGACGTCCCCTTCATTCGTTTAACCGAAGCAGAAGAAATGGCCAAGAGAAGCCGCATTAAGAACTTGATCACTGCCATCTCGTTCGAGATCCCGAGCATTCTAGCCTGCTCTCCGGCTGTCGGTCAATCCAACGGGACCGTGGTTGTGTTGGCTTCTCTCGCCGCCGGGTAAGCCAGCAAAGACTCCGGCCGGGCTGGCAAAAGGCCTCGTGCAGACCCTTCTACCGAGCTAGAAACCGAGTTCAACATTGAGCAGCCTACCGTCACTGTCGACCCAACACCGGCATGGAGGCCCCAGCTCAAACACTTGGGTAAGGAGATCCCGGCAACAACTTCCGTTAAGGGCGACAAAGAGCATCTTCTCGCCTTTGACCTCACCAAGGCCCTTCTCCTACCGAGTGACGTGGTCGGCAGCGACCATGTTCCAAACACCGGTTGGTGAAGTCGTCGGTCAAATCCATGACTAAGGTAAGAATCTCAAACTTGTGCTCAAAATTTCATCAAGTGTTTGTTCGGTTTTCTTTCTGATCAATCTCTCTTCTTGCAGGCTATCCAGAAGCAGCACTTGGTCATGGAGTGCATTTACCAGCTTTGGCAGAAGGCAACTGACTCTGCCAGCCAAGTTCAAAGCCTCCAAGTCGAGCTCGGAAGAGCCTAGTTTTCATTGCAAATGGTGAACTCTGACAACTCTCGGTTGCTCGGCCAGCTTGGCTCTGCCGAGAAGGAGAGAGACGCACTCCGGGCCGAGCTAGATGCGCTGAAACAATCACAGGAAGAGGAACTGAAGGGTGCAAACAACGCCGGTTTCCTTGAGGCCGAGGAAAGTTACACAAAGCAGGTCCGCGCCACCCAAGACATTTTCTTCAAGGCTGGGTGGAAGTCTGCTTGTGAACATCTCGGCCAGGGACCGGGGACCGATGTGTTCTCCACTCCTCCAGCTGCCTCTCTACCGAGTTATCTCGTGCCCTATACCAACGACGTCTTCGCCGCGTTGCAGGTTGAGGCCGAGGAAGAAGGCGACGAGGAAACCGAGGAAAATGCGGAGGAGGAAAATCACACAGTTCAGCCTGGCCAAACGGAGACCGGTGTCCAAGACCAAACACCAACGGTCAACCTGGAGGCAGCTGAGGACGAATTCACTGACCTTTCCCTCATAGCTTAGTTTTCTTTGTCTTCTTTCTTCCTTTTTGGTTTACATATGTAACCAAGCTATGCTATCCGCCCCTCCTCTTGTAATCACTTTTCACATCAATGAAAAAGCTCCGTTTTCTTCAAGTGTTTGCACGTTCTTCATGCTAGATAACGTCAGCTATCAAAATACCTTGGCAAGACTAACCACTTTATCTAACTTATCTAACCGGAAAAGACATCGTGGTTTCTAGCATAAAGTTGAGTAAATCATCAACTGCGTTAACCGGAGTAAAACATCTCGGTTAAAATCACATTTTTGAACAAATCATCAACGAAATTAACCGGAGTAAAACATCTCGGTTTTGGATCGCAAATTTGAGCAAAACATCAACTTATTTAACCGGAGTTAACATCTCGGTTGAGAGTCTCAGAGTTGAGCAAAACATCAACTCATTCAACCGGAGTTAACATCTTGGTTGAGAATCTAAAAGTTGAGCAAAACATCAACTCATTCAACCGGAGTTAACATCTCGGTTGAGAATCTAAAAGTTGAGCAAAACATCAACTCATTCAACCGGAGTAAGACATCACGGTTGAGAATCTCAATTGATCAAATCATTAACTCAATGAACCGGAGTAAATCATCTCGGTTTTAATCTCAAAATCAACCGGAGTAAAACATCTCGGTTGAGAATCTAAAAGTTGAGCAAAACATCAACTCATTCAACCGGAGTTAACATCTCGGTTGAGAATCTAAAAGTTGAGCAAAACATTAACTCAAGGAACCGGAGTAATCATCTCGGTTTTAATCTCAAAATCAACTGGAGTAAAACATCTCGGTTGAGAATCTAAAAGTTGAGCAAAACATCAACTCATTCAACCGAGTTAACATCTCGGTTGAGAATCTAAAAGTTGAGCAAAATATCAATTCATTCAACCAGCATTAACATCTCGGTTGAGAATCTAAAAGTTGAGCAAAACATTAACTCATTCAACCGGAGTAAGATATCACGGTTGAGAATCTCAGTTGATCAGATCATCAACTCAATGAACTGGAGTAAATCATCTCGGTTTTAATCTCAAAATCAACCGGAATAAAACATCTCAGTTGAGAATCTCAAAATTGAAAAGCAACAATCAGAATGCTAAGGCAAAGATGAGACACTTCTATATATTGACAAAAAGAATATTACATTCTGAAGTGTGTAGACACCCCACTTTTGATCGACCTCAAGACTTAGACGTCACCGATTGAGCGCTTGGTGATATTGCATTTTGTGCTCGTTCAGAAGTCTCAGAGTCTTGGCTGCGAGTCTTGCCTCCGGACTTTCGGGCTATTTCGTGTCTTGCCTCGGTTTGCGAATCAGGCTCCATTTTCTCTGTTTTCTCTTCCCGAAGGGAGGGAGAGGTCTCGTAGATCATCTCTCAGTGGCTGTAGGCTACGTTTCGTGGTCGTAGGCCATTTTTTTTTCCCGTTTGGAGCCCGGTCTCCGGTTTTTCAGAGCCGACGGCCGTGTGCCTCGGTTCGGGACCGCTTAACCACCTCCGTTTGCTCCGGTTTTTGGCACATACCTTATTTCCTCCCTTTCGAGGGACACTGTGGTCCGAGAGACCGACTTCGTGGTCGAACACCACTTCCGGTGCCTAACAGTCAGTTTTTGGGGCCCCGGACTGCACGTTTTGGCCCCCGAGCCTTGCTTGCGAGCATTGTTGGCTCCGACCCAAACTAGAAGTAGTCATATTTTGAGCTCCTTTTCATGTTTGATTAAGTACCTTTTGCTGTTTGAGATCTCCTCCTATCACTTGCTTCTTTAACGCTTTTTTAGGCCTATTTTTGCACGGTATTTTAGGCTTACTTGTGAGCTGTTTCGGACTTGGTCATAAACTAAAAAGTGTCTTGTTTTGAGCCCCTCTTAAACTTTGTTGAAGGGCTCTCGGCCATTTGGGTCCAGAAGATACCACTTGCCTTTATATCCCACTTTTTGGCCTTTTTGGGGGGAAATTTGAATTTCAATTTCCCCCCCATTTTCCCCCTCTTTTCCACCTATTTTGCTTATAAAACCAGAAGCTCCCAGCTGTGTTGGAGGGTTAGAACATTTTGGTTTGGACCTCTCACATTAAATCTCTTTCTCTCTCTCTACTCTAAGCCTTAAAAAAAACCCTTGGTTCTTCACCAACCCATAGCCTCACCCTTCCATCTTCCATTCCAGCAGCTGGAGTTGGTTTTTTAAAGGCTAGGAGTGCTACATTTCTGACCAAGAGGCTGTCAAAGTTGAGTCTTCAAGGGTAAGTCCTTCTCTCCTCTTTTTGGTCCTATTCTTGCATCATTTCTTAGCCCCTCTTGCTTGTATATTTGAGCTCCGACCATAACTGAAAATAGCATTATTTTGAGCTCTATTTCATGTTTCCTTAAGGGCCTCTCACTGTTTGAGGCCCCCATTTTTCACTTGCTTCATTATCCCTCTTGTATGCCTATTTCCTGTGTAGCATTTTAGGCTTGTGTATAATCTGTTTTGAAGCATGATGTAAAATGTAAATAGGCTTATTTTGAGCCCTTCTTCAACATTGTAGAAGGTCTCATCACTGTTTGGAGCTTCCATGTGCCACTTGCCTTTGTATCCATCTTTTGGCCCCATTTTTGCATGATTTATTAGCCTCTTATGCTTCTGTTTTTGGACTTTGGTATGAACTATAAATAGCCTTATTTTGACCCCCTCTTCATGTTTCATTAAGGGTCTTTTACTGTTTGAGGCACCCTTTGTATACTTTGTGTTGTAACCTCTTTTTAGGCCTCGTCTTGCATAGTATTTTGAGCATACTTGTACACTGTTTTGGGATTGATTATAAACTGTAAAAGGTCATTTTTTAGGCCCCTATTCAACTTTGTTGAAGGACCTTCATCTGTTTGAGGCCAGCATGCATCAGTTGCTTCTTTGCCTCCATTTTGGCCCATTTCTTGCATGAGAATTTTGTCATACTTGTGTCTGTTTTTGTGGCTTGACATAAACTGTAAAGTACCATATTTTTGGCCCCTCTTCAACATTGTGGAAGGGCCCTTCTCTTTTTAGGGTCATCATCCATCACTTGCTTCATTATCTCGCTTTCGGGGCCATTTTTGCATGCTAGCTTAGCCCCATTTGTGTTCACTGTTTGGCCCTGCTTAAAACTGTAAATATGCTTGTTTTGGGGTTTCCTTGCTTCTGTTTTTACACTTCATGTTCAAATAATGCATGCATTGCATAGTTATAGGTCATTCCATGCGCCAAAGTTCATGTTTCCGGATTGATTCCATGCATCGGGTGCCATATCTCTATATTTCGGGGCTATTTTGCATCACTTATTGCCTCTGAAATTTGCATTATAGTATGCCATATTCCATGTTTTGCAATGTCTTGTTAGAGTGACATTCCGTGCCTTAGGGTTCGTCCTCGGTTTGCGTGCACGTGTGCACGCATTTCGAGTTGTCTCATTTTCATCTAATGGCTTTCTATGTGAGTGTGGCTGAGGTCCACTTGTATTGGTGTAAGCCCATTGTGCATTGTGTATGTCATTTTATTTCATAGCATTGTGTATGCTAGGTGTATGTTAGTGCATTGTGTATCCCATGTTACCTCGTGCATCGTGTATGCCATTTCATAGTATTTTGCATGTTAGGTTGTATCTTAGTTGCATTCATGCATGTCATGCATATTGCATTGTGTTCAGGATAGGAGTTAGCTCGAGCACGGGAAACGAGGGGCGTTTCGTACTCTGAGTGACGGAACGTGTCTCAATTCCCCAGTCACCGACACTCCGGATTATCCATGATGGAGTTAGGTTTTGTTGTGTTTTCCTGTGCATTCATTTCATATTGAGTTGTGCAATCCGACTCCTCGGCCATCATGCATCGAGATGCGTGATTGGTGGCACGAGGATCGAGGCATGCATACATTTGTGAAAATACATTGCCATGCCCCTTTCCTGCTCTCTGTTATAGTAAATCAAGAATCAGCAGTCTTCCGAGGCTTGGCGCGCTTTCCCAAAAACCATTGCAAAACAGAGGCTAATTGGGGCATTGCAGTGGATTTCCGCGCGAAGGCAACCCGGACATGCATCATTCATCATCCGGAGCAGAGTTGAGGCAGTCCCTAGCTTGCATGCTAGTTTTATTGCTTTCCTAGATTAATTTGTTAATTAATTAGGGTTTTGTATATATTTGGACTGTATTATTTATTTATTTGGGACTGTATATTTAATCGGACCCTCTACGCGAGGGCATAATTGTAATAAGTGTGGGTGAGTGTGATGTATGTCTTCCAACCCCACGTCTTTCTTCCATTTTATTTACTTGCTTATGATGGTTAGATTAGGGCATATTTCAATTAGCATACAGTATGATAGCATATTTGCATTCATTCATCTGTCTTGCACGCACCGGGCTCGGCGCATCATACTAATTGCATTTGTATTTTAATTCCAAATTGAATACATGTTATCTCTTGCATTTCATATGCCATGTTTATGATAGCCGAGCCTGCTATAGTTACATTTTTGCATGTGTTGCATTAGGCATTTCTGTATACTTAGGATCATGCATGGATTTCTAATCAGTTTCTGTTTTGGCTTGGAGTACTCGGTGAGTTTTTATGCTTTAACATCCTTGCATGCGTGTGAGTGACTGCCATGAATAGCATGCTTACCATGAGGCTAACTGCTTATGTGATATAACTGCTTGAATGCCTGTGGGTGAAGGTTGGGTTATTTGGATTGGGACAATTCATCAAATGTTTGTTTTAAGCCCACTAGATAGTGGCAAAATTATGTTTTCTAAAGCCCACCCGAGGGTGGCAAATCCACGTCTTAGCCTACCTGCAGGTAGCACCATCAAACCATTTTTCAAAAAAAAAAAAAACAAATATGAAATGTTTTGTTCTAATTCGGGCGATCCAGTCTATACTTGTATGTTGTGCGCTTCACATAGTAAATCTAGGCTAATAACCGGAATAAGAATGCACAATGTTTTCAAAACAAGATATCATGGTTAGTAGAGGCCGGTTTTTGACCGGGCGAGCGGGGGTGCTCACGAAGTGACCTTCCCCAATCGTATCCAAGTTCCCGAGCCGAGGCAACTTTGGTGATGACGGACACGTGGCCTTTGGCACCAAGTCAGGGTTTCCTAAATTTCCCAAAAATAAAATATTTAGGTGGCGACTCTGTATCTGGCGAAGTAGTCCATGTTTGGCACTTCTTTAAAAAAAAATCTGTTTTCTCAAAACGATTTGCCAGATTTGGACTCTTTGGTTCAGATTAAGAACCGTGACAAAATTCGAGTCCGAGTTGTAACGAGGTGCCCCGCGGGCTTGTTACAGTTTCTGGCGACTCTGCTGGGGAATTTAGAGAACTTGACTCGAACTCATGATATCTGGTTTTGACTGCACTTGTGTGTTTCTTTGCATTATATTTGCATTGGTGCGCCTAGGACACCGTGTTTGCCATCTGCCATTCCCGAACGATTTGCCGGAGGCTTGTCTTGTCAAGGCATGACCATAAGGCTGATCGGCTGTGGGCTCTGACAGCGTGGGAACACAAACCCCGGTTTTACCGGGGCACCCTTTTTGACCATTCGACCTAGTGCATATTCTTATCCATAGCGACCATTCCAAACTAGGACAGGTTGCTTACCCGATATAGGTTGTTTGAAACCGCTGCGTACGTAGTGAAACCTTAGCTCCTGACAAAATAGGACAGGGAAACCCTACCCCAAAATAGGGGTGTTTTGGCTCTCACTTGCTTGTTATGTGCTTTAGAGTGCGTCTCTACAGGAATGCATGTATCAGTTCGCAAGTTTGGGCATCAGGCCTGCGGGCACCGGTTCAGTATTTTGGGATTCAGTTTACCTAAAGGTATCAGTTTGCAGGACAGAGATTTAGGCAGAATTCAGTAGAGGGCACACTCATTCAACTATGCTCGTATTTGTTCAGATGGAATCAGGCTGAGATGCTGTTTGTTTTCTTTTTTGCTAGGTAGTCTGGGAACCATAGCTTCAGAAGGCTCCGATATCCTCCGAGGTTCATTAGACTTGTGCTGATAGATTTTGTCGGGTCAGAGATTCAGTTCAAGGGTAATCAGTGTTCCTTTGCCAGAGGCAGGGTAAAAAGGCCAGTCAGGGACAGTTATACCGGTTGTTCAGTTAGACCAGGGCAATATGGCAGGGATGGAGGAAATGATGCGTCAACTCCAAGAAAGTATGAAACTCATGCAGCAGGATGCTGCCCGTCAAGCGGAATTCGCCAAAAGCCAGGCCGAGATTATAGCCCAACAGGCAGAGACAATTGCCAGGCTAGAGCAGCAAACTGGAGTATCTACTTCATACCAGGCTCCTCCTCCACCCAGAGTTCCAACGCTCGGGGAGACAGCTAATGTCCAGGAAGATACGGACATTCCGATAAGGCCACCTCCGCCCCCGGTTCTACTCCAGCTATCCAAAGCACCGATCAACTTGCCTAGTTCACCCTTTGAGTTCAAGTTGGACCCTACAGCACTGAAGTTGAGCAAGATCGAAAAGTTGTTCAAAAAATCTCAGGGAGTCAACTCCATCCCGGACATTGAAGATGGATATACGGACTCAGTGGTGACATTACCGGATCGGTTCAAGATGCTGCATATCGATCGATTCGATGGCTCCGAAGACCCAATGGTGCACCTCAAACTGTTTTCTGATATTCTGAGACCAATGGGTTTGACCACAGCCCAGAAGCTATCACTATTCGGCCGAACCTTGTTTGGGATAGCTGCAATCTGGTACGCGAAATTGGAGAACTCTGTGAAACAGAATTGGGAAGAGATGGCTGAAGCCTTCAGTAAGCAATACTCCTACAACACATAGATTGAGGTCACAACTCGTGATCTTGAAGTCACCCGCCAAGAGCCAAAGGAGGGTTTTTCAGAGTTTGTGGCGAGATGGAGAGCAAAGGCCTCGATGATGGCTACAAGGCCTTCCGACAAAGACCAGATAAGGATGGTTGTGCGTAACCTCCAACCCAGGCTGATGCAAAAGCTGATCGTCCTACCGCTTCCCACCTTCACGGACTTGCACGAGATTGGGGTACAAATCGAGGACGCTATGAAACAGGGCCTTATTGATCAAGAGAAGGAGCAGCCCAGGAGGACGTTTTCCCGCAATTCAAGTGTGACCACCAGCGGTGATACAGCTGCAAGATCTTCTGAAGTGGGCATGGTCACCACCACCACACCAAGAGCAGCCACCCCCTTTGTTGGTGTATCCACTTCAAACCCCCAAACTTCAAACTATCTATCCCGAGGCAAGAGGGTTTTCACCCCACTCTATATGTCTTTGTCTAAAGCCCTGGGGGTACTACTCAGGAAAGGACATCTGAAATCGTTAGAGCAACGACCTCTACCCGATCCTCTCCCTCCAAAGCATGACCTGACTAAGTACTGTTCTTTCCATCAACAAACCGGTCATGACACCGACAGTTGCGTCCGTCTCTGCCACGAGATACAAAATTTGATTGACAACGAGGTCATCTCCGTACCAAGTCCTGCAAAGTCTATCGGTACTTGATCAGTGAACTTGTGGGGGATAATGTAATGTGATCGAGGGATGAACCACCTGTGGGTGGCGTTCAGTTTATTGCAGATATGGTGCATGGCACGCACTGTTTTGAGCATTTGTGAATGCTGGTTTTTGTACATTTTGACTTAGGTATTGGGTCAGTCTTGTTTTTGAGTCTGTCTTTTTGTTTTGAGTCAGTCATATTTTTTTTTGGGTCTGTCTTGTTGTATCGAGTCAGTCCTGTTGTATAGGAGTCGGGTGATTCCGGGGGGTGTTACCTCGGGCATCACCATTTTGTTTTGTGTTTGTCTTTTCGTTTTGTTTTGAGTCTATTTCTGCCTTGGAGCCAGTAACGCCAACAGATTTGAATGAACAGTAGTGGTTTTTCATGCTTTTGTGTTTGCTTCTGCCGTGTGCTAGTTGTACCAGAAATTCCAAATGAGATGGCAGTATTTGACTAGAAGCTATGTCTTTTCTGTACCTTGAAGTCATTGTAATGACCTAAGTTTTTCAAAACCTTTTGAACACTGCGGTGAAAACGAAGAGGAAGGAATTCCTCGGGATTTGTAAAACTTTGATCAATTGAGAGAAAGAGAGGCGTGCTAAGCCCTTAATGAATGAAATCATGCTTGTTAGCGTGAGTACTGAGAAGGACTCTGGCTTGATCCAGACTGGTTTCACATTATCTTCAGCGCGAGCGATTTGTCACTTTCTTAAAAATTTTCAAAAACAAAATATTTTGCGCGGTCTTGCGAAGACCTGTGTGAAATCACTCTTGAGATTGTGCAGCTTAGGATCGCTCTCAACCTCGAGACCCGACCCCCTCTGCTCACAAACCTTGAACTCGGACTCAGAATGTTCAACGGTCAACTACGATGTAAGGCCTGTGTGGCCGGATCAAGAACAGCCCTCGAACAAGAGGCACCAAAGTCAGATTAAGAAGATCAGACCTCATCAGAAGAAGCTTGCGAAGCTAGAACAAAAACACCCCTCAAACTAGGGGCGAAAATGTCCGATGTGCTCGAAGAGCCGAAGATGGATCCTTCTGCAAATCGATACAACAGCCACTTTCTTGGATACGGATGGCTTCGAGATCCTAAAACCATTTGGCATGGACTTGTTATACTTTTACCCTTTGAGAGGCTCGCTGGGCCGAAAACCCGGAAAGGGCGACCTAGGCAAAAGTTAAAGCAAGAAAAGATATATACAAAAAGCAAAAAAAAAAAAAGAAGAAAAGAGAAAAAAGAAGAAAAGAAAAAAAAAAAAAAGAAAAAAAAAAGAAATGAAATGAAAAAGAAAGAAGAACAAAGCTCGCAAGGTCGAAAACCCGCAACGGGCGCCTTGGCAAAAGTTAGAGCCTGAAAAGGAGAGGTTAATACCCGAGTGTACCTTAACCCCGAACTATGTAAGGCTTGATTCCCATCTTTGGGATACGTAGGCAACTTCATTATGAAGTCCAGCCGTAAAACAATCCAAATTCGATTGTGTCCATGTAATGGTTTTGGTCATCTTTGTCTTCTCTGTATCCGAGAGTTTGGTTGTGTTCGTCACTCTGAGGACTGACTACAATTGTAGACGCGCCCTTGGGCCTTACTCTACAGTTCGGACTCCCTTTTGTTGTTGCGGTTCTTAATTTGAACCAAAGAGTCCAAATCTGGCAAATCGTTTGAGAAAACAGATTTTTGAAAAATAGTGCCAAACATGGACTGCTTTGCCAGATACAGAGTCGCCACCTAAATATTTTTTAAAATGGAAAATTTAGGAAACCCTGACTCGGTGCTGAAGGCCACGTGTCCGTCATCACCAAAGTGGTCTTGGCTCGGGAGCTTGGGTACGATCGGGGAAGGTCAGCTATGAGCACCCCCTTGAGGCCGCGAAGACCAGCCTCTACTAACCGTGATATCCGTTTTTGAAAACATTACATGCTCTTATTCCAATTATTAGCCTAGAATTACTATGTTATGCGCGCAGCAAACAAGTATAGACTAGATTGCCTAATTTGGAAATAAACATTGCATATCCGTTCGTTTTGAAAATGCTTTGGATTTGCTACTCGCAAGTAGGCTAAAACACGGATTTCAACGAGTTTTTCCAACTCAAACAATCCAACCTCCACCCACAGGCATTCAAACAGTTTATTTCACATAAGCACTTAGCCGCATGGTAAGCATACTGTCATGTTAACATTCACACGCATGCGATATGCTAAAGCATAAATACTTACATTGTACTCCATGCCAAAACAGTAAACTAGGTAGCAAACATGCATGTCCTAGTTCATATTAAGTGGCTAATGCAACACATGCAAGGATGTAATCTAGAGTAGGCTCGGCTAACCCTAAAGATGGCATGTGAAATGCATTTTATTCGATGCACGTATTCAATTTGGAATTGAAAATACAATGCGGTTTGTGTGATGTACCGAGCCCAATGCATGTAAACAAATGCATGGATGCATGCATGCATTGCATAAGGTATGCTAATTTTAAACGTGCCCTAATCTACCATCATAAGCAGGTAAATAAAAGGGAGAAAGAAGTGGGGGTTGGAAGACATACACACCACTCACCCACACTTATTACAGATTCGCCCTCGCTCGGAGGGACCGAAAGAATATACAAATTAATTAACTACGCAAGCTAATTAAATATTACAAATAGCCTAATTAATTAACAAATTAATTAATCTAAGAAAAACAGTAAACCGCCTCGGGGTGAGGGCTAGATGCAACGCGTGTCCGGGACTCGCTCGGAATCGCACTGCCATGCATGATTGCCTCTGTTTTCCCTGTTTTCTTCCTCTGAAGACTGCCAAAGTCTCAGGAATACTTCTTTGGGCACTGGAGATCACCACCGGCTGGGGTAGAACACCACCGGCTGAAGGATGTGGCCACCGGCACTTAATTCATCCGTCGGCTTCCAGTAAACTGCCGGTCGGCACTAAACAGTGTCGGTCGGCACAAAATGCCTGCAGAACCTGCAACTCACAGCAGCAGAGGACACAACTTGCATGGCAATGTAATTCAAAGCATGTATGCACCAAACACACTCCTTATCATGTTTTTGACTCAAAGGAAGGTGTGCCTCGGTTCTCGGACCACCAATCACGCATTTCGATGCATGATGGCCCAAAGAACCAAGAGTGCAATTTTGATTTCAAGTGCATGTAATGCAAACAAACAAACAAGGGTGCTAAACCTCTATCACACTCTCTTCAAGAGGCTTAGCATGCATGTCAATGCAATGAAGCCCTAAGCATGTCAACTAGTATGCAATATGGCAATACAATGCAAACATGCAAGTAAGCATACAAGGCAAGCATGCAAATCAAATGGAGGATGGACTTAGACATGAATTGGGCAACTCTAAAAAGGCTCAAAACAGTGGCCAAAATGCTAAATCATGGAGGCCAAACACACATGCACACATGCACAAGTTAAGGCACCAACACTTAAGCATGACAAACAACATTCAAGCACACTTGAAATGAGTTAAACATGGACTACTAGCATGCAATTTAGGCTCTGAAAATCATGCTATGAAGTGATGCCAAATCATGTTAAGCAAGATAAACAAATGCATGCAACATAGGTTCAACACTTGAGGCAAGTCATGGAAGCATTGAACTACACTTTATGCAAAACAAATATGGCATGCATTGAACAACCTAAAACAGAGTTTTATCACATAAAACTAAGCCCAAAAGACTGCTTAGATGGCATCTAAGAGGCTTGAAACCAAATGCATGCAACATGACCAAAACATGGAGCATTTAACACATGCTTTTAAAGCATTAAAGAGGCCACTAAGGCAAGCATACAAACATACCAAAGGGACTGAAATAGCATGTTAAATGGTTCCAAACCATCAAAAATAAAGCAAGCAAGGCATGCTACACTCTCATGCTCTTAAGGCCAACAAGCCAAATACAAAGAGGCTATGAGATACAAGTCATGGTCAACCAAAACAAGCATGGACAGACCTCATACATGGCAAAATAAGCATACAAGCTTCATGAATCTAAGCCTAAAACATGCTAAAAATAAAGGCATTCAACCTAGGCATGTTAAGGGACCAACAAGGCATTACAAAGCAACTATGCAAAGCATGCAAGGAGTGCTAAAAACAACACTTAGCAATGTCATATTAGGGCATAATAAACATAAAATGCAGCCAAGACATGCTCAACAAACAATCAAAACTATGCTCCCTTAAGAGACCAAATCTTGCCCTTTTCAAGGACATCAAGGGGAGGGGGTGGCCCTCTCCTTCTTGGGACTTCAAGGCATCATCTCCACCACTGAAATCCCTCAAGATTTTAGTGGTGAAGAGATCCTAACACCAAAGTCTCGGATCTCTCACAAAATGGCACAAAAAGTGGCCTTTTTAAGGTCTAAGGGTGGTCAAACCTACCCAAACCACCAAACACTCTTAACAAACAATAAAGAGGGCTTGAAAACAGAACTTTTATGTGTTAAACACTAAGCACAAAAATAGTTCAAAGCTACGCAAAAATGGAATGCAAGAATGGGGGAAAAAGGGGTAGTTTCTTACCCTTGATGATCAACTCCAACAATGGTGACCTTGATGCCTCTTTAAGCTTCAAACCAGCCAAGAACACCAAGAACAAGCCCTTAGCACCTCAGTTCCAAGAGGAAGGTGAAACACTAGGTGTTGGTGAGCAATAGTAAGTCACAAACACCTAGTGTACAAAACAAAAGAGAAAGAGAGAGATAGGATAGATACACAAAACCTAACCTAAAACCAGAGCTTCTCCCTCTCCTAAAATGTCTAACTCTCCAATCTTCTAACCTTTTTGAGCCAAGAGAAGAAGGGTTCTCTTATAGGCAACAAAGCTTACAAGCTAAGCCAAAACAAAGGCTCATCCCTCCATACACGTGTATGGAGGGGAAACAAGTGCAAGAAAGCTGTCTGAAAATATCTCCAAACACAGCTGTAAAGTAGTCGGCAGGGCAAAATGGTCATTTTGCCAAAAAGAGTGCCGACCGGCACAAAAGAGTGCCGATCGGCACAATATAGTGCCGATGACAACACCAACCAGCAGGTGGCCTCTAGCCAGTGCCGGTGGTGTGTGGGGATGCCTCAGAAGGCATTCCCTGCCCCTCCAAGGCAAAACACAAGTGTTTGGTGCAAAACCAGACACAAAACGATTGAGTTCGGAGGTCCTGAGGCAAGGCGCGTAGCCGAGAACTCCGGGAACTCCAAACGAACACGAACATGGATAATCACCGGGTGTTCAAGCGGTGACATCCAAGTCTTGAGGACGGTCAAAAATGGGGTGTCTACAGTTGCCCCTCTTTGACAGAACTCGAAAGTCATAACAATGACGGGAGTGAATGTCAAAGCCCAGAGACGACCCATTTTTGACAAGGCCGAAGACTTGGACAAACATGCAAGACAAAACAAGGTATGCGCCCGAAGGCAGGGGCAAAATGCAAGACGATGCAAGAAGCCGAGCATAACTTATGATCATGCAAAGAAAGTTGTAATGAAGCACGCATGCAACAGTTATAAACTAGCATACGCCAATCTACACTACAATGCAGAAATGATGTAAGAGAATTATGTAATTCTCAAAACGTCTCACACGGAGGATACAATACCTGTGCAGCTCGTCCGGTTGCGCCGGCCTCAAATGAGCCGTACATACAATATCGTGCCTGCAAAGAAAGTAAACTTAACAGGTACAATATTGTTAGCCATATGCATGGCAATGCGAAATGCAAAATGACATGCAATATATACAAAATGATGTATGAATAATGCAAATGATAATGCAATGCAATTGAAACTATGCAAACTACATGCAGAGCAATCGAATCATGATTCAATCATGAGCGGTTCGAAACCACACATATGTCAAGTAGGTTGATGGAAGTAACAAGTCCGTCTACCATAGAACGATGTCTGAACTATGAGTAATGCAGATGGACACAAGAACAAGTATTGGGTGGAATGACATAGGTGGGGTGACGACCTGCTAAGGAAAGAACAATGATCCTAAAGCCGGATGCAATAATTACACTACAATGTAGTATGCGATTATGGCGCGCTGGCCAAACCGTATCTCGCTTAGGAAAGGCATGCACACATACAAGCCATGTCTAACACAGAAAAGGTGCCGCAACCTCAAACCAAGTTCATCAAGGAATAGGCGCGATGCACATGAACCGTGCTTTAACGTGAAAAGTAAGGGCACATACCAGACCAAGCTCAACAAGGAAAGGCGCAAGCCATAGATGGAAGATGATGCAGTGGATGCATGCAACTACAATGCAATAGAAATGGATATGGATATTTACAGAAATGCATGACATATGCACTATACTACAATGATGATGCATGACGTATGCATGTTTTTTTGTTTTTGGTTTTGAATTTTTTGAAATGCATGACATGCGGATGCGCTTTTTGTTTTTGAATTTTTTGAGATACATGACATGCGGATGCGCTTTTTGTTTTTGAATTTTTTGAGATGCATGACATGCGGATGCGCTTTTTGTTTTTGAATTTTTTGAGATGCATGTCATGTGCAATATTTACAAATGATGCATGACAATGCAGTATGATGCAATGGCTGCGATTGCGGTTTTCCCTATTCTATCAACAGGGCGATATACTAGGTTGGTTCGGTATCCTAGAATTGAGGCGTAAACATGCCGCCTCAACCTATGGGGCTTCCATACAGATTTCAAGCCGAGGGTACACCCCCTGGGTATTTAAACCAGACTTTAGTCTCGGAAATCTCGAACCTTTGCGTTCTAGGCATAAGCCGTTCAAACTCTAGTTTTCACCGTCCCCATTGGTCTCCTAGGAACTCATCGCAAACACAGACAGGTGGCTTTACCAGACCACCGAAAGTCGTTCGGGCACGACAAACACCGAAGGAATTGCACCCTCAGAGGATTTAAGGTCTCCTAGACCGAGATGCAAATATGGTGAAGGTTTCACACCCTCCAAGGATTTAAGGTCTCCTAGACCGTGTGTGTTTAAGATCTCGCCAGACCCGGGGGGCAACTGATGAGGTGCGCGAAACAACGCGATGAAATGCATGCCAAATGCAATGAGGTGCGCAAAACAACGCGATTGAGGTGCGCAAGATAGCGCGATGCGATGCATGCCAAATGCAATGAGGTGTGCAAAATAGTGCGATGGAATGCATGCCAAATGCAATGAGGTGCACACCTTAATGCACCGAAGGCCTTGCACCTCCCGAGGATTTAAGGTCTCCTAGACCGCGCGTGTTTAAGGTCTCGCCAGACCCGGGTGGGGCATCAATTACACAACACTTTAAGCGAATGCGATGCAAACGAGACACGCATGCGGATGCAAATGGGGTAAACGAGACGCGCGTGCAATGAGGTACGCGTGCCTCAAAGGATGGAAAATGAAGTGCAATGAGGTACGCGTGTCTCAAAGGATGGAAAATGAAGTGCAATGAGGGTGCGCCAAATGGCGCGATGCGCAAAATAGCGCGATGCGTTAGACAACGCGAGTGCACAAGACAGTGCGATACGAATTCATGCTAAATGCAATAAGATGTGCAAGATAGCGCGATGCGTTTAGACAACGCGAGTGCACAAAACAGTGCGATACGATGCATGCCAAATGCGATGAGATACACAAGATAGCGCGATGCGTTTAGACAACGCGAATGCACAAAACAGTGCGATACGATGCATTCCAAATGCGATGAGGTGCACACCCTAATGCACCGAAGGTTTTGCACCTCCCGAGGATTTAAGGTCTCTTAGACTGTGTGTGTTTAAGGTCTCGCCAGACCCGGGTGGAACGAAAAAAAAATGAGGCGCGTAGGACAGCGCAAAGAAGCGCAAAATGAGATACAAGACGAGGCATGCATACCTCATAGATGCAAGAATGCAAAACAAAATGCAGGATGAAGCACGCGAGGTAGTACACCTCACATGGATCAAAACGAAATGCAAAGTGAAGCACGTGAGGTAGTACACCTTACGTGGATCAAAATGAAATGCAAAATGAAGCACGTGAGGTAGTACACCTCACGTGGATCAAAATGGAATGCAAAATGAAAGCACGTGAGGTAGTACACCTCACGTGGATCAAAATGAAATGCAAAATGAAGCACGTGAGGTAGTACACCTCACGTGGATCAAAATGGAATGCAAAATGAAGCACGTGAGGTAGTACACCTCACGTGGATCAAAATGGAATGCAAAATGAAGCACGTGAGGTAGTACACCTCACGTGGATCAAAATGAAATGCAAAATGAAGCACGTGAGGTAGTACACCTCACGTGGATCAAAATGGAATGCAAAATGAAGCACGTGAGGTAGTACACCTCACGTGGATCAAAATGGAATGCAAAATGAAAGTATGACACGCATGCCACACGACAATGCAAAACGGTGCAAGTCGCAAGGGACGTACAAGATGGCGCGATACGATGCGCCGGACAATGTGATGGATGTGCGCGACGCACACGGGGCAACTTTTGAATCTTTATAAACAACAAAAGGATACAAAAAGGATACAGTCTTTGCTTGAATTTGAGTGTTACGCACAGTAGACACGGTCCGAAGTCAAAACGAAGGCCGGTTGAACATCGGGGGTGCATTTTCTTGCACTTTCTTGAGCTATGAAGACCAAAAACACCTCACAAGGCGTAAACAATGCTGTAGGAACATCACCGGCTGGATTAGAAGGCCACCGGCTGGCCACCGGCTGCATAAAATATTCATCGGCACAATATTGTGCCGACCGGCACAAAATAGTGCCGACCGGCCAAAAGTTGCTGATCGGGGGCAGTTTTGCCATTTTGCTTCGGGTCTTTTAAAATAGGTCTTGAAACCCTATTTCTTCACTTCTATACCGCCGAAAACTTTTGCCTTTTCTTTCTAGAGCCTCTTTTCCTCCTCATTCGCTCATTTCCTCGAGCTTTCGCGCCATTTTCGTCGTCCGATTCGCGAAGTTCACCGTGTTTCGGACATTTTGAACCGAACAAAACTTTGTTTCGGCGCCTCTTTTGCTATTTCCACTTTTTCGGGACTTGTTCCCCTCGATTTCATCTTCCTTTCCGTGCCTTTTCACCTTCCGGATTTTTCGGCCATTTCCGGCCCTCTCGGGGTTGACCTTCTCGGTTGACTTTTCATATTCTGGCTTTTCTGGCCATTTTCTCACTACCATTGTCATGGCTGACGATGTTCCACTCGTCGGGACTCCTCCGGACCATGAGATGGACCCCGGGGTCGAGCTCCTCCCATTGAGCGAGCGTCCCTTCGATCCAGCGACCTACCGCCCGGCGATCTACGTTCTACCTCCGGATGGTCTTCGCCATTTCCGCGGCTTCGACCGAGCGCTGGACCCGGAGCTTCTTCTACGCGAGCCTGCCTCTCAGCTCTCATTCGGCGCTTCCGAGGTAACCCTTTTCTCTGTTTTACTTCCTACAATGTAGAATTGTAAACTGTCAACTGCCATAGCTGATTACAACCTTTAATTGCTTAGCTCTGATATACTATACTGTAGTTAATCGTAGACAAACTTACAACTGATATTTATTTTAGGACCGACACGTGCACACACACTGCACTATCCTTAATCACCCATATACACGGCACACCGTATTTCACTGCAAACTCACCGATACCCAGTACTTAATTGAATCTGAAAACCTACACACATGCTAGATTTATACTGAATTGAACCACTCGAACACGCTGACGCATCACACGTTGTAGTTCACCTACTGGCACACTATAACCCGATATCTGCTTGAATCTGAAAAATGTGCACACATGTACCATATCTGTATGCTGACCCTCACAAACACACTGACACATCACAGGCCGTAGTCCACCACAGTACACTGAAACCAGGTATCTGTTCGGATCTAAAAAAAAAAAACTTGCACGCATGCTAGATTTGCATTGTCTTTAACATGTTTCCTCAGAACTGTACATTTCATATTGCTTTGCAACAATTTATTTGTAAACAGGGAGATTCCCATACCATCCGCGGGTATGGAAATGTTGCGGCTCGAGATTGGTACTTGGAGCTTCCCGAGGCGGTTCGACACATCGTGGATGAAGCGGGCTTCGGTTCCTTTTGCAGGGGTTTGACCCGACTTACTGCCTGCAGGCCTCTTTTAGCTGCCCTAGCAGAGAGGTGGTGGGACACCACCGATTCATTTCACCTATCCACGGCGGGGGACATGACGATGACTCCCTACGACTTCTCGGTGCTTACCGGCATCGAGGTAGGGGGTGATCCGATTCCCTTCGACACCGACATGGATGAGTGGACCGCCGCTCAGATCCATTTGCTTGGCGCGGCGCCACCTCTTGCTCGTCTAGGCTTTGTTCGCTATTCCTGGTTCGAGGTGCAGTTCCGGGTGCAGCCTCTTCTTGTTGATGCAGCTCCGATGACCGAGGCGGCCGTAGAGCAGTATGCGCGCGGCTTTTTGATGTTCTTGCTAGGGACGACCCTCTTCGCCGACCGGGCGAACACCATGCCTCTCTGCCTACTCAGCGCACTGGTGGACGTCCAGGGCATTTTGCATTATGACTGGGGTGGCGCCGCCTTGGCCATTCTCTACGGCTATATGAGGTCAGTTTCCCGCGGCAGCGGACAGTTGCTTGGGGGTTACTGGCGAGCTTGGGAGGTATGTCTTCTCCTCTGCTTTACATTTCTGTTCTGTACTTTCTGTACTCTGCACACTGCACACACTGTAGTCTGCTTTACACTTGCTGTATACTGTACACACGGCACATACATACTCCTGCTTTACACTGACTGTACACTGTTCACACTGTACACTCTGCTCAATACACTGCACAACACACGGCTCTGCTATTTCTGCTTTACTCTGTATTCTGCTTTTCTGATAAATGCTCTGACATCTGTCTTGCAGTTGTGGGTTTACGCCTACTTTCCCAGGCTAGAGCCAGTGCCGGAGACGGAGACTCCGCTAGTCATTCCCTTTTCACGCCACTATGACGGGAGGTGCGCACGGCGGCCACGAGAGACTTTTAGCTTTTTCCGCCGCTATGTCGACACCATCACCCTCGCCGAGGTATGTTTTACTTGCAGTTCATTTAAGCTTCACTTTTCCACTGTATATTTGCAATACCAGTAGGCAATAAACTGTATTTCAATTTCAGATCACCTGGCAGCCATGGGCTCCTCTGCCAGCGATGGTGCGGGATCGGTTTGCCGGCGCGATCGAGACCTCGCGTTACCGGATTTTGCTAGAGGGCCCACTCTGTCGGGCTTGGTACCTGGGTGAGCGCTTCTTGCGTCAAACCTCAGGCTTACCTGAGCAGATAGTCCCGGTTCACCCTCCTGAGCACATGAGAGACACCGAGCGTTTCACCGCTGAGCAGATGGCGGACTACACCATTGGCTGGGAGGAGGACGACTTCAGAGGCGAGGGCGATTACTCAGAGTACGTCCGGACCTTCATCATGCGGCCGCTGAGCGGGGGCTCTCGAGCTGAGCCAGAGAGACCTGCGGCGCCGGCGGCTAGGGCAAAGGTGGGAGCAGGAGCGGGATCGTCACAGAGAGCTCGAGCTCGTGGCAGGAGGGGAGTGCAGAGGGGACGAGGGACGGGCTGGCCCGCTCTGCCTACCATGCTGACGTACAAGGGGCAGAGTGGGGAGACCTACCAGATCCCTTTTGCTCCTCCCTCGGCTGGTCATGAGTTTGCTGGCATTCCTGACTTGCCTCCGGTATGTACCACTTTATTTCTGCATCTTGCATTGTCATTTCAGTTCAGTTCATTCGATATTCCACAGAATATTGATGCATCTAATACTTTTGTAGGCTTCCTCTGAGTACACCCGGCAGTCATTGGAGCTGAATGCCTCCATGGCGGGGATGTTGCAGCGGACCTTCGAGTTCCTAGCCTTCTACGGCCTTCCGGTATGTTTTCTCTGACATAGTTCCAAACTATATACAAATTGCTTCGCACAATCTGATGCACGACACAACATTTGATAAACTGTTCACGGCACTTGGCACACCGTATTCATACACTGCATTCTGCACTGATAAACTGCTCACGGCATTCACACACTGTACTCATACACTGCATTCTGCACTAATAAACTGCTCACGGCATTCACACACTGTACTCATACACTGCATTCTGCACTGATAAACTGCTCACGACATTCACACTCTGTACTTTCTGTGTTGATAAACTGCTTCATGGCACTCACACACTGTACTCATACACTGCATTCTGCATTGATAAACTGCTCAGGGCACTCACACACTGTACTCATACACTGCATTCTGCATTGATTAACTGCTTCAAGTGTACTAATGCATTTGCCTTTTGTACTTTTCAGCCTCCCTTCCCGATTCCTCCAGTGGGTGGCGGCGCTCCATCTGGACCTCCCATTTCTACTCGGGATGGCAGGATATTCCCCCGCACCAGAGGGGGGTGTGGCCATATGGGGAGCAGCTCGCAGGCTCCAGTTGCAGGGGATGGTGAGTCGGAGGCGGAGGCCTCTGAGGAGGAGGCCGGGGGCAGCTCGGGCTCGGGCTCCGACAGCGACACTTCTGACGATGCTCCTGTGCTTCTGCCCAGGAAGAGGGCGAGGACGGATCCCCCGACGCGAGGCCATTGATGACGATTACAGACTTCTGCTATTTTTCTTTCATTTTGTTTTCTTGTACTTTTCTCTTTTTGGTAGATAGAGTACTATGTACTGCCGCAGGCAGATTTTGCTTTCCTTAAAACTTATGTACTTGAAAAGATTACGAAATGGAACAAACTTTTTATCTGAAAACGAATGTTATATCTGCACATTTCATACTTTGCACCGCATGGCGTCATATTACACCTCAAATGTAAATGATATTGATCTGTTGTCTGACAATTGCACACTTGCACTGTAATAATCAGATAACCAACCAACTAAATAGCAACACAACACATACGAACCACTGCTCAAAACTGGGTACACAGCCCATACTCTGCTGGGGACTATTCTGCTGGGGATTGATCTGCATATAGCCCATAACACAACATTTGGTTCATTCTGCACACAGCAAACCCTGAACAAATAGCCCCAATCTGACAAGACGGATCACAAAGTTGACACGGTTGCAGTTGAAACACACTCGGATGTCCCAAATTTTCCCTTTCCTTCTCTTGCTTTGCACGGATGTAGAGAATGGCACAGCATTCTGAGCACAAGCGATTACTTTTTGGAAGAGGATGGGTTTTCCACCGGGGTATCGAGCCTACCACAGAACACGGCGAGACAGACTCAAACGAAGAAACAAAAGGCACACAACCTAAAAGAACGAGACACACTCGAAAAAAGACTTAAAGCTAAAATCAAGACCGACAAATCAAAAGGACACGACACACGGACATGTTCACAAAAAGACTTCAAATCTCGAGGAGCCAATTCCTCCGGGTATTATTCCCACCCTTTCTGATTTGTGATACTCACATCGCTCGGCCCTCAGGCTCGGTTTTTCTCTCAAAACTCTTTTCTCACTTTTTTCTCAACTTGCTCCTCTCTATTCTTTAATCTCTCATTTTTTTTCAATCCCTTCCCGGGGTGAATGACAGATGAATAGGAAGTCGCGGGTTCACGCCCAACATTGTTAGCTCACGGCTATTCCTTCTGGTGGATAGGGTGCCTTGCTGGCAAGCATATTAACGGGGGAAGACAGAAGACCTGACTCAAACGTGCCCCTAGTTCGTCATTTTGACCATTTTTTGGTTGTTTTCTAAAACAGTTTTGATCAAAGATGAGAGTCGGATGAGCACACTTATTCGATTTTGATTTGAAAATCATGCGAATCAGACTATGAGCACTGAAAATTCTCCTTTTTGGGTCCAAACATGGTCCAATTTTGAAAATGAAACAGTTTTCGAGAAAATAAGTCAACCTCAGTGAAAATTTTCAAAAACTATTTTTGCAAATAATCAACGCTCAACGAGCGCGGAACTTACCCTCGAGATATGCAACCTTGGATCGGGGACGATGGGAAATTGCCCCTGGCTTAAAGGGGGGATAAGGCAACGGAAAGTTACCCCTGGTTTAGACGGTAACTCAGGGCAACTTATGGCACTGCATGGCAACGGAAAGTTGCCCCTTGTTTGGATGATGCCGCGGCATTTTTGTAAGTCAGTTCTCGTTGATGATGATCGGACCATCGGGCGCGGAGGAGTCGAAGACGGTTTGAATCAATATATGGACACAGTCACTTGGAAGGTGTTGGTGGTCGGACTTCAAGAGGAAGTCGGTCACGTAGTTCCAGGTCGTTGCAATCAAGATATTGGATTCGGAGGAGGCAAAAGTGATCAAAACCATGACATGGAGTGAGACGCTATGGAAGCGTTGGGGGCTGGGCTTCAAGATGAAGTTGCCTACGTATCCCAAACATGGGAATCAAGCCTTACGTAGTTCCGGTTAAGGTACACTCGGGTATTTTAACCTTTACTGTTTAGGCTCTAATTTTTGCCAAGGCGCCCAATGCGGGTTTTCGACCTTGCGAGCTATGTTTTTCTTCTTCTTTTTTTTTTGCATTTTTCATTTTCATTTCTTTTGTACTTTTTTTTTTCTTTCTTTTTCTTTTTCTTTGCTCTAACTTTTGCCTGGGCCGCCCTTCCGGGTTTTCGGTCCAGCGAGCCTCTCAAAGGGTAAAAGTGTAGCAAGCCCATGCCAAATGGTTTTGAGATTGAAGCCTCTCCGTATCCAGGAAGGCGACTGTTGTGTTGATTTGTAGGGAAGAATTCATCACGGTTGCTTTTCGAGCTTTGCTTGGTGGGATCTGATCTCCTTGATCTAACTTCGACGCCTTTTGCTCGAGGGCTGCCTCGAAATGGGCCACACAGGCGTTTCATGGCACTGAATGTTTTGAACAGATTCCGGTTTGCAACAGATAAATCAAATCTCGAGGCTGGGAGTGATCCTGGGCTGCACCATCTCAAGAGCGGTTCCACACAGGTCTTCGCGAGACTTGCGCAAAATATTTTGTTTTTGAAAGTTTTTAAGAAAACGACAAATCGCTCGTGTTGAAGATAGTGTGGAACCAGTTTGGATCAGGCCAGGGTCCTTCTCAGTACTCACGCCGACAAGCATGATTTCATTCATTAAAAGCTTAGCAGGCCTTTCTTTCTCTCAAACTGATCAAAATTTTGCAAATACCCGAGGAATTCCTTCCTCTTCGTTTTTATCACCGCAGTGTTCGAAAAAGGGGTTTTATGAAAAACTTAGGTCATCGCAACGATGTTCAAGGCACAAGAGAGTAGGCGGAATGCATTGTCGTTCCATTCAAATTCTCTGGCACGGCTGGCTCGAATAGCAACAAATTCGGCCCATGATAGCCGCAGCTGTTTCATTCAGATTTGCTGGCATAACCGACTCCTCGGCAGAAACAAACTCAAAAAGCAAAAACAACTATTTGAAAGACAAAACGGTGTTTGAGGGAACAACCCCGAAATCACCTGGTATACTATACAAAAGGGACTAACTTGTTACAGCAAGACAGACTCTATAAGCAAAAGACTGACTCAATACAGAGAGATAGATTCAAAAACAAAACAAAACCCAAGTCAGGATTTACAAAATTAGCATTGGCAGGTGCTCAAAAATGCGTGCCAAACGCCACATCCAAAAATGTACCAGACACTGCCCGCAGGCGGTTCACCTTCCGATTACATACTTGCAGTATCCGTGTCCTCGAAATCCAACAACTGAGTGGTGACGGATTTTGCTGAGGTGGGCGGGAGGATAACCTTGTTGTCAATCAAATCTTGTACCTCATGACGGAGGCGGAAACAATTATCAGTGGCATGGCCAGTCTGCTGATGGTACGCACAGTACAGGGAAGCATCATGCGTGGCGGGGAAATTCTTTGGGAGAGGCCGAGGCTCCAGAGGTTTAAGGTGTCCCTTCTCGGCAAGGATCTGAAGTGCCTTGGACAATGGCATGTAGAGAGCATGGAAGATCCTGCGTCCCCGGGGCAGGTATTTTGGGGCCTGAGTACTCTTGCTAGATGTACTAGCGAACGGATCGGCGGGTGCGGCCTTGGGTTTCTGATCCTTTCCGGAAGCAAGGCTGGGAACGGGAAGAACTGTTCTGGCATGACGGGGCCTATCCCGATTCTCTGATTGACTGGAACTGCCCTCAAGCGGAGTAGGGAAAGCATCCTCCACAGCTTTTGACATGACTGCGGATATCTGTTGCTTGTTCATTCCCTCGACTTTCAAAGCCTCCACTGCCCACAGCAGTTGTTCGATAGGGTCGGCATCTGCCTTCATTTTACCTTTGTCTCCGGCCTCAGCCTGGTCTAGAACTTGGTTTGCTGCGTCGTGGCCATAGCTGGAGGTCATCTCCGGTTGGCTGAGTTTAATTACAATTCGTCCCAGTAGCGGGGGCTCTTGGGGTATAAAGCCTCCGGCGTATGGTGTGGCTGGTGGCAAAACAGATATTCCATAGGCGAGATCCGCCACGGATCTTTGAAGATCACCTATCATTCCCATTAGTTCAAATGTAGTAGGCTCGCGAGCCTGATATAATTGAGGAGTCCAGATTGGATGTGCGGCAAGCGACCTAGGCAGGTGCGGCATATCAACAGTAGTATCATTCTGTGGGGTGGTTTCTTGACTTAGTGCGGCCGTCATGACCACAATCTCTTCTGAGTTCTGCGTCATGTTCAGTCCTGCCTCAGCAAGGAGAAGACATTAGCTGTTCTGGATCGACCCCCTGAACCTCTGAACTGAAACGGAAAATAAGCAGTATTTCAGTCCCAAAACAGATAAAACACGGGTGTAGCCGATCAACTGCACTCTACCACTGATCACTGTTCCCCAGAATCGTTATTCAAAACTGAACTGATACCCGCAAACACAGCTAATTCTCAACAACATTGATACCGGTGCCCTCGGGCCGGATACCCAAATCTTGCAAACTGATATGTGTGTTCCTGTATAGATACACTCTAAAAGCACATAACAGGTAAAAGAGAGTTAATACACCCCTATGTTGGGGTAGGGTTTCCCTGTCCTATTTTGTCAGGAGCTAGGGTTTCACTACGCACGCAGCGGTTTCAAACAACCTAAATCGGGTAAGCAACCTGTCCTAGTTTGGAATGGTCACTATGGATTTCGATATGCACTAGGTCGAATGGTCAAAAAGGGTGCCCCGGTAAATAGCCTTTACTTTGGTCCGAACTATAAATAGCCTTATTTTGACCCCCTCTTCATGTTTCATTAAGGGTCTTTTACTGTTTGAGGCACCCTTTGTATACTTTGTGTTGTAACCTCTTTTTAGGCCTCATCTTGCATAGTATTTTGAGCATACTTGTACACTGTTTTGGGATTGATTATAAAATGTAAAAGGTCATTTTTTAGGCCCCTATTCAACTTTGTTGAAGGACCTTCATCTGTTTGAGGCCAGCATGCATCAGTTGCTTCTTTGTCTCCATTTTGGCCCATTTCTTGCATGAGAATTTTGCCATACTTGTGTCTGTTTTTGTGGCTTGACATAAACTGTAAAGTACCATATTTTTGGCCCCTCTTCAACATTGTGGAAGGGCCCTTCTCTTTTTAGGGTCATCATCCATCACTTGCTTCATTATCTCGCTTTCGGGGCCATTTTTGCATGCTAGCTTAGCCCCATTTGTGTTCACTGTTTGGCCCTGCTTAAAACTGTAAATATGCTTGTTTTGGGGCTGCCTTGCTTCTGTTTTTACACTTCATGTTCAAATAATGCATGCATTGCATAGTTATAGGTCATTCCATGCGCCAAAGTTCATGTTTCTGGATTGATTCCATGCATCGGGTGCCATATCTCTATATTTCGGGGCTATTTTGCATCACTTATTGCCTCTGAAATTTGCATTATAGTATGCCATATTCCATGTTTTGCCATGTCTTGTTAGAGTGGCATTTCGTGCCTTAGGGTCCGTCCTCGGTTTGCGTGCACGTGTGCACGCATTTCGAGTTATCTCATTTTCATCTAATGGCTTTCTATGTGAGTGTGGCTGAGGTCCACTTGTGTTGGTGTAAGCCCATTGTGCATTGTGTATGCCATTTTATTTCATAGCATTGTGTATGCTAGGTGTATGTTAGCGCATTGTGTATGCCATGTTACCTCGTGCATCGTGTATGCCATTTCATAGTATTTTGCATGTTAGGTTGTATCTTAGTTGCATTCATGCATGTCATGCATATTGCATTGTGTTCGGGATAGGAGTTAGCTCGAGCACGGGAAACGAGGGGCGTTTCGTACTCTGAGTGACGGAACGTGTCTCAATTCCCCAGTCACCGACACTCCAGATTATCCATGATGGAGTTAGATTTTGTTGTGTTTTCCTGTGCATTCATTTCATATTGAGTTGTGCAATCCGGCTCCTCGGCCATCATGCATCGAGATGCGTGATTGGTGGCACGAGGATCGAGGCATGCATACATTTGTGAAAATACATTGCCATGCCCCTTTCCTGCTCTCTATTATAGTAAATCAAGAATCAGCAATCTTCCGAGGCTTGGCGCGCTTTCCCAAAAACCATTGCAAAACAAAGGCTAATTGGGGCATCGCAGTGGATTTCCGCGCGAAGGCAACCCGGACATGCATCATTCATCATCCGGAGCAGAGTTGAGGCAGTCCCTAGCTTGCATGCTAGTTTTATTGCTTTCCTAGATTAATTTGTTAATTAATTAGGGTTTTGTATATATTTGGACTGTATTATTTATTCAGACTGTATTTATTCATTTGGGACTGTATATTTAATCGGACCCTCTACGCGAGGGCATAATTGTAATAAGTGTGGGTGAGTGTGATGTATGTCTTCCAACCCCACGTCTTTCTTCCCTTTTATTTACTTGCTTATGATGGTTAGATTAGGGCATATTTCAATTAGCATACAGTATGATAGCATGTTTGCATTCATTCATCTGTCTTGCACGCACCGGGCTCGGCGCATCATACTAATTGCATTTGTATTTCAATTCCAAATTGAATACATGTTATCTCTTGCATTTCATATGCCATGTTTAGGATAGCCGAGCCTGCTATAGTTACATTTTTGCATGTGTTGCATTAGGCATTTCTGTATACTTAGGATCATGCATGGATTTCTAATCAGTTTCTGTTTTGGCTTGGAGTACTCGGTGAGTTTTTATGCTTTAACATCCTTGCATGCGTGTGAGTGACTGCCATGAATAGCATGCTTACCATGAGGCTAACTGCTTATGTGATATAACTGCTTGAATGCCTGTGGGTGAAGGTTGGGTTATTTGGATTGGGACAATTCATCAAATGTTTGTTTTAAGCCCACTAGATAGTGGCAAAATTATGTTTTCTAAAGCCCACCCGAGGGTGGCAAATCCACGTCTTAGCCTACCTGCAGGTAGCACCATCAAACCATTTTTCAAAAAAAAAAAAAAACATGAAATGTTTTGTTCTAATTCGGGCGATCCAGTCTATACTTGTATGTTGTGCGCTTCACATAGTAAATCTAGGCTAATAACCGGAATAAGAATGCACAATGTTTTCAAAACAAGATATCATGGTTAGTAGAGGCCGGTTTTTGACCGGGCGAGCGGGGGTGCTCACGAAGTGACCTTCCCTAATCGTACCCAAGTTCCCGAGCCGAGGCAACTTTGGTGATGACGTACACGTGGCCTTTGGCACCGAGTCAAGGTTTCCTAAATTTTCCAAAAATAAAATATTTAGGTGACGACTCTGTATCTGGCGAAGCAGTCCATATTTGGCACTTCTTTAAAAAAAAATCTGTTTTCAAAACGATTTGCCAGATTTGGACTCTTTGGTTCAAGATTAAGAATTGTGACATTTGAGTCCTTGAACTGTAGTAGACCCACAAGCGAACGGAACGGGGGGAGTCGCACCCTCCCGGGGCGTTTGGGGACGTCTACAAAGTGTAAGCCAAAAAATTCCTTTACACAAAAAGAAAACGAAAGCTAAAAATAGTACAGTTTGAGGTTGGCTGCATTCTATGGCCGGGGTATTCCTCTGCCTTCCAGGTCCTCCAAGTGGTATGCCCCTTGCCAGCCAGACCGATTATCTTGTAAGGTCCTTCCCAGTTTGCCCCTAGTTTGCCTTCACCTGGCACCGGGGTATTGCCTAAGACCTTCCTCAAGACCCAGTCACCTACTTTGAACGGTTTGGGGTGCACTGTTTTGTTGTATTTCCTTGAGAGCTCTTGTTGGTAGGCGGCCACATGGATGAGAGCCTTTTCCCGGCGTTCTTCCACGAGGTCTAATTCTAGGGCAATGGCTTCGGCGTTCAGCTCGGGCTCAAAACTTTCACTTCTGAGGGTGGGCATTCCAACTTTCAAAGGTATGACCGCCTCTATGCCATATGCCAAAGCAAAAGGTGTTTCCCCGGTAGATCGCTGCGGGGTTGTTCGGTATGCCCAAAGGACGTTGGGGAGTTCCTCGGCCCATTTTCCCTTGGCTTTCTCAAGCCTCTTCTTCAACCTATCAAGGATGGTCTTGTTTGATACTTCGGCTTGACCATTAGACTGTGGGTAAGCCGGGGTAGAGTTGTAGAATTCAATTTTCAAGTCTTCACAAAATCCTCTAAATAGGCGACCATCAAATTGGGTGCCGTTATCAGAGATCAGAATTTTTGGGACGCCAAACCGTGTTACCATATTCTGCCAAACAATACCGCTTGACGTCTTTCTCCTTAATTGTTGCCAAAGGCTCTACTTCAACCCATTTGGTGAAGTAGTCTGTGGTCACGATGAAGAACTTCCGGTTGCCTGGTGCAGTTGGGAGTGGCCCCACTATATCGAGCCCCCACATCGCAAAGGGCCAAGCGCTGGTGAGGGGAAGAAATTCTCTGGCCGGTTGGTGAATTTGGTGGGCAAACTTCTGGCACTTCTCACACTTGCAAACATACTTCTGCGCGTCGGCTTGCATGCACGGCCACCAGTAGCCTTGCGAAATAGCTCGGTAGGCCAAAGATTGGCCCCCTATGTGACTGCCACAAATGCTTTCGTGAATTTCGTACAGGAAGACGTCCACGCTACTCGGGTGCACACACTTTAGATACGGATCGGTAAAAGACTTCTTGTATAAAGCGCCTGACGGAGAGAGCCAAAACCGCTCTGATTTCACCCGGACTTTATGTGCTTCCTTTTTCTCAGCTGGAAGGGTCTGGTCTCTGAGAAAGAGGATAATAGGGTCCATCCATGAAGGACCTAGCTCGGCGTAGAGAACTTCTGTCTGCCCGGTTTCCTTAATGCTGGGCTACGGAAGGAATTCAATCAGGAGAGGGTTGGAAGATGTGCTATCGACCATGGAAGCAAGGCCGGCCAATTCATCTGCTCGGCCATTTTCTTCTCAGCCAATCTGTTGGACCTTTATTGCTTGGAATCTCTTGATGTGGTCTCTGACCAGAGCCTGGTACTTCATCATTCTGTCATCTTTTGCTTCGTAAACCCCAGAAACTTGGTTAACTACAAGCTGGGAATCATTGTAAACCATTAGCTCGGATGCGTGCATCTAAAGCGTGCTCTTGAGCCCGGCCAAAAGCACTTTGTACTCAGCCTCGTTGTTTGAGGCATGGAATCCGAGGGTGATAGAATGTTCGATAGTCAACCCGTCTGGCGAAATCAAAACTATACCTAGCCCGGCACCATGACGGTTCGAGGCACCATCAATAAAAAGTTTCCACATTTCGCCAACAAAGAGCTTCCAACAGTCTGAGGGGTCCTGAGAGGCTTAAAGGTTGATGGGATCACGGTTGTTTGGCTGTTCGGCTTCAAGTTCTGTGCTAAGCGATTCCACTTCAGCTCCCCTCGACGATTCGGCGCCGGACTTGGCAAGTTGATCCGTAATGCCTAAGTCCGTAGACGAATCACCGGGTTGCAGTATTATGCTGGCTGTAGGCTCTGTGCTAAGCGGTTCCACTTCTTTCCCCCTTGGTGATGCGGTACCAGACGGAGCAGGTTGGTCAGTGATACCCAACTCCGTTATCGCATTGCTGGGCTGTGGTATTGTACTAACCGAAGGTTCTTCGACGTGGCGAGCAAGTTCCGCGTCGTCGTCATCGCCTAGCTGTGTTATTGCGGTCTGGCCTGCATTCACCTCCTTATCTGCCGCGGCAATATCTACCGGGCATGCCGGATGAGTTTCAGGTGAGAATTTAGCAACGAAGTCGACTAATGTCTGAGCTTTTATGGTAGTTCGTGGCTAGAATTTAACGTCAAATTGTCCCAATTCAACCGCCCATTTGAGGATTCGACAGGAGAATTCTGCCCGTTCGAACAAAACTTTGAGGGAGAACTCGGTCAAAACGATGATTGTATGGGCATGGAAGTAGTGCGCCAATTTCCTGGAGGCCATCATCAATGCCAATGTAAGTTTTTCCAGCAGCAAGTATCTCGACTCTGCCGGTAGCAAGGCTTTGCTGACGTAGAAGATAGGGAGATGCTTGATTCCTTCTGACCAGACAAGCACCGCACTGACCGTATGCTGTGAAACGGCCAGATAAAGGTAGAGCTCTTCGCCGGGCTTCGGTGTTACCAATAGTGACGCTGAAGACAGATACTCCTTGAGCGCGGCCAAAGCCCGGTCACACTCTTCATCCCAAGAGAACTTTGATTTCAAAGCTTGAAAGAAAGGGCGGCAGCGATCTGATGACTGGCTTATGAATCGGTTAAGCGCGGCGGCCATGCCGGCCAGATGCTGCACGTCCTTAGTCGAGCTAGGCTGCTTTAACTCTTGTACGGCTCGGATTTGTGTGGGGTCTGCCTCGATGCCTTGGTTTGTGATTAGGAAGCCTAAGAATTTTCCGGATCCCATGCCAAAGGCACACTTAGACGCATTCAGGCGTAGCTTGTGTTGTTTGAGAATGGCGAACATCTCGGCCAAGTCGGACAAGTGGTCTTCTTGATGCGGCTCTTAACCACCATATCATCAATATAAGTCTCCATTGTCTGACCTAGCAGAGGAGCGAACATCTTGGTCACCATCCTTTGGAAAGTTGCCCCGGCGTTCTTCAAACCAAAAGGCATGACTCGGTAGCAGAAGAGTTCCCTCGGTGTAGTGAAGGAGGTGATCTCGCGGTCGAGGCCATGCATGGCAATCTGATGATAACCGCGGTAGGTATCCAAGAAACTGAGCCTGTTATGTCCAGCCGTTAAGTCCACGAGCTGGTCTATTCTGGACAGTGGAAAGCTGTCTTTAGGGCAAGCTCGGATGACGGTCTTATAGTCGACACAAACTCGCCACTTCCCATTCTTCTTTGGTACAACAACTGTGTTTGAAATCCACCGAGGGTAGTGCACTTCCTGAATAGCTCGTGCCTCAAGCAAGTTCTTTACTTCCTCTGCAACTATCTCGGTGTGATGCAGCGCCGATCTCCTTGTTCGCTGAATGATCGGCTTGGCTTCGGGAAAGACGTTTAGGTGATGGCAAATAAAACTCGGATCGAGGCCGGGCATGTCATAAGGCGACCATGCGAAGACTTCGATATTGGCCATCAAAAACTAAACCATCTCAGTCCTTTCTTGTGCGGTAAGGCTTGAGCCAAGCAAGAAGAACCTGTCCGGACTTTCTGTATCAATTCGCATTTCGACCAATTCTTCGACGGCTTTGTCCTCGGCCCTAGTGCCCACATCGTTAAGGACTCTTCGGTCTTTTGGTCCCTCTATCATTTGGACGAAGCCTTTGACAGCTCGGCTCCCGTTGACTGCCACGAAGCATTGCTTCGACATGATTTGATCGCCCCAAATCTCCTCAATTGCCCCCGTAGCCGAGGGGAATCTCATCACCTGATGGAAGGTCGACGCTACGGCTTGCATAGCGTGAAGCCATCCCCTTCCAAGGATCAGGTTATAAGTAGATGGCATCTGCAACACCCAGAACTCCACTTGCTTGACCACGGATTCCGCTTTGACCGGCAGGATAATTTTTTCCAAAGGCCACTCCGGTTACGAGTTGAAACCAACCAGCGGCGAAGTTGCCGGAGCCAAGTCTGTATCTCGGAGTTTGAGCTGCTTGAATGCATTGTAATACATGATCTCGACCAAGCTTCCCTGGTTGATCAAGATGCGCTTGACATCGAATTCCTTGACACGGAGAGTGACCACCAAGGCATCATTGTGCGGTGTCTGAATGCGCTCTAAGTCCCTTGTAGAGAAATTGATCACGTCCTTCTCTTCAGTCTTCCCCCTATTGATTGCGGACTGGACCGACAAAACTTCCCTCATGTGTTCTGCCTTCTTGATCATACCTCGGAGCTCGTATACACGCGCCGGCTCCACTATTCCGTGGATGACATTAATCACTCCTTGAGGGGGCGCCTTCAAGTCCCCTGGTGCACGCGGATCAATCGGGGCTTGATTTGCCTTCACGCCCCCGTCAATGTAAAGGTCCAGGTGTCCGGCTGCGACTAGCTCTTCCAAGTGTTGCCTCAAAGGCAAACAGTCCTCTGTCTGATGGCCGCGCTCCCAATGAAATGTGCCACGGTACCGCAGATTGAAACCTTTCTGCCCATCGTCCAACTTAGCAAGAAACCGGACATAATCCTCGTCACGGATTTCACTAAGTATGCGATAAATTGGAATCTTAAAAACCGTGGTAATGCCTGTGGCCTTCAACCTTCTATTTGAATCAGCGACGTCATCCCGGGGGTAGTCATCTCGGTCATTTCAACGACCCCTACCCCGATTTTTGCGATTTGAGCCACGGTCTGATTCCTCTGCGTGATCATTTGAACGGTTTGCCTCATGTCCGACCATGTGTACCTTGCTAGCTGACCTCTTGTCAGTTGCTACCGGTGTTGCCTTCGCGGTAGATGCTGCCGCATCATCTTCTACTCGGATGTGCTCATTGATGCGCTGCATTAGCTGGCCCATGGATGTCGGCTGGTGCATCGTGAGCGAGTCCTGCAGTCTATGTCCGACCGGGAGACCATGCTTGTACTGCGTGATTGCAAGGTTGACCGGGCAATCCAAGATCTCGTTGAAGGTTTCCCAGTATCTGGAGTTGTATGCCTTGAGCGTGTCGCTCGGTTCCATCTTAACACTGAGAAGGTGGTCAACTTCCTTCGGCGTCTTAGTGTTGGTTTTGAAGCGCGTCACAAAGGCTTCCGCCAACTGATGCCACCTTTCTATGTTCCCCTCCGGCAGCCTCTCAAACCATTTCAAATCCAACTCGCTCAAGCTTGACGGGAAGATAAGGCACATAAGGGCGTCATTTCGCCTATGTCTAGCCATGACCTGTTGGAAGTGGCTTACATGCATATAGGGATCGGTTTTTCCGTCGTAGAGTGTGAACTTTGGCTGGTGGAATCCTGTTTGAAGCGATGTTGTTTCTATCTTCAGGGAGAAAAGGGTGGCGCTCAGCCTTGCCAAGTCTGTGTCTAGAAGGAGTGGCGTAGCTAGGCGGGATGGAGGCATTCCGACCTTTTCACTGGCGTGAACCCCATAGGATAGCCGCTGGAACGCCGGCACCCTACGAGCCTCCCGCTGGCGAGTCCGTTCCTTCAAGACTTGTGAAAACCCACATTTTATTATTCTTAAAAGAAAATAAATAAATTAATTTTATCCAGAGTCTATCTCAAAAATGTATTAGTGTAAAAGTTAGTTTTAAATTAACCCAATTCAATCACTAACAAGGAAAAAAAATAAAAAAATAAAAAATAAATAATAATAATAATTTTGTGGGTGTTTAATATTTGTTATTTATAAATTATTTTATTAAGAATTTATTTTAGAATTAGAAATTGAACGTCCAAATAGCCTAAGGAGGTGAAATTGATAAGTTAAATTAGTTTAATTTCAAGTATTGGACCCTATGAAAGTGTAATTAAATATTCGATTCAGTTTAGTAAAATTAAGGTTCGATTAATTAGGTCCTAATTGGAGTTAACTGAGTCATGAGGAGTGAGATTTGTGATTGTTACGAATTAAATTTAGTTATGGGGTGTCCAATTGGAATACGTAAATAAATTAAAGGAAATTTGAGCCTGATCAAAAAATTGAAGGCCTAAACGATTTGGGAAATCAAAATTGATAATGATAGTAAGTTTAATTTAATACTTAGAACCTTTTAGGAGTTCGATTAATAATATGATTCAGATTTATAAATTTAATTATATTTAATTAGGCTCTAATGGAAGTGGCTCTAATGGAAGTCAATTGACTAATTAAATTATATGGGATGTAAGGTTAGTTAATTAACTAATTTTATGCTAATCAAAATCTATTAAGATTTAAATGATGCTTAATTAAATTAATTCTTGACATGAATTAAATTATGGAAATAAACTAGAATTATGTGGGTGTGTGTGCAGAGAAATTTTGTGTGTGTGTGCAGAGAAATCATGTGTGTGTGTGTGCATGTAAGTCTTGAGGTGGACTTCAAAAAAAGAGTGCATGTGTGCTGTGTTGGTGAAGGGAGGTACAAGTGTGCATTAGGTATCAATATGAGAGGTGTGCATGTGTGTACTGGTGAGTTCAAGATTAGAGTATTTTTCCTTGGGGCCAAAACACACACACAAGTAAAGAAAAACAAAGAAGAGAGTTAAGAGAATCAGGGGAGAAGAAGAGGGCTTCGGCAGATCAAAAAAAAAAAAAAAATTCAAGTCAAAATTGTGGAAAAATCATTCTAAGGTAAGAAATCTCACCCTCTTCCTTCTATTGTTTAAATAATCTAGATATAAATTAATTCAAGATGAATTTTGAGAGGATTAAATGAAGATTTGTAGATCAATTATATAAATAGATAGAAATTAGATTTTTGCATGTAAACCAAGTTAGGTTGTAGATTATGAGTGATGGTTTCTTAAATTTGTTAAACTTGGACTCAAAATCATGTAATTAATAGGAATTAACAAGAAGACCAAGAAATCCTGAGTTACGCTTTAAGATCATGGATATATATTTGGAAATTAAATAGTAAGAGTTTGATTTATTTTTATTCTTCACAAATTAAAACCCATCCTTGCATGCATGTGGATGATCATGGAAAATAAATTAGAAATTAATTATTTTAAGCTTAATTTGTGTTTTTCTCATGAATTTGGGCTTCGTCTTTACATGCATCAATGGAATTTTAGGAGATTTGAACAATTAATTTCATGTTTGTGTATAAGAAGAACAAGTAAAGACTATTGAAGATGTTTTTTGCCCTTTAAATCTGCCTGGAAGTTGTACGAATTTTTAGACAATTTTATACTCAAAATTTGAAGATGATTTCTTCTACAAAGTTGTTGATAATGATGTCTAGTTCATCCAAAAAAAATTTCAACAATTATTGAGTTTTTTACGAATTAATACAGATTTTTAACCAAATCTGGAGCTATAGACAGATTTTATTATGTGTTTGAAAAATCATTAAAAATTTTATATTAAACCAAATCTGATAATTTCTAAGCAAAAAATGAAATTTGAGAAGTCTATTTTCATAATAAATTTTTATATTATGTAATTGATTTATAAATTTAAGTATGGAATTAATTTAAGAAAATGTGATAAATCTGTGTCATGAACATTCTTGGAATTTTTAAGAATTATTTATAATTTATTTTTGGAAACTGATTTCTGAAAAACGACCATAACCTGTTTATTGAGTATTCTGTAGAGTTACATGAATTTTAGAGTTGTATAAGTAATTTATTTATAATTTCATTTGCAAGATATACATTCTGAAAATTTTGGCAGATTAAGGAAGAATAAAAAAAAATAAAAAAATAAAATAATCTCTTCAATTGTTTTCTTTGGACTAAACTTTAATATGGTGCTAATATGATCTTGTAGATTAAAAATCCATGCACGTGTGATTATGATTTATTTCTTCTTTTTGGTATCTACATCATTATTTTATATCATGGTTTAAATAAATTGTTTATTTAAATTTTGTACATTGTTTACTATCGTGTGACATGTGTAATATTTTACATTGAAAATTTTAATGAGTTGGTAAACCATTATTTGTGATTAAAAATTGGAATTATTGGTGATTAATATCAAAATTAACTGAAATGATTAACGACATACACAAGGTTAACAATTAACGGTTAATACCAGTTGTTTAGGGTGAGTATTGGTTTTAAAGAGTGTACGAAATTAAGGGTTGACGGTCAATACCGGTTGTTCAGGGTGAGTCCTGGTTTTGAGAATTCTTACGTAAATTGTGTTGCGAAACTCTAAGATGGCACGGGACTTATTTGAACCATTTTCGGTATTCGGTTTTGGAATAAGGGTGGATGTGCAGGTGGCACATAGGGAGGTTACTTATCCCTGGCAGACCGTTTTCTTGGGACAGACCACGGATGCCACTACTTGGGTATATAACTCCGGACGTGGCCATCCCTGGTGGTTACGGTTGGTAACACTTAAATATTTGACCAAGGGAGGGTTTCAAATTAACCGTTGCCATGCTTAGTGGTTGGTAAGTTAAATCTCTTTGGTGAGATTTCGAGTGTCACCTAATTTATTAAAATCATTGAAATTATTCTAATGGTTGTAATTTATGTTTACAATTATATTGTTATCTCATGTTTAGAACCTCATTATTTTTCTCTTAAAAAGAATGGTAGGTTGGTTATTTTTTTTACTGTGTTGCAAAACTCATGGCATATATTTTGTTGCCCTGACATTTTATGCCAGGTTTTGGCGAAGAAATAATTGAAGCTGAAATGGAGTTGATGCTAACGTAGAGCCTTGGCTGACTTGAAATCATAGTTAAAGTCGAATAACTCTATTATCCTATATATTAGCTATTAAGGACCTTATAATTTCATTGATGTTGTATTTGGATAATTTTAAGTTTTTATTTAATATTATTTGAACCTTTGGTTATGTACGAGAGTTGGAATGCTCTATTAAGATGTCAACTTTTTAGTTTATTAAGTCATTTTGTTTATTTAATTTCCCTTGATGTTTCAAAAAAAAAAAATTTGGGGCGTCACAAGACTACCCGCAAATCCTCTGAACGAGCGGAATAAGAATACCTCGATGTCGTCGCCGGTCGTGAAGGTTGATAGGTGTTATCTTGCACGCTGGACCTCTGTACATGCGCGTCGGAATCTCCAACCTTATAACTTCTGGTGATTGAGATGGACGGAGTATGCCGCTGGCTCTGACTGCATGAACGGCGAGGTTGGGTGCGCTCACTGTGGTCTCCCACTCCAGCTACACCCTTCCCTTTAACATGCCGCTTGAGATCCTCTATCTTCGCCGCCATTCTCTGGATGACGGTGTCTTGGTCCCTTAGCTTGTGTTCTAGTTGTCTGGCGTGCGATTCTCTCCACTGCCAGTGATCGTCTGGACTCCGAGAATGACCAAAGCTTCTTCCGCGTTTATCTCGTGTGTCTCTTGAGTGTCCTCCTGGGGATGTCTCCAGGTCCACCATTGGAGGAATGGCGGGATGTCCTTCTCTCCGTCTGCCTAACTCCGGGATAACTCCGTCGATGGTAGACAACGGAATCTCGTTGTTGTTCGCCATGGACGGCGATCAGATGAGTCTGGAAGACAAGGTTTTATCTGTCAAGCTTCCTACAGACGGCGCCAATTGTACGGGGAGCAAATATTCCGGCAAGCCCGTACTTCTTTCTTCCAAGCTCCTGCCTGTCCGCTCGACCTGCGAGCACAACGGCAGTGAGCTACCCGACGGTGTGTGGCCGGAATACCCCTCCGACGATCAAGTTAGACACATACAGGGATCGAGAGAGAGAGAGAGAGGATTGAGTGTTTAGTGTAAATCTCACCAAATGTTCATCTGCCCCAGCATGGGGGGCGCAGACTCGCTTATATACTTTCTGCGTCCCAAATCTACTCTTATTAGTCTCTCGACACGTGGTGCTGCTATCCCATTTGTCAGCACAAATCTAGCTGAACATCACCTAACTGCCAGCCCATACCACTGGGAGCTCGGCAGCCGGGCTGCAGCATCTCGGCTGTCAACGGCTGTGCTGCGCAGCTAGCTAGAGTGCTCCGTTTGCCAAGCTCAATGACGACCGAGCTCGGTTGCATTCCGGATTAGCCGAGCTCGGGATAAGTCATGCTGGTTAGCCGTCGGCCTTCCTGCCGAGTTAACGCATGAACCGTGGAACCCAGTGAGGCAGCAGACATCTCGGCCGAACCTCACTTGACCGGCTAGTACGACATCAATTATGCAATTATGCCATTACCGAGCAGCTATGCCATTACCGAATGAAAATCCTTTCTGGATGGGCCCAGGTTGCCACGGCCCAAATGTGTTCGGCCCACAATTTGTCCGGCCCTTACCACGGCCTAATCCAAATCAATAAATCTCCCTCTCATAACATATAAGGGGTAATTTTAAATCAGTGTATATGTAAAAAAATATTTTCAAATTAATGATAAATATTACAAATATTAAAAAGTAAAATTATAAATTTTTTCATCTATTTTTAATTAATTTTTATAAATACCACTGTCATGAAAATTTCCCAAAATATAATTATCATTAGCAATATTATAATTTAAAAATCACTGTGGAAGATAGCATAATAATCAAAGTTTCCACGTAACAGAAAAGTAGGCTCCATTTTTTTTTGGTCATGAACACAGTAGGCTTCTTTTTTTTTTTTTGTCATGAACTCTTTTTTTTTTTTCGTGAACTCAGCCCACGTTGTGGCAGCTTTTATAAGCCACGTGCAAAGGATAATATAGCAAAAATGCTTGGCACCCTTTCAATTTTCTTTAGATGTCAATCATCAATACATATGTGTGAGATTTACATTATCAATACTTGAAATTTAAAAGAGATTGTAAAGTCTTTAGAAAAAAAAAAAAATCTCAATCATTATCTTTATAATTTAGGAAGCCAATTTCAAAAGCCACCGTTGAAAGGGCAATTTGGAAAGAAAAGAACAAGCCTTCAAAACCAAAGCACCATTAATAATTGAAAATATATTTTTTGAGATTTATTTAAAATACAAATTGTCTTTTGTAATTGTAAAAATTACACCTCGTCGTTTTAAAATTTTAGTTGCATAGCAAATGATTTTTTTTTATTAATAAATTATTAAATTAATTAATAGTTTTTAATAATATTATAAATATGTTTCAATTAATAATTCAAATAGTTTTATTGTTGTACAGGAGAATTATTAGGATTTTCTTTTTTTATTTGGTTAATTTTGTTAAATAAAGAATTTTGATAAAAATGATATTTGTAATTTTCAAAATTGTAGAAGATAATCCGTATTTTAAGTAAATCTAAATGAATTGAGTTTGACTTTTCTTAGGTTGTCATCTCCTGTTTGAGAGAGCATTTAGGCTTTGTAAGCTTATTTTGGAACTGATTTTGGCTATTTGAAATGGATGGTTATTTTTAAATTATATCTGTCATATATTTTTTTAAAACAAATATGATTCAAACATATAGTTACTGATATCCAATTATTTTTATTTTTTGCATGAATATTTTAATTAATGAGTCCTAAAAAGTTAACGGTTTAGATCATTGAAAGGAGACCTGTAGTGGGTTCTATGCCCTCTCAAATTCTCTAATGTTGATAAACATGAGAGAAGCTTAATCATTTGTAATTTGCCTATGAATTTTTTTTTAAATTATAATTGTGCTTTTTTCACTTTAAGGCAATGTTTGTTTTAATGATAAAAAATATTTAATGGAATGATTATTGAATAAATTGGTGATAAACTCAATCTAAGGATGTTGTAAGGCATTAAGTCCAGTAGATATTTTTTATTAGTGAGAGGTCCATCCTTTGTAAAATAATTTGGTGAAAAGTTCTTTTTTCTTATTTTGAAGGACATTTTGTTTTCAATTTTACCCCTTAATTTATTTGTTATTTTTTTTATCTGTTGACTTTCATTGCCTATCTGTTCAATTTTTTTGTTATTTGTTCAAAATATTTACTGTTTGTTTAAATTTTTTACCTATCTATTCAAATTTTTTGGCTATCTATTCAGTTTTTCCCCTTAGCTGTTAAAATTTTGGCCCCTATTGAATTTCACAATGCCTATTTTTCTTATCTGTTGAATTTCACAAGCTTTTTTTTTTCTATCTGTTTAATTCTCTTATTTTTATTTGTTTAAATTGTGATATACATAAAAGAAATAGAGACTGTTGAAACAACAATCTTATTTTAATTTTTTTAAATCTGTGTGTACCTATCTATAAATTAGAGAGAGTTATCTGTGCAATTGCTAGAGAGAGTTATCTATTGCAATATCAAACCAAACCAAACCAAATATGTTGAAAAAAAAAAAAAAAAAATTCTATCTATTCAAATCTTTCTCTCTGTCATCCTCCTCTGTTCAACACAAAAACAAAAACAAACAAACAAAAATTTAATATAATCTGTTGCAATTTGTTTCTTCTTCATCATCAACAACAACAATTGATCTAAACTTAAATAATAAAAAAATCAGAGCAGAGATAGAGAGAGCGAAAGGGAGAAAGTTGCAGAGAGAGAGAGATCGAGTGAAACTATACAATGAAATTGAACTATTTCTCATTCTTAATTTTAAGAGTTGACTATTTTTTTTTTTTTTTTAACCTTGTCATGTTCATTTTATCTTATGAATTTCTTCTTGAAAGTTCCCTTCATAAAAAATATTGATCTCATGTCCTTATTGTATATACCAGATTGCTTCTGTAGTCTTCATGAATATATCATTTATTATTTTATTTCAAACAAAGTCAAAGAGGATGAAATAGTGAAAAATAAAAAATACTATAAAAAATACTTTTTTTTCTCTCCATTTTCTCAGTAATAAAACAGATTCAAAACCTCCATGAACAAGAAATATATATATATATATATATATGGAGAGAGGGAGAGAGGGAGAGAGAGAAACAAAGAGGTCAGTGCTGGAGAATTTGCATTTTTCTAGCAAGTCGGAGACGGAATAACCTGAAAACAAGCAAAGATTATTGATACATTATACATATACATATATAGAGGAGAAATGAGGGTGAATCTGATTATGTACCTTGGCTTCATCGTGATACCGCTCAAACTCAAGACCTCTATTACAGGCCCTCCGGATGTGAGAGAGGTGGCGAATTGTCTTTGTTTATGAGATCTAAGATGGTGGATTGTCGGTAATGTGACATTCCAAAATATATGTACTTAATCTTTAAAAAAATATATATAATTATAATATTTTTTGGGTCATAGTAGAATATAGAAAACTTGCGCATAGTGCTTCAAGAAATCCCATGGGAAGCGTGAGCCATGTGGTTTCTCCACATGGTGTGATGCACAATGTTGTAGAAGGATTTTTTCACTTATAAATAGGTGAGTTGCATGGTAATGAAATCACAAGAATAATAAACGAAAGGTATCTAAGAGAGTGAGTCGAAGTCAAAAGTGAGAGTAAATGATCAGGTTTGAGGTGAGTTTTATTATAATTTGAGCTACTATAAATTATTTTATGTAAAATCTATTTTGCAACTTATATTAGTTTAAGGTGAATTTTATTATATTTTGAGCTACCATAAACTATTTTATGTAAAATCTATTTTACAAATTATGTTAGTTTTTAAAATATATTATTTGTTAACTGAACCCTATTTGCTTACAAAGGGAAACCCATGGATAAAACTATTTATTAAATGTGTTTTTGAACAATTATTTTGTAAGTACTAAGTACCACCAGAGGGTTCCATGCCTTGGGAAACTTTAATATCCATTGGCCCTCTGTATTGTCACTTTATGTGACTTTTTACTTTATTCTATTGTTACTTTAAGTGACCCTCTATTGTTATGGATCTACTAACCCTCTGATTTTTGATGTGGAGCAAAGTGTTGTGTGAAATTATATGCTACACTATTGTGAGAGCCATCTCTAGAAATCGTATGAGTCACCTCTTGAATCTATACATCAGTACTGTACTGTTCTGTTCTTTGGTATGGAGCAAAGTGCTATGCAGAACTAAGTGCTACACTGTTGTGAGAGTCACTTCTAGAATTCGTACGAGCCACCTCTTGAGTCCATACATCTGTTCTGTTCTGTTCTATATCATGATTGTGATTATTTTGTTTATATGATTTTTGTATTATATGTCTGTGATTCAAAATGATTTCTATCAAACAAATCTCTGTTTAGCCCAAGTAATTATCCATGGTGATTTTTATACCATGATGCTCTTAATATAATATTTTTCACTCTGTCATATACTTATAGTTGTTAGCTACTTTTAGGTGACGTGTTAGGACCGGTGCGTGGGGTAGGCACAAGGCACTTTATAGTCATAGTTCAGCTCTGGCAATATAAATGAATAGAAACTCCAATGTATGTATTTTAATTAAATAAAGTTTTGGGTACCCTTTTATTTTACTCCGCTACACTATTAATTTGTTATGACTTCAATTATTGTCTTGTTATGACGTTAAACCTCCGGGTATCGAGTTTAGGTCGTGACAAGTGATGGCAGATTGACGGCACAGAGGATCAACTCAGATATGTTTCAAATCTTAGATCGTCGGAGATAACGAATTGTCAGAGAAAAGATAAGAAAGATCGTTGGAGATGGAGGATCGACGGCACAAAGGATTACCTTATATGTGTTTTAGATCTTAGATCATCGGAGATGGCGGATTGTCGAAGAGAGGAGAAGAGAGATCGTCGGAGAGAAGAGAAGACCAAGAGAGAGAGGTGACAGAAAGAGAAAGGTTGGGTTTGGTTTTGTCCTTAGTCCACCGTGTATACTATATATATATATATATAAAGATGGATATTGTGGTCATTTTGCATGAAGTTGTCCCTATGGACATAATGTTTCAATGGCTGGATTTCTGGGTAAAGAAAATTCAAAAATGAATTTATCACCCAAGTACCCATGATTATTTTGTAGAGGTTAAAAAAATGAAAAATTGCATTCCATTTCATCTTCATTCTAATTTATCCATGTTATTCAAGATTATTATCCAAAACTAAGATTACTTTTCATAGACTTAAATGGAAAAAAAAATAGATTGACCTTCTATTTGTTTTGACGGATGCATAAAATATTTTCCATACAAAATATTTTTTTATGCTTAATTGCTGCTTTAAAACTAATGCATCAATAGTTATATTAGTACTAGTGGTGATAGTAGTGGTGGTTGTGCTAGTTGGGTTGTTTGGGGGTGGTGCAATGGTGTTGAAAGTCAAAATAACTTTGCCAAAATTATTTTTTTGTTTGCTATAATGCCCAAGAAAAAAAGGAAAGAAAAAACAAAATCACACCAATAGTCCTGTGTTATTTTGACACACTTGATCTATTTTTAAAAAACAAAAAATTAGTGATCATGATTGACACGACTAGGGTGGTTTGGCATTATCTAAATAAGTGTATTTTTTGACTTTTTAAGAAAAGATATGCAGAAAAGTAGACAGGTGATGTGATGAAAAAAAGATAAAAAAATAAAAAGTGTGCACTTATTAGCACACCCCAAACAAGGCCGGCGAATTTTATTTTGAAGATTTAGCACATAATTGGAGTTTTTTTTTATTATTTTATTTTACATTTTATGATGTATAATTAAAATTGACTTTGGGTTAAGGATTTGGAACATCATTAGATATATTCTAACATGTATATCATTAGAAGAATCTCTTACAATTTAAACAAATAAGCCTTCATATGTCAATAAGTAAAATCGAGATGAAAATATTCATGTTGTTTGATACAATTTTTTTGGAGGATTATTATAATGGTTATTATTTTTACTTCAAATTTTTTTTGCTTTAATTTTTTTTTAACTCTGTTATAAGTCCCTACATTAAAATAATGAAAAAAAAATTGACATCTTTTTATTATGTCAATTTTGGCATTAAGATATATCAATTAGCAACTCAATTTTATAGGTACGAAAGGACCACAACTACATACTACCTTCTACTCTTAAAAGTGCCACCTCAAAATTGACAATTTAAGTGAAGACATTAAGTTAAGATTAAGATAAATTTTTTTTTGTCTAATGTTTATTTATCACAGTATAAAATTTATATATGATTTTAGTATTCAAATATAAAAGATTAAATAGAGAAAATAAAAGATTAGGTAAATGATTTGACTTCTTTCATACTTATATCTCAATAAAAAGAAATCTCAACTTGAGAGAACTTTAGGGGCTCATGGGGCCTACCATGGACCTTATTTTGATAATATGAATTGTTTATTTTGTATGACTCTGTGTATATTATCTTCAAAAAAAAAAAAATCAGGTTGATTGAAAATTCATATGCATCTTTTATTTGTACGTGCTGACATTATTATAAATACTGCTTCAAAGTCAATTCTTTATTGTTTAAATAAAATAAAACACTAGAATTTTGTCAAAATTGGTTGGAAACTGGAGAAAGGTAGGAAATGTCATGTAACATTAAGAAAATTTAGTATACATTCCTTCCCATGTTCTCTTTACTCTCAAATACCTCACCAAATTGAAGAAAATGATTCTCCATAAAATAAATAAATAAAATAATTATTTTTTTTTTTTTTGTTCACTAAATTTATAAACCAAATACAGGCTAAGATTGAAGATGCTATTTGCGTGAATTGTGATCCTAACATCATTAAATGAAATTATAGAAGTGGATTGGTTTTTGTAACACTCTGTCCCACATCGGAAGTTTGTATTAGTAATCTTGAGAATATAAAGTACCACTACTTTTTACTAAATAACTTGGACTTAAGCTTTTGGGTATTATTGGTCGACCCACAAGTTATTTGGGCCAACAAATAGTAGAGCGTTACAAATGGTATCAGAGTCAACCATGCACACAACCATGTCTGGGTTGGCCACGAGCTTGTCGTGGTATTTTGATTGATTATAGAGCGTTACAAATGGTATTAGAGCCAACCATGCTGTGGGCCACTTATTCTGGGTTGGCCACGAGCTTGTCGAGATATTTTGATTGATTATAGACCCTTGCGAAGACGCAAGGATTTATAAGTGGGAGAGTTTGTAACACTCACATTGAAAGTTTGTATTGGTGATCTTGGGCATATAAAGCACCACTACTTTGTATTAAATAACTTAGATTTAAGCTTTTGAGTATTATTGGTCGACCCACAGGTTATTTGAGCCAGCAAGTAGTGGGGCGTTAGAATTGGCCTAATCAATCCAAGCCGACGAGATAACTATTTTTGAATCTAAAGTGCAGTTTCCCTTCTCTATCCCTTCCTACCAATTGTAAATATGACAATAAATTTGGGACAAAAATATTGCCTGAACTGCAAATTCAAAGTTGAAGCAGAGAATTTTGCACATATATAATGCCCAGTACTAGCTAGAGCAAAACACATTTTCTTACCTGTCCACTCTCAGTTCACACATGCAAAAACAAAAACAATGAAACAAACCATGCACAAGTTAAAAATGTAACATTAAACTTGTTCAGAGTATTAAATCTAACAAACTGTAATATCCCATTAACCGAAAATTTTTCAAGAGCAATTAGATATCATCTTGAGTAACATCATGTAATTCATTTAAGAGTAGGCCCCTTGCCCAAAGGAAAAAAAGGGGTACTAATCGTTCAGGCACAAAGTGAAACAGACAGTTCCAGAATGAAGGATGAAAAAGGATGTGTTTAATATCCAGTGGCCAACTGTACACAAGGGATACGCTACTTTAACTGAAGAGCCCGCTGCTTTTATTTTTAATCTTCATTCCACATGTGAAAGGCCGCCTCCACCTTCAGCCTTCGTCCTGCATACAAGCCAACCATTGATTTAATGGATAGAAAGAGCTAACTACAAGCATAATGCATTCACCTTGTAATTTCATCATATACGCATTGAGAAATATATTTCAAAATTTCACATGGCATCAACAAAACTATCTAGACATTAAGGGCCGGTTTGATTAGGCAGATTATAACATAGGATTGGCATTATTAATCCATGGGACTCACATTTCATTGTTTGGTTGCAATTTTTGTTATCCACACAAAATTCTGATGAATATTATGCATCAAATGGACAAAATCCAGTTTTCAAAACCTTTCAGGGAAAGAATACTTACTTGTGGTCAGAAGGATTGGGCATGAGCTCGTAAACAATTGTTGCAACAACATCCCTCTTCAACTGTTAATTCATGGAGAAGAAAATATATCATGTAAATCACCCACAAATCCATGGAATTGTAAAATTTTCAGTGAATTACCTGTGTAGCTTCACCCTTTAAGCCAATGTAATGTATCTGAGTCACATCACCACCAAAATTTTCAGGAAAATGCAAGGTGAGATTTCCCACACCTTGGAATCTAGAATATCTGAATGAAGATATACCGTAAAAAATAATCAAATAATGCAACAAAAATCATGTGGCAAAGAAATGTTCCCTAACTTTAAAAAATGCATCAAGTTAATAATTAACCAATAAAACCACTAAAAATGAGAAGATTGAATTTTCAGGGAGATGTATGAGAGACAGACAGAGATAAAAACTTATCACATGGATAAACCAAAATGAAATACTATTATGAATTCATCAAGAGGTATACAACTAAAACAGAGGCAAGAACAATTACTTTGTCTGGTACTCTAAAACTCCTTGCAAATTCTCCACCAAATCCCACTCCTGAAAACAATGAACAAATGTTCAGGCAGAAGTTGATAGTGCTAAGCTTGAAATCTCCAGCAAGCTTAGATGAATCCGTACCTGAATGGATTGCATATTTTGAGCATCAGAAAAGTCAATACCTTCCCGATTGATGAACCTACATTTGTAAGGAAATTTTTTTACTTCAAGCCATACATGAAATGTTAATGACAGCATACATCCCACCGAATAAGCCTATCCTACAAAAGATAGGTTCTTTTTTCAAAATCCAGCCAAATAATTAAAAATAGCATAAGGGAGGGCCTAGCCATTGTTGTCACAAAGAGAGTTGGTTTTCCTGATACTAAAGGTGTTAAAAAAATGCCCTAACTACAGATAAATAGAATAATTAAAAGCTAGAAGTTAAAATAAAGAAAAGAAAAAGGGGTTGGCCTCCTATCAAAAATAAAACCTTTTGTGAACTTGTACTGTAGGAGTCTAGGGTCACAAGATCCTTTTCTTCGGTAAAAAGAAAGTCATGGTTGGTTAATATTCATAGCATGCAACTTGCAACATATTGACCTCACAGTAGGAGGACTAATAAAGATAAACTTACGCCCTCATCTTGGAAGGACTTGTTCCATCAGCGCCACCAATAACTGAAATGCTCTTGATTTTAACATCTGATGTAAATCTATTACCACATGACAGAGAAAAAACGATGTCATCAATGATTCAGTAAAACAAGACAATTGTTAGCCTAAACAGTTTTGAGCAAAGATAATATTCACCAAGCATAGGATGCTAGCTGCATTCATGCAAAACTATATCGTGACTATCAATTTCTGTATTTCACATGTCAAGCAACAAGAAACAGAGACTTTCAATTCAATTGGTTTTGAGGATTCAGTTAAACATGCAATGTTGAACTGTGGGAAGGTTAGTATATCTATGAAAAAGTAAATAAGTCATGTCATTATAAGGACGCAAAAAAAAAAAAGCGCAGCCTGTATACACAAGTGCATACAAAAAGAAAAAAAGGTGTCACAAAGCTTCCCTTCCAACCAATAATGAAAACAAAACAAAAAAACCGATTTAAGTCTATGAATCCCCCAACTCAGCATCCTCAAAAGTGCTCTGATTTCCCTCTCACAAGACACAAAAAATCCACCATCCACACCTTTTTAACCCTCCTTCAAAAAATTTCTGTTATAACTATAGGTTTTATTTACATCAAGTTTGTGAACCTGTAGATACAAATATGAAGCCGTGACAAAAAATAAAGCAATCATTATTGTGCCTCACACATACAGTGGTAAAATGCCTCAATTGTCATTTGATCCAAAAATAAAAGTACTTTGCTGAGGTAATAAATAACAATGAAGTCACTCCATAAGCAACCAAGAACAGCAGAAATACCTTAGAAGGTCAGATAACTTATTCAGGAATGATAATCATGATCACAAGATGGATGAACACAAAAGCAATAATATAAGACAGATTTGAGGATGTATGAAATCTTGTGAACAAGTACAAATATACCAGCACAGTGAAGGTCCAAAATAAAAGGGAGCAGAAAATGGTGAAAAACTATGCATGTCCCAAATAAACTAGCCTAATAAAGTTCGAGTCAGCATGACTTCTCATGTAAAGCGGAAAAAAAACCAGTGCCGAAACAGCAGTTGCTACTTACGGGATGAAAACCAGTAACTCAGGATCACCCTCATTGCTCTCCAAGTGACCCTGTTACAGGAAAGAAGACCAATTAAGCGAGTTGCAATAGACTACCATTAAGAGTTTACAATTATGGAAGGCTGGCCCTCATCATGTAATACATTATCCCTCAGACCAAATACATGCAAACCAAAAACACATACATATATCTATAGATACATGCACACACAAAGGACATAGAAGAATACCCTAAATTCTGTAATAAATAAATAAAAACAAGAATGGTAGAAAGTATTGAGTGAGAAGTGGCAGTACCTTAAAATAAATTGATGTCTCCTATGCTATATATGGATAGAGCAGTTTGTTTATATTCATAAATAAATAAGCTGATAAGGTTGAAAATCCACAAAGGAAAAGTAACAATGATGCATGTTAATCAGTTAATGAGTAAAAGAAACATTTAGGTAGTTAAAAAGTAAATCATAGTTTAGATCAAGCAGACAATTTTACAAGAGGAAGAAGGTTAAGGTAGTTAAAAAAGTAAATAATATGAATAAATTTTTTTTTTAAACTTTTTGCACAATTAAATAATCCACTGTAAACCATCAGAGTATACAAAAGACCAAACAATTAAGGAAAAAATGCATCTCTCCCAAAATATTGATATGAGTGCATGAAGTTTAAGCAATGAAATATTATAACGACGATTCATATTTTCATTTAAATAAAGGAGGTTATCTATGATGGAAACATGAGGTCATGTTATGGTAATTTTGACCTCACTTGCAATTTGTGCAGCATCCAACACCCCATGTCTCTTCCCACAGCAACACGAACTTTGGGAGGCCACAATGTCAAAAAAGTGCATTACCAGGCTATTCAAAAAGCATTCTTTAACTTTAAGTGTCCTTTTGTAATTGTGCTTAGCCTGAACTACTAAAAGCGCTTTTGTTGTTGTGCTTTGTGCCTTAAAGCACACTTTTACCAACACTAGTTACCAGATGTCGGTTTTGTTCAAACAAGAGCATACAACTACAAATTAAATAAGATTTTACATTTATTTTGAGACTGCAAATAATGCCACAGTGTGGCCAAGATATAAATCACTGAGAAAAACTAACTGGTTGTACATTTCGACAAACCATGTGAACAATAGAAGAAAAGTTAATGTCCAATTCAATATCCTCAAAACTGCAACAGAATATTAGTACAACATGATTCGGTATATTCAAATACATAATTAAAAACAGGATAAAAATAAAGTTACAAGGGCTATTATATAGATCATTTATCAGCCCAATTAAAAGATGAGGAAATAACAGATTTTGATCCTCACACAAACCTACCTCTGAAATATTTAACCGTTGTTCCCAAGCTTTAAAAACTGACTTGACACTTTCTGGAACAGCCTCATTCAAAGCAGAAACCTGTGGCACATCAAAAACAGGAATTATTTGACATATCCTCAAAGAGTAGCTAACTTAAAAGTGCTATTGAGTTAATCAATGAGTAAGAACTCCAGAACATATAAAAATTATGAGAGAATAAATGAAAGGTTAAAAAATGGAAGCATAGGCATAAGTTGCACCCCTCACATGTGCACAGAGAGAGAGAGAGAGAGAGAGAGAGAGAGATTTCATATTGCTTCATTTGAGGCCTAAATATGTGTGTGTGTGAAACATTAATTCCCAAGCACTATAGGATGTGAAAATTGGCACGTAAGGCTTGGAGCTCCTTGTTCCTTTCAACAGTCAATCCAGGTACTAAGGCCTCGTTTGGCAAGAGGCTATTTTAGCCAAAAAGCCAAAAAGTTACTAAATTAGCCAAAAAGCCTACAACCCATACCAAAAAGTCAAAGATTCCCTTTTCTCTCTACTTTTTGCACGTCGTTTCGTAATTAGCCAAAAAGTTGGCCCAAACATACAGGTTTTTCTTACTAACCTTTTTAGCCAATTAGCCAAAAAGTTACTAAATTAGCCTGTTCCCAAACGAGGCCTAAGGTTACATTTGGGAAGTGGCTAAATTATCCAAAATATTAAAAAGCCAAAAAAATTATTTAAAAAAGAAAAAATTCAAAGATTTCTCCCTATCCACTTTACTTTTGCACGTCTTCCCCCCCCCCCCCCCCCCAAAAAAAAAAATCATTATCAAACACTTCGATTTTTTCTGCTCATATTTTAGCCCAAAAAACGCGGAAACAGCCTCTCCGCTTGCAGAGGTAAGGCGGCGTACATCAAGAAGACCCCGCTTCGTGGGTACGCCCTTTATATTTTAGCCAAAAAAAAACCATTAAAAATCCCACTTCCCAAACAATCCCTAAACACAAAACAAGCACTAACTGAGCATCAGGAATTCAAGGTTTGCAATTTGAGTTAATGGGTCATTGTCAAATGATATAATCTGGAACAACAGAGCACGATTGAACAATAGAATTTACAGGGCACAACAGAGAAAGCAAGATCAAACAACAATCAATCACTGAGGATTCAACATTCACAATTTGAATTAATGGGTCGTTGTTGAAACACATGTACACACGTAGATTTTACGTTTTGGAGCCTCATATGAAAAATCAAACTTAGGGTTTCACCCAAAATTGACAAATCAAATCAAAAGCTGTCACTAAATAGCAATTAGAGTTCACAATCATAAAAATAAATAAATAAATAAAATAACAAAAGCGGTGTAAACGGAATAAATGCATAGAAATTTTAACCTTGGAGAGGTCTATGTGTTTGTAGAGAGAAAAATCAGCCGAACAATCGTGATCTTCGCAACTATGGTCGTGCAAGCAAGCCATCTCTCTCTCTCTCTCTCTCAGAGAATCGCAGAGATAGAAGAAACCAGAATTGCTTTTGCTTGCTAAAGTAGCAACTGGAAATGGGCCCAGATGGTTTTTCGTATCGAAGAGAAAACGGATATTTGAACCGGCATAACAGATGTTTCGGATTTGTTTGTAGCTGATTAACTTACGAGTAATGCTTGACAACTACAAATTTATCAACAATCACCCTCTAGGAAGGGAAAGAAATAGTGAGCGGGTGATAAATTAAAAATTAATATTTATTTTGATATATTATTATAGGTACAATTTTTAAAGAATTTTGGAGGTTTTAAATATTTTTTTTAATTTAGTAATTTTTTTGACTTTTTATAAAAACATGTACTAGTAGTTAGAGTTGTGTAAAATACTGCTCAATTCGTTAAAACTGCACTAATTTACATTAATTTGTGTTGTTCTATTCGTTAATTGTAGTTCAAATTTTAAAATTTATAATTCACCTTCGAAACCACTCCGTTTTGCTATAATTAATACATATAATATATATTTCAACTTATAATAAAATATCAAAATAAAAATGAGTGTAAAAGAAATTTAATATGTGAAATTTATTACAAATTAATAGTTATGTATATGAAAAATATTATGTAAAATTAGTTTGTATAATATATATATATATATATATAATATTATGCAAATTAGTATTATATATTATGCAAAGATTTGAGAATTGGTTATAATATTTTTCAATCTGTCTAAAACCGTTCAAATCGCAATTCACCAATCTATCAATTCACCATTTAATTTATAATTTTGCTCTTAAACCGTCCACGCTGCACTATACCGCACACAGCCCTACTAATGGTTTTGAGACTTGAAAATTTGTTCCTCTTTAGGTTTCATAGTAATTTTTTTAACTAAAATAGTATGTTAACATAAGTAAGTATTTGAAAAAATATTTTTAAATTAGTAATTTTTTTTTATAAATATTAAAAATTAAAATTATAATTTCTTTTATCAATTTGTAAATATTTTTTTAAAATCTCACTGACATGTTAATTTTCCTATAATATTTAAATCAAGACTCCTTAATTATTCACAAGTATTAATTTACTCCTCACTTATGAATTCATATAAATTGATCAATTATAAAAATTATACAAATATATTATTTTTTAAAATGGTCTAAAAAAGGTGAAAATGATAACATTAATTTATATGAGTTTATAAATAAAGAATAAAATGATATTCATTAATAGTTAAGTAATTTTGATATTATTAACTTAATATTTGAAGTCAAACCGACCAAACTTAAACCCTTGTAAAAACCAATCTTGGCCTTGTTTGTGAAATTACTCCAATATTATATTCTTAAAAGAGAAATTATATTTATAAAAAGATAATAAATATTATAAACATTAATTATAATTGTAATTTTTTTCAATAATTTTTAAAAATTTCTTCAAAATAATAATTTTCTTTATTCTAAATGATGGGATAACAAAAATGGGTCTCAATTGAATTAGGATTTTTTTTCTCCATTTACTAAGAAAATTAAGAGAAAATTACTTGTTAAAGCATCTCCAACTATTGTTACTATAATTTGGTAATAAATAGTTATATTTTGCTAAATTATAACAATAGTGTTCCAATGGTCATTTGCTATTTTGGCAAATCTCAACCAACTTTCCCTCCAAGTTTGTAGGTGTTGTTTGGATATAGATTTTTTTATTATTTTATTTTTGTTTATTTTTTGTCTTTTGTGACATTTTTTTACCTGTTTGTAAAAAAAATTATATATTCATATTATTCCCAACTAGACAAATATAAAAAATTGAAAAATTGGAAAAAAAAAATATAATTCATCCCATCAAAAAACATATCATTACATATTTAATAAATTTTTTTAACCACACATAAAAAATAAACAATCACCAATTACCCACCAACAATCATCCATCATTCACCCATCATTCATTTACCAACAACGAATCACCAACAACCATCCATTACTAACCCAGCATTCATTCACCAACAACCACTACAAAAAATTAAGATTTTAGAGACCAAAATTTAGGGACAAAATTATTTTTTAGAGACTAAATATTTTTGTTGCGAAAAGTGTTGTCATTATATTTTTAGCAACGAAAATTAAACATTAGTGATGAATTATTATCATTTTGGGACCAAATTTTTTGTCTCAAAAATTAAACCATTTTGAGACTAAATTATTTTGTCTCTAAAAGTCTATTTATTAGTGACATTTTTTAAATTTTGTCTCTAAAAGCCTTGTTTTTTACTAGCGACTATCTTTGCGACGATAGAAATTGGTCCCTAAATGTCCTTTGCAACAAAATTTTTATTTTTACTCTTACCAACACTTGGATGAATTTCGAGTTCCATGGCCTATGCCTAAATAGGCTTACATTCAGTTTTCAGATTACAAGCAGAATTACAAGAAAAGCATGCCAAGTGGCATGACAGTTGACACCCCCAACTGCCTAGGGACTTAGGATCATTTCTGGGACATAACTGCCAATAACTGCTGCTATTTTTCAGCCATGCTTCCTGATGTCCAGCTTTGCCTTGTCTCTGCCCAACATGGGTAACTGCTGCCAGCAGACCAGTCTAACTGCTACTAACTGCCCATATTATTTGCCTTCTGAAATCAGCCACGAAATTGGTTGTCTTGGCCCCCAGACCAAGTTTCACCTTCTGAATGCTTTGAACCCTCAAGTATGCTGCAGCCCACATTCGGGTCATTTTAATGCCTTGCATCTGTGCCACTGCTGCCCACACTTAGGAAGGGTCTTGTGCTGCTGCCTCAGCACTTAGCCAATGTTTCACCTTGCTGTTTTGGCATGCCACCATCATGCCGGGGACTTGGTTGGACATGGGCGCAAGGTGCTGCTAATGCCAACCAATGCAGCCTTCAAGTAGAAGGTGCTAACAAACCACCCCCACTAGAAGAAGCCGACGTCCTCGTCGGTAAGGCCTCTAAGTAGTCTGTAATTTGTTTCTCAAACTGCCATAGAGTCACATTCTTTTCCCAACTTGCATCTGCTTCGGGAGAACCCTTCCACTTAACCAAGTAATGAGTTCTTTGATTTTTCTTGCTTTGCCCCTCTGTCTTGTGGTCCAGAATCTGTTCCACTTCTTTGTCAAACTGTTTTCTGATCACCGAAGGGGCGCGTCTAGCTTGCGTCCGTGTTAAGTTAGCCTGATCCTCATGATAAGGTTTCAAGTAACTAACATGGACTGTTGGGTGTATCTTCAACCGATCAGGCAACTTAAGCCTGTAAGCAACATTTCCTACACGTTTTAGAATTTCAAAGGGTCCATCATATTTTGGAATTAGGCCTCGGTGCGCTGTCTTGCTACTTATCTTCTTCCAAATCTGTGGAGTAAGCTTTAGCAGCACGTTGTCTCCCACTTTGAATTCCAAGGGTCTTCGCCCTTTGTCAGCATACTTTTTCATCCGCTTGTTTGCCTTAGCCAAACTGTCCTGCGCTTCGTCTAGCATGTCTTGTTTAGCTCTTGCAAACCTGTATGCTGCGGGACATCTACCACCTGAGCCAGTCCGTGCCACTTCATGCGGAGTGAGGGGCTGCTGCCCTGTGGCTAATTCAAATGGACTCATACCTGTGGCAGACGACTGATGCAAATTATAACAAAACTGGGCACTATCCAACAGGTCAATCCAATTCCTCTGACTTGCAGTCACATAATGTCGAAGGTATTCTTCCAGCAAAGCATTCATTCTCTCGGTCTGTCCATCCGTCTGAGGATGATTTGCTGTAGAAAACTTTAATTTGGATCCCATCAAGTTGAATAACACCGTCCAAAACCGTCCCGTAAAACGGGTATCCCTGTCACTAACAATATCCTCGGATGAAGACAAGCCTTGCTTTGTCGCTGGTTGCAGTAAAGCAGACAAAGGCAAGGGCACAAAGAGGAAGACGGAGACCCTCTCGGCCATTCAACTGCACAACGGTTTGAAAAAGGGCGCAGAAACATATCTTGCTGCCTTGGTGGAAGTCAAACCAGATCTGTTAGTATAAGTGCCAGATGAAGTGGTGGAAGTGTTGAAGGAATTTGAGGATGTGATGCCTCCGGAGTTGCCAAAGTCCCTTCCTCCTCGGCGTGCCACTGATCACAAAATAGAGTTGGTTCCGGGTGCTAAGCCTCCAGCAAAGGCACCCTACAGAATGTCCCTGTAGACACCCCATTTTTGACCGACCTTAAGACTCAGACGTCACCGTTTGAGCGCTCGGTAATGTTGCATGCTGTGCTAGTTCAGAAGCCTCAGAGTCGCGGCCGTGCGCCCTGCCTCCGGACTTCCGAACTCTCTTCTGTGCCTTGCTTCGGTTTGCGAACCAGACTCAATTTTCTCCGTTCTCTTCCCTGAGGGAAGGGAGTAGTCCTGTAGACTATCTCCCGGTGGCCGTGAGCTACATTTCGTGGCCGTAGGCCATTTTGCCCATTTCGGAGCCCGGTTCCCGGTTTTCGGGACCGTCAGGCCGTGTGCCTCGGTTCGGGACCGCCCAACCATCTCCGATTTCTCCGGTTCTTGGCTGGTACCTCTGTTTTATCATTTTGAGGAACACTGGGGCCTCTGATGCCCACTTCATGGCCGTATGCCACTTTCGGTGCCTGCAGCCGGTTTTCGGGACCCCGAACTGCGTGATTTGGGCCCCGAGCATTCATTTTGCATCAGTTTTCTCTGATTTTTGGCAGGAACCTCTGTTTTGTCATTCCAAGGGACACTGGGGTCGCAGATACCCACTTCGCTACTGAACACCACTTCCGGCACCTGCAGCTCATTTTCGGGATCCTAAATTGCCCGGTTTTGGCCCCGAGCGTTCATTTCTCATTAGTTTTTGTTCAAATTTGGCAGGTACCTCTGTTTCAACACCAGGAAGATCACTGGGGGGGTGGGAGGCCAGCAATTATCCTAGATAACCAGTTTCGCTCCTCCGGCGCCCATTTTGCTCAATTCCGGGCCAATGTTGAACACCCTGGGGTTATTTTCTTCTAACCAAAGCTACATATCTGTGATCAGGGGACATGGGAGGACCCTAAAAACTACTGGTCGGCCAGCAATTGTGGATTTCATTTTTGAGCCTCTCCTTCAAGTCCTATGTTGTGACTCCTGTTTCAGTGTTGCCAATTTCCAACCTTGGAACCTTGTTCCACCCATCAGGGAGGACCCTAAAAGTTGGTGGTCGGCCAGAAATTGTGGATTTCATTTTTGAGCCTCTCCTTCAAGTCCTATGTTGTGACTCCTGCTTCAGAGTTGCCAGATTCCGACCTTGGGGCCTTATTCTACACATCTGGGAGGACACCATTGCATGGTGGTCGGCCAGAAAATTTGGACTTCAGTTTTGGGCCATGGCCGGCCGGCCAAGGTGAGTGGCTGGCCGACCAGTTGGGGTGGCCGGCCGGCCACCTCCCAGAAACCTACCTGGCCGGCCAGCTTTCTGCTTTTCACCTCTTTCCAGCTGTCCGGATATTTTTCAAAATATCCCGGGCATCCGGGGGATATTTTGGGAGGGAAAGCTTGGGTGCTTTTCCCTCCCCTTTTACACCATTTTCTTGCCTATTTAAAGGGTCCAACTCCTCCTTTGCTAGGGTTGGAACAATTCACCTCAATACTTCATCTTCCCTAACCTCCATTTTCATAGCCAAAAGCTCAAAAACCTTCAAGCTTCCTAGCTAATTCCTTCATCAACCCTAAGCTCCACCATCACCACCTCCATTCTAGCAGCAAAGGGGTGTTTTCCAGAGGCCGAGAAGCAACAAATTGAAGCCAAGAGATAGCAAAAGACTTGTCTCCAAGGGTAAGCCACTAATTCCCTTTTTCTAGCATAATTTTTCATCAATTCTTTGCCCTATTTCCTTTTTGTTTTGGGCTCCGACCCTTACTGGTTTTAGGCTTATTTTGAGCCCCTCTACAACTTTGTAGAAGGGCTCAACCCTATTTGGTGTCTCCATGACATACTTCCTTCAATATCACTCTTTAGGCCATTGTTTTGCATGCTTTATTTGCCTTATGAGTAATCTGTTTTCGAGCATTCAATATACTGTGAGTGGGCCTATTTTGAGCCCCTCTTCAACATTGAAGAAGGGCTCAACCTTGTTTGGTGAAAGCTAGCACCACCTCTCTTTATGGCCCCTTTGGTGGCCCTATTTTGCATGGCATTTCTAGCATGATTTTATTCTGATTTTGAGGCTGCCATATACTGTAAATATGCATATCTTGGGCTCCTTTTCAATATTGTAGAATGAAATTTTGCTGTTTGAATCTTCTATATACTACTTGTCTCAATACCTATCTTTGGATCATTATTTTGCATGCTTTGTTAGGCTTATTAGGCTCCTGTTTTCAGCCTTTATCAGGCTTAGAGAGTGCCTTATTTTGGCCTATTCTTCATGTTTTGTTAAGGGTCTTAGGTCATTTGGTGTATGATTTTGGTACCTTATGTTGTAGCCCTTTCTGGCACATTATTTTGCATGCCATGTTTAGCATATCTACATACTGTTTTGGGGGATGTCATCTCTTGTAAATGTACATATTTTTGGCCCTTATTTAATGTTGTAGAACTGTTTTTTTTGGTTTGAGCATTGTATATACTACTTTCTTTGTAATTCCCCTCTTTTCCCCCATTTTTGCATGCCATTGTTGCCATATCTATGCTCACAATTTGGCCATGTTTTGTACTGAAAAGATGCTATTTTTGGGGCTGCCTTGCTACTGTTTTTGCTTTCATGTACCAATTTTGCATGTTTAGCATAGCCGTAGGCCATTTCGGGTACTTAAAATCACATTTCGGGATGATTTCATGCATTGATTGTCATTTCGTATCATTTCGAGGCTGTTTTCCCCTTCATTTAGATGCTGAAATTTGGTTCGCATGCTTGCATATTATTTTCCACGTCATTTCACGCCTTAGTGCATTGCCTCGGTTTGCGTGTCCGTGGGCACGCACTTTGAGGCACCTCTGTTTTATCCGACGGCAGCCTATGTGAGTGCGGCTGAGGGTCTCTCATGTTGGCGTAAGCCCATCGTTGCATTCCGTATGCCATTTCATACATTCCTCGGTTCGCGTGCCCGTGTGCGCGCATTTCGAGGCACTTCTTTTTTATCCGACAGCAGCCTATGTGAGTACGGCTGAGGCTCTCTCATGTTGGCGTAAGCCCATCATTGCATGCCATATGCCATTTTATCATCGCCTCGGTTTGCGTGCCTGTGGGCACGCATTTCGAGGCACTTCGGTTTTATCCGATTTGCCATTTTATCATCGCCTCGATTTGCGTGCCTGTGGGCACGCATTTCGAGGCACTTTGGTTTTATCCGATTTGCCATTTTATCATCGCCTCGGTTTGCGTGCCTGTGGGCACGCATTTTGAGGCACTTCGGTTTTATCCGATTTGCATTTCACATTATCGCATCGGTTTATGTGCCCGTGTGCACGCATTTCGAGGCACTTCAGTTTTATCCGATTTGCATTTCACATTATCGCCTCGGTTTACGTGCCCGTGTGCACGCATTTCGAGGTACTTCGGTTTTATCCGAATTGTCATTTTCATTATCGCCTCGGTTTACGTGCCTGTGGACACGCATTTCGAGACACTTCGGTCTTATCCGATTTGCATCCCACATCATGACCTCGGTATATGTGCCCGCGGGCACGCATTTCGAGGCGTCTCATTTTCATCTCATTTTCCCCGCATTGTGCATACTAGGTGGTATCTTAGATTGCATTCATGCGTTTTCTCGGTTTGCGTGCCCGCGTGCACACATTTCGAGACATCTCATTTGCATAGCATTGTGCACGCTAGGATACATATTAGCTACATTTCACGCATACCATGCATATTGCATCGTGTTCGAGATAGGTGTTAGCCCGAGCACGGGAAACGAGGCACGTTTCGTACTCCGAGTGACGGAACGGGTCTCAATTCCCAAGTCACCGACACTCCGGATTACCCATGATGGAGTTAGGTTTTATTATAGCATCCATCTGCATTCATCCTATATTAAGTTGTGCAATTCGGCCCCTCGGCCATCAGGCATCGAGATGCGTGATTGGTGGCACGAGGATCGAGGCATGCATATATTTGTGAAATACATTGCTATGCCCTTTTCCTGCTCTCTGTTACAGCAAAACCGAGGACCAACAACTTTTCGGAGTCCGGCGCGCATTTCGAGAAATACCGCAAACAGAGGCAAATTGGGGCATCCCAGTGGATTTCCGCACCAAGCAGCCCAGCATACATCATTCATCGGAAGCAAGGCAGCCCCTGGCCTGCGTGCCAGTTTACCGCTTTCTTGATTACTAATTACTTAGGAATCTGTATTATTTCGGACTGTATTATTCTTTTATTCGGACTGTATTATTATTTATTCGGACCCTCTGCGCGAGGGCATAACTGTAATAAGTGTGCGTGCGTGTGATGTATGTCTTCCAACCCCCATTTCTTTCTCCCTTTTATTTACCCGCTTATGATGGTTAGATATAGGGCATATTTCAATTAGCATACAGTATGACAGCATGTTTGCATCATTCATCTGTTTTGCACGCACCGGGCTCAGCGCATCATACGAACTGCATTTGTATTTCAATTCCAAATTGAATACATGTTAGTTGTTGCATCTCATATGCCATGTTTAGAATAGCCGAGCCTGCTATAGTTGCATCCTTGCATGTGTTGCATTAGGCATTTCTGTACATTTAGGATCATGCATGATTTCTAATCAGCTTTTGTTTTGGCTTGGAGTACTTGGTGAGTTGTTATGCTTTAGCATCCTTGCATGCGTGTGAGTGTTGCCATGAATAGCATGCTTACCATGAGGCTAAATGCTTATGTGATATAACTGCCTTGAATGCCTGTGGGTGGAGGTTGAGTTATCTGAATTGGGATAATTCGTCAAATGTTTGTTTTAAGCCCACTAGATAGTGATAAAACCGTTGTTTTCTAAGCCCACCCGAGGGTGGCAAATCCACGTCTTAGCCTACTTGCGAGTAGCACCATCAAACCATTTTCAAACAAACAAACACGAGATGTTTAGTTCCAATTCAGGCGATTCAGTCTATACTTGTATGCTGTGCGCATCACATAGTAACCTAGGCTAATAACCGGAATAAGAACTCGCAATGTTTTCAAAATCAGATATCATGGTTAGTAGAGGCCGGTCTTCGACCGGGCGAGCGGGGGTGCTCACGATGTGACCTTCCCCAATCGTACCCAAGTTCCCGAGCCAACTTTGGTGATGACGGACACGTGGCCTTTGGCATTGAGTTAGGGTTTCCTAAATTTCCCATTTAAAAAATATTTAGGTGGCGACTCTGTTATCTGGCAAAGCAGTCCATGTTTGGCACTTCTTTCAAAAAATCTTTTCTCAAAACGATTTGCCGGATTTGGACTCTTTGGTTCAAGATTAAGAACCACAACAAAAATCGAGTCCGAACTGTAGCGAGGTCCCTCGCGGGCTGGTTACAGTCCCCAATGGAACTTACGGAGTTGCGAACGCAATTGACGGACTTATTGGATGCTGGGCTGGTTCAGCCATCCAAAGCCCCTTACGGTGCCCCAGTGCTGTTTCAAAAGAAGCAAGATGGAAGTTTGCGCATGTGTGTGGATTGTCGGGCTCTCAACAAAGTGACTATAAAGAACAAGTATCCAGTCCCTTTGGTGGCAGACCTATTCGATCGACTGTGCAAAGCCACTTACTTCACAAAATTAGACTTACGTGATGGCTATTGGCAAGTTCGTGTGGCTGAAGGAGATGAGTCAAAGACAACCTGTGTTACAAGGTATGGGTCTTTTGAGTTCCTAGTAATGCCGTTTGGGTTAACTAATGCCCCGGCTACGTTCTGTAATCTAATGAATGATGTGTTCAATGATTATGTCGATCAGTTTGTTGTTGTTTATTTGGATGATATTGTAATATATAGTGAGTCCCTAGAGGATCACTTGTCCCATCTTCGAATGGTGTTCACTCGGTTAAGGGAACACCAGTTGTATGTCAAGAAGGAAAAATGTGAGTTTGCCCAGCGGGAGATTAAGTTCTTGGGGCATGTAATTTGCAAAGGCCATGTAAAGATGGATAGCAGAAAGGTGCAAGCAATCATGGATTGGCAAGCACCAAGCAAAGTGACAAAGTTGCGCTCCTTTTTGGGTTTGGCCAACTATTATAGAAGATTCATTGAGGGATACTCAAAGAAGGCAGCATCTCTCACAGATTTGCTCAAGAAAGACAGACCCTGGAAGTGGGAGGAAAAGTGTCAAGCGGCCTTTGACAAATTGAAAGTGGCTGTTGCAAGTGAACCGGTTTTGCGGTTACCTGATTTTGAACTTCCATTCGAATTACACACTGATGCCTCTGATAAGGCTATTGGCGGTGTGTTGGTGCAAGAGGGGCACCCGGTTGCGTTCGAAAGTCGGAAGCTGAATGATGCGGAGAAGAAGTATTCTGCCCATGAAAAGGAAATGACAACAGTGGTGCATTGTCTTCAGATTTGGAGAGTTTACCTGCTGGGAACCAAATTCATGGTATTGACGGACAATGTGGCAAATACCTTCTTCAAAACACAAAAGAAGTTGTCTCCAAGGCAGGCCAGATGGCAAGAATTCCTTGAGGAGTATGACTTCGAATGGCGACACAATCCTGGACGCCACAACCAGGTTGCTGATGCTTTGAGTCGGAAGGAAATTGTGGACTATGTTGCTACGATATCAAACATTGAAACTCAACTGTTGGAAAGAATTCGGGCAAGTGCTGCAATTGATTCTAAATATCAAAGGCTGGTTCAGCAAGTGAAAGATGGCACTGTGCGTCGCTATTGGTTGGAAAACGATCTACTCCATGGCAAAGGAGATAGATTATATGTCCCCAGTGTTGGTGGACTGAGATTGGAATTGCTTAGAGAAACTCATGATCCGCAATGGGCAGGTCACCCCGGGCAACACCGCATGATGGCTTTACTGTCTCGTTCCTATTGCTGGCCAAAGATGGAGGATGATGTAGAGGCTTATGTCAAGACTTGCCTAGTGTGCCAATTGGACAAGACAGAGAGAAAGAAGGCAGCTGGACTGCTGCAACTGTTACCTATTCCAACGAAGCCATGGGTGTCTGTTTCCATAGACTTCATATCTGGGTTGCCAAAGGTAAACGGTATGCGTTCTGTTATGGTTGTTGTTGATCGTTTCTCTAAGTATGCTGTGTTTATCCCTGCCCCTCATGCTTGTCTCGCCGATGTTACGGCAGACCTATTTTATAAGTATGTGGTAAAATACTTTGGTTTGCCCGAGGATATTGTTAGTGACAGGGATACCCGTTTTACGGGACGGTTTTGGACGGTGTTATTCAACTTGATGGGATCCAGATTAAAGTTTTCTACAGCAAATCATCCTCAGACGGATGGACAGACCGAGAGAATGAATGCTTTGCTGGAAGAATACCTTCGACATTATGTGACTGCAAGTCAGAGGAATTGGATTGACCTGTTGGATAGTGCCCAGTTTTGTTATAATTTGCATCGGTCGTCTTCCACAGGTATGAGTCCATTTGAATTAGCCACAGGGCAGCAGCCCCTCACTTCGCATGAAGTGGCACGGACTGGCTCAGGTGGTAGATGTCCCGCAGCATACAGGTTTGCAAGAGCTAAACAAGACATGCTAGACGAAGCGCAGGACAGTTTGGCTAAGGCAAACAAGCGGATGAAAAAGTATGCTGACAAAGGGCGAAGACCCTTGGAATTCAAAGTGGGAGACAACGTGCTGCTGAAGCTTACTCCACAAATTTGGAAGAAGATAAGTAGCAAGACAGCGCACCAAGGGCTGATTCCAAAATATGATGGACCCTTTGAAATTCTAAAACGTGTGGGAAATGTTGCTTACAGGCTTAAGTTGCCTGATCGGTTGAAGATACACCCAACAGTCCATGTTAGTTACTTGAAACCTTATCATGAGGATCAGGCTAACTTAACACGGACGCAAGCTAGATGCGCCCCTCCGGTGATCAGAAAACAGTTTGACAAAGAAGTGGAACAGATTCTGGACCACAAGACAGAGGGGCAAAGCAAGAAAAATCGAAGAACTCATTACTTGGTTAAGTGGAAGGGTTCTCCCGAAGTAGATGCAAGTTGGGAAAAGGATGTGACTCTATGGCAGTTTGAGAAACAAATTACAGACTACTTAGAGGCCTTACCGACGAGGACGTCGGTTTCTTTTGGTGGGGGTGGTTTGTTAGCACCTTCTATTTGAAGGCTGCATTGGTTGGCATTGGCAGCACCTTGCGCCCATGTCCAACCAAGTCCCCGGCATGATGGTGGCATGCCAAAATAGCAAGGTGAAACATTGGCTAAGTGCTGAGGCAGCAGCACAAGACCCTTCCTAAGTGTGGGCATCAGTGGCACAAATGCAAGGCATTAAAATGACCCGAATGTGGGCTGCAGCATACTTGAGGGTTCAAAGCATTCAGAAGGTGAAACTTGGTCTGGGGGCCAAGACAACCAATTTCGTGGCTGATTTCAGAAGGCAAATAATATGGGCAGTTAGTAGCAGTTAGACTGGTCTGCTGGCAGCAGTTACCCATGTTGGGCAGAGACAAGGCAAAGCTGGACATCAAGAAGCAATGCTGAAAAATAGCAGCAGTTATTGGCAGTTATGTCCCAGAAATGATCCTAAGTCCCTAGGCAGTTGGGGGTGTCAACTGCCATGCCACTTGGCATGCTTTCCTTGTAATTCTGCTTGTAATCTGAAAACTGAATGTAAGCCTATTTAGGCATAGGCCATGGAACTCGAAATTCATCCAAGTGTTGGTAAGAGTATCCATTGGCATCCTTTCTAATTGTTGGTGCAATTTAATAAAGGTTGGGTTTTTCCTGTAATCACTTGTTGCCTAATCTCTTACTTGTTATAAGCACTTTGTGTGTGTATTCATACGTTGGCTGAGACTAAGTGTCCAACTTAGTGCCATTGCAGGCTGGAAATTTTGAAACGAAAAAAATTTGGTCTCTAAAACTCTTATATGTTGTAGTGAACTACCTATCCAACAACTATCCATTATTCACCTACCCACCCAACAACCACCCATTATTCATCCACTCACCCAACATCCATCCATTATTCATTCACCCACCCATCAACTATTCATCATTCACCCATCCACAATTTTCTCTATAAATATAACACAAGGTTTTCTACAATTTTCATATTCACCTACTTACTTATCTACCTACAATGAACAATTTGACTAAAGTCATATTCAATGGAGATTTTGATGAATCTTCATCATTTGATGATGATATCATCATGATGAAACTGTTCACAGCACAACAACAAAAAATACAAGTGCTAAGCCTAAACCAACCAACAAGACGTGTTGGTTCCACAAGTGGTCGTCGATACATTAATCGTGAGAGGGTTAAAAGCGACGAACAAATTTATAGAGATTACTTTGCAAATAATCATGTCTATCCAGAAAAATACTTCCGAAGACGTTTTCTAATGAGGCGGTCATTGTTTGTTAGTATCTTACATGATATTCAACAAGTGAATGAGTACTTCATCCAAACCCGTGATGCCACTGGTGCTCTTGGATTATCCGGTGTACAGAAGATGACTGCAACACTTTCGATCCTGCAATACGGCGTGTCTGCTGATGCTATAGACAAGTACATTAAATCGACGAAAGTACTGCAATTGCCGTTTTGAATTTTTTTACCAGATCAATTGTTGCTACCTATGAAGCCGTTTACTTAAGATCTTTAAATGAAGCAGATATCGCCAGATTATTGCAAGAGGGAGAGCAACGTGGGTTTCCAAGAATGTTAGGGAGTTTGGATTGTATGCACTAGCGTTGGGATAAATGTCCAACTGCCTAAGCCGATGCTTACACTAGACACTACCACAAACCAACAGTTATACTCGAGGCAGTTGCTTCCTATGACTTGTGGATTTGGCATGTTTTCTTTGGCATGCCTGGCTCTCTAAATGATATTACTGTTCTTGACAGGTCGCCTTTATTTGCTGAATTAACTAGAAGTCGTGCCCCTGCTGCCAACTACACCATTAATAATCACGCATACACCATGGGATATTATCTTGCTGATGGTATCTATCCTCATTAGGCAACAATTTTGAAAACAATACCTCAACCTCAAGGCGCAAAGAGACAACTATTTGCGAGGATGCAAGAGGCATGTCGGAAGGATGTCGAAAGGGAATTTGGAGTGCTCCTAGCACGATTTAATATTGTCAGAGTTCCAGCTAGAGGTTAGAGTGATGAGGATCTATCCTACATCATGAAGACGTGCATTATTTTGCACAATATGATCATTGAAGACGAGCGTAATATTCCAGAAAATGAACGCAGTGTAACACAACTTGAGACAGATACTAGTAATATCTATTGTCAAGTGTCACGCGATCCAAATGAAGAGTATGCTTAATTTATGTTGAATCGGCAGAGGATTAGATCTACTAAAGCTCATAATGCAATTCGTAATGATCTAATTGAACACTTGTGGTCCCGAGCTGGAGAGTTAGATTAAGTTTGTATTTTATCTTTTTAATGACAGTTAATGTCATTTAATGTCAGTTAATGTCTTTTTATTATAATAAAATTATTTTCATTTAATATCAGTTAATGTATATTATCTTTTTATTGCCTTCATTTGAAAAAATATATTTATTTTTTTATATTATACTTTATTGAAAAAAATTAAATTATACTAAAAATTAGTCAACATTATACATTGTAAAAATAATATTACATTGTTTTGTAGAAAATACTCAAAAATAAAAAATAAAAAACAACATGAAATTTCATTACAAAATAAAAAATGACATTGCAAAATTGAAAAATACATTATCCCATAATTATTCATCAGGAGGTAAGGGGAAATAAAAATTTGGATTGCTCACATTTGAGGACCACTTGGCGAAAATTCCATTTTTTTCACATTGTGTAATACGCTTTCATTTGAGGGTCCAAATGAGAAATGTCCGTAGTCATTATTATATGTTTATCCTTTTTCATCTCAAAGTCATGTTTTTTCATCTCGAGTTCTTTCATCTTCTGCAGTGCTTGAATCATTTTTTCTTCTCTTTCCTCTTTTTTCTTTTCTTTCTCAACAAGGTGTTAGTTAAATGTCTCCAATTGTATGCTCATTTTTTGGACTTTAGTTTCAATGACTTGATTTCTCCGAAATAATTCTTTTACAGCTTTCCTACCTATAGGCCTTTTACCCCTCGCAGAGACATTGCCCTCACCAATACTTGGACTGTTGTCGTCTTCCAGAGAAATGCAGTTATCCATAGGGGAATTAGGGGCTAAATTAGGAGTAAACGCTGTATGCATCCTTGACTTTACCGAATTCGTAAGAGCTACATCTTGCCACCTGATATTGTCTTGCAAGATTGGCTAACAATGTTCAAAAGCAAAATGTTTGTTTTCATCTTGATGATATAACAGTTTTGTTTTAAGCATCTGTATCAAAAAAATTGAAACATTATTTAATTAGTTAATTTTTATACGATACCAGAATAAGAAACTAAATATAATAACTGAAGATGAAAACTTACTATATCAACTTGAGATATCCCACTTGGGTGTAGATTTTCAACTTGCGCTAAACACCCCTGAAATTTGTTACAACATTTCATGATTATACCCCATCGAGATTGAATAGACACTTGTGTTCTTGACTGATCATTCTGAAGCAAGCAATAATTTTCGTAAATTCTTCCCCAAAAGTGAGCATACGATTGCAAAATGTCAACAATTGAGTCTTTCAAAATGTGACACCAAGATTTACAAATTGCCATATCTTCTTCAATGGTGAATGATTTTTCTCTCTTTGTTTTTGATGAACCTTCCATAGTGATTGGATGAAAAAACCAAAACGAAAATAATTTTAGAGGTTTGCTGTGAAATCAAATTCAGAGAAGAAAGGAGTAAAGAAAAATTAAATCCAAATGTTTTCTGTGAAATAAAATTTCCATGGAGGGTTTCAATTTATAGAAATTCAAAATATTACCATTTGGGAGGAAATGGTCGTTTAAAGATAGTTGTAAAAAAAAATTAATGTTTTTAAAAAAAAAAAAAAAAAAACCAAACAGAGTACAACGACTCTTTTTATACAGAATGAGAGTATCTCCACCGTCCACATATAAAACTTCAATGGTTTAGATGATTTCTCTAGAATCATCCAACCTCCTTTCAATTGATATGCACCATTTTCCTCTCCCTCTCACTCTGTCTTCCCTTTCCTCAAACCACTCTCCTTTCTCATTCTCGATGATCGAAACCTCTCTTTCTCTGTTTTCACTTATTCTCTCTCACTCTCTTACTCTGTCTTCCCTTTCTCTCTCTCTCTCTGTCTTCCCTCTCTCTCTCTCTGTCTTCCCTCTCCTCAAACCAGTCCTTTCTCTTCCTCCATGATCGAAACATCTCTCTCTCTCTACCTATGAAGCTATTTTCATTCTCCCTCTCACTCTCTCACTCTCATCCATCATCCAAACGACTCTCTACTCTTCCTCTCATTCTTTCACTCTCCTCCATCATCCAAACGATTTTCTATTTGTGTCTTTGTCCTTGAGCTCAAGTCTTCACCGATCTCTCTACTCTCTAATCTCTCTCTCTCTCTCTCTCACACTCTTGCTCTGTCCTTGGTTCCAAGTCTTCACCTCTACACAATCGCCCCCATTTCCTCTCTCTCTCTCTCTCTGTTTTTGGTACGATCTCCATCTATATACATACTCATACATAGGGCTGTAAACGAACTGAGACGAGCCAAGCTTTTCTAAGCTTGAGCTTGGCTCGTTTACTTATCGAGCTTGTTTATTGAGCTCGAGCTTGACTCGATAAGAAACTAGGCTAGAGCTAGGCTCGGCTCGGCTCCTTAACATTAATGAAACTTGAGCTCTGCTCGGCTCGGCTCGATAAATTTTTTTAATATTATTTAATATATAAATAATGTATTTATTATATAATTTTTTTTTGGGTGAATACTTATTATATAATTTAAATAAAGATAAACAAGCCGAGCTTGACAAGCTGACTTTATGTAAGCTCGAGGTCAGCTCGTTTACTAAACGAACTGAGCCGAGCTGAGCCGAACTGAGCTTGTTTATGAATAGCTCGATTCATTTGCAGCCCTACTCATATATATATATATATGCTTTGATTTTTTGTTTATTTTTCTGGTTATTGATGTAGATCTGAGGTGATCGCGATTTTTAAAACTCAATTCTTGCGATGGCTTAAAACCAGATTTTCAAAGAACTCAAGCATCTCCAGAAGGATCTTCAAATAACACAATCTGGTATGTTTGCTAAAATTTTCTTAATTATTTATCTTGATTTTTGGTTTAATTTTTGTTCATCCATCTATTTTTGTTCATCTATTTATTTTATTTTGATCTTCAAAGAACTAAAGCCTCTTTTGGTTTGGTTTATTGTGATAATATCCGTCTGATTTGGTTTGGTTTATTGTGATAATATCCATTTGATTTGGATCAACTGATTTGGTGATAAATGATTTTTAAAAAAAATTAAGAGAAATCGAATTTGGGTTTGTCAAATTTATTCTGAAATTTGTTAATTTGGCAACAAAATTGAAAATTGGGTTTGATTCTAAATTTTTTGGGTTCCCTACTATTTCAATTCTGTTTTTTTCAACTGAATTTGGTTCCAAAAATCTGCTGATATTTATTGATTTGGCAAGTTTGGCAGCTGCTATTCAACTTGCCAAATTTGATAAAAAAAAATATGGCATCTGCTATCTTTGGCAAGTAGAATAGTAGGCCATTGGAGACTCTCTTTTTGCCATTATTGTCAAATTTTAGCTTTGGCAGGTTGAATAGCAGCTTCATTAGAATTTGACAAGAATAGCAAAAAAAGGGTCTCCAATGGCCTGCTATTCTACTTGTCAAAGATAGCAGATGCCATATCTATTCTTAAATTTGGCAGGTTGAATAGCAGCTGCCAAACTTGCCAGATCAGCAAATATCAACAGATTTTAGTATAATTTAAATTTTTCAATAAAGTATAATGAAAAAAATAAATATATTTTTTCAAATGAAGGCAATAAAAAAATAAAATACATTAACTAACATTAAATGAAGATAATTTTATTATAATAAAAAGACATTAACTGACATTAAATGACATTAACTGTCATTAAAAAGATAAAATACAAACTTAATCTATCTCTCCAGCTCGAGACCACAAGTGTTCAATTAGATCATTACGAATTGCATTATGAGTTTCAATAGATCTAATCATCTGTCGATTCAACATAAATTGAGCATACTCCTCATTCGGATTGCGTGACACTTGACAACAGGTATTACTGGTATCAGTCTCAAGTTATACTGCACTGCGTTCATTTTCTAGAATATTACGCTCATCTTCAACGATCATGTTGTGCAAAACAAAGCACGTCTTCATGATGTAGTACAAATCCTCATCACTCCAACCTTTAACTGGAACCCTGATAATATTAAATCGTACTTGGAGCACTCCAAATGCCCTTTCGACATCCTTCCGACATGCCTTTTGCATCCTTGCAAATAGTTGTCTCTTTGCGCCTTGAGATTGAGATATTGTTTTCACAATCGTTGCTTAACTAGAATGGAAACCATCAGCAAGATAATACCCCATGGTGTACGCGTGGTTATTGATAATGTAGTTGGCAGCAGGGGCACATTCTCTAGTTAATTCAGCAAATAAAGGCGATCTGTCAAGAACAGTAATATCATTTAGAGAGCCAGACATGCCAAAGAAGGCATGCCAAAATCACAAGTCATAGGAGGCAACTGCCTCGAGTACAACTGTTGGTTTATGGTAGTGTCCAGTGTAAGCACCGGCTTGGGCAGTTGGACATTTATCCCAACGCCGGTGCATACAATCCAAACTCCCTAACATTCCAAGAAACCTACGTTGCTCTCCTTCTTGTAATAATCTGGCGACATCTGCTTCATTTGGGGATCTTAAGTAAACGGCTTCATAAGTAGCAACAATTGATCTGGTAAAAAAATTCAACGCAGCAATTATAGTACTTTTGCCGATTCTAATGTATTTGTCTACAGCATCAGCAGGCACGCCATACTGCAGGATCCGAAGTGCTCCAATCATCTTCTGTACACCGGATAATCCAGGAGCACCAGTGGCATCACAGGTTTGGATGAAGTACTCATTCATTTGTTGAATATCATGTAAGATACTAATAAACAATGACCGCCTTATTCAAAAATGTCTTTAGAAGTATTCTTTTGGATAGACAGGATTATCTACAAAGTAATCTCTATAAATTTGTTCGTCGCCTTTGACCCTCTCACGATTAATGTATCGACGACCACTTGTGGAACCAACACGTCTGTTTGATTGGTTTAGGCTTAACGCTTGTATTCTTTATTATTGCGCTGTGAACAGTTGCATCATGATGATATCATCATCAAATGATGAAGATTCATCAAAATCTCCATTGAATATGGCTTTAGTCAAATTGTTCATTGTAGATGGATGGGTGAGTGGGTGAATATGAAAATTATAGAAAATCTTTTGGGTGGCTATAGAGAGTTTAGAATATATGAAAATGATGGGTAGGTGAATATGAAAATTGTAGAAAACCTTGTGTTATATTTATAGAGAAAATTGTAGGTGAGTGAATGATGGATGATTGTTGGGTGAGTGGATGAATAATGGATAATTGTTGGGTGAGTGGATGAATAATGGATGGTTATTGGGTGGGTAGTTGTTGGTGAATGAATGCTGGGTTAATAATGGATGGTTGTGGGTGGTTGGTTGTTGGTGAATGAATGATGGGTGAATGATGGATAATTGTTAGTAGGTAATTGGTGATTGTTTATTTTTTATGTGTAGTTAAAAAATTTATTAAATATGTAGTGATATGTTTTTTGGTGGGGTGAATTTGTCACGACCCGCTCGTCGTACCCAAGGGTTAAGTATCGTGATGGCCAGTAACTAAGGTTACCTCCGGCCAATTCTAAAATAGATCAATAAACGCAAGCGGAAGTAATATTTAAATGAGGGTACCAAAATAGTCATCGGAGCTTCTATTTTTATTACAAAATTCATTGACCAAAAAGGCCGATATTTACATAGAGAAATATTATAAAAATGCTGTGTGTGTCTATTCCGCAGCCCCGCATCTAAGACTTTCCAAAAGCTATTTCCTAAAAATTGGTAAACAACTATAAGCACATGGCAGAGTGAGAAATATTATACCAAAAGTATAAGGGACACGAAATAACTATGGATCGTTAGTTAGGCCAAAACATTTACATAAACAAATCATTTAAATAGCAGAAACTGAAATACAGATATTATATAAATATATAACCATAACCACGGTACAGAACAGAACAGAACAGAGGTCATAGAAGTGACAATCAGAACAGAGGTACGGATTCAAAAGGTGGCTCGTACGGATTCAAAAGGTGGCTCGTACGGATTCTAGAGGTGGCTCCCACAATAGTGTAGCACTTAGTTTCGCACAGCACTTTAGTCCGCACAGAACAGAGGTACGGATTCAAAAGGTGGCTCGTACGGATTCTAGAGGTGGCTCCCACAATAGTGTAGCACTTAGCTTTGCACAGCGCTTTGGTCCGCACAAAACAGAGGTCAATGGATCCATGACAAACAGAGGACCACAAAGTGGTCAAACAGAGGCCAATGGTTATTTAAGTCCCCCAAGGCGTGGGACTCCCGTGGTGGTACTTACAAAACATAATTGTATATAAGGTCATAGCCAAATATTCCTTAAAATATAAACAAACATATCCATGGGTTTCCTTTTAAGCAAATAGGACTCAGAAATAAAACCACGTAACTGAAATCTTTATAAAACATAACTTTTATTAATATACTAATAAAACATAACTTTTGTAAAACATATTTTGGTAAGTCAAAACATAAGTAAAATATATTTTGGTAACTCAAGGTATAATATAATTCACCTTAACTTCAATACCTTACTCTTTCTTTTTACTGTTAAAGACCCTTTCAGCTTCTACTATTCTTTCCTTTTTCTTCTCTTTTCTTTTTCTTTTCTTCTTTCTTTTGTTTCTGTTTCTCCTTTTTTTTTCTTCTTTCAGCCGAATCACCTCCCTATATATAGAGAGGTGAACCCACTCTTCAGTCAACACACGTCCCTCCCCAATTCAATCTGCAGATTCGACTATAATTATATAGATTCGTTCTTATCCTTAATAGATATTTAAGATAATTATCTTTTGACCCAATATTTTAATATAATTATATAAATTAATTAATTCCTAATTAAATTATACTTTATCATATACCAATACAAAATTAATAATTTATTTTAGTACTACATCAATTATTATTATTATTTATATTATCTATGTTATTATTATTTATATTTTGACCCCTAAACTTTTAATAATTATATTATTTTACAAAGTTATGCATAATAATATATAATAAATTATATATTTTTCGAACTGAGATTAAATAATATTAGTATAAATTCTATAGAATAATTAAAAATCTGGGTTGTTACAATCTTCCCTCCTTTTAAAATTTCGTCCTCGAAATTTATTATATGTAAGCTATCCGCTGCGCACTCTGATAAATATATATATTAGATGATTAATCTGATAGAAAATAGTACCTTAAAAAAAAAATTTACCAAAAATAACTCACTGTCTAGTTGTCAAAAATTAGTTTGGGCCGAAATTAGAAATAATGGGTGACTTTAAAAACTTTTCACTCGATTTGTTTATGATAAAAATAAATAAAAATGAGAACACAATGACAGAATTATATGCGAGAATTAAAAAATTTGAGATGAACTTTCCATTGATGGAAAATAATTTAAAATTAGTATCTTTATAATTTGAACCCACTTTTAAAAACATCAAAAATTTTTTTTTTTTTAATACTGAACTGAAAATTATATATATATTTAATTATATTATAATTTTGGTGAGTGCTTGAGCCCGACATCCTTCTTTTCTTGTCCTTCTTTTACTGTAACAAATATAAATTATATTTAATATCCTTCACAAATTAGGCACACTAAAAAAAAAAAAATTTATTATATATATATAATCATATAAAATTATAATATAATTAAATCGACTAACAAAATGCAATATTTATGTACTAATTACCCGTTATCATACTTCTTAAATGTGCATGTGTCCTATGCTCCAATGATGACTTTTTTTTTTATTTTTATTTTTACCATTGCTCTGATACCATTTGTCACGACCTGCTTCCCGTACCCAAGGGTTAAGCATCGTGATGGCCAGTAACTGAAGTTACCTCTGGCCAATTTAAAAACAAATTAATAAACGCAAGCGGAAGAAATATTTGAGTAAGGGTACCAAAATAATCATTGCAGCTTCTATTTTTATTACAAAATATATTGATCAAAAAGGTCATTATTTACATAGAGAAATATCATAAAAATGCCATGTGTCTATTCCACAGCCCCGCATCTAAGACTTTCCAAAGCTATTTCCTGAATTGCATTATTTCCTGAAAATTGGGAAACAACTATAAGCACATAGCAGAGTGAGAAATATTATTCCAAGAGTATAAGGGACACGAAATAACCATGGATCGTTAGTCAGGCCAAAACATTTACATAACTGAGTTTGGTAAATAAATCATTGGTAAACAAATCATTTAAGTAGCAAAAGCTGAAATACAGATATTATGTAAATATATAACCATAACCATGGTACCGAACAGAACAGAGGTCACAGAAGTGATAGTTAGAACAGAGGTACGGATTCAAGAGGTGGCTTGTACGGATTCTAGAAGTGGTTTCCACAATAGTGTAGCACTTAGTTCCGCACAGCACTTTGTTCCGCACAGAACAGAGGTCAATGGATCAGAAGGCCACAAAGTAACCAAACAGAGGCCAATGGTTATTTAAGTCTCCAAAGGCGTGGGACTCCTATGGTAGTACTTACAAAATATAATTGTATATAAGGTCATAACTAAATATTCTTTAAAATATAAACAAACATACCCATGGGTTTCTTTTTAAGCAAATAGGGTTCAGAATTAAAACCACGTAACTAAAATCTTACACATATGACAAATTTCGAGGACGAAATTTTAAAAGGAGGAAAGATTATAACAACCCAGATTTTTAATTATTCTGTAGAATTTATACTAATATTATTTAATCTCAGTTAAGAAAATATATGATTTATTATATATTATTATGCGTAATTTTGTAAAATAATATAATTATTAAAAGTTTAGGGATCAAAATAATAATAATAATAATAATAATAATAGACATAATAATAAAATAAATAATTAATTTTATATTGGTATACGATAAAATGTAATTTACTTGAAAATTAATTAATTTATATAATTATATTAAAATGTTGGGTCAAATGATAATTATCTTAAATATTTATTAAGGATAAGAACAAATCTATATAATTAATTATTGAATCTAAGGGAATGGGACGCGTGAGCCACGCGTTGGCCTATCACTGATCGTCCCTCCCTATATATAGTGGGGCGTTGCACTTGGGTGGAAAGAAAGGAAAGAAGAAAAGAAGAAAAGAAAGGAAAGAAAAGAGAGAGAGAGGAAGAAAAGAATGGTGGAAGTTTAAAGGATTTTTGATAGTGGAAAGGAAGAGTAAGGTATTAAAGTTAAGGTATATTATATTATACCTTTGAGTCACCAAAATGTATTTTACATATGTTTTGACTTACCAAAATTTGTTTTACACAAGTCATATTTTATTAGTATATTAATAAAAGTTATGTTTTATAAAGATTTCAGTTACGTGGTTTTATATTTGAACCCTATTTGTTTAAAAGGAAACCCATAGATATATCTGTTTATATTTTAAAGAATATTTGGTTATAACCTTATATGTAATTATGTTTTATAAGTACCACCACAGGACTCCCATGCCTTGGGAGACTTAAATAACCATTGGCCTCTGTTGAACCACTTTATAGTCCTCTGTTTGTCATGGATCCATTGACCTCTATTTTGTGCAGACCAAAGTGCTGTGCGGTGCTACACTATTGTGGGAGCCACCTCTAGAATCCGTACGAGCCAGCTCTTGAATCCGTACCTCTGTTCTGACTGTCACTTCTGTGACCTCTGTTCTGTTCTGTTCGGTATCGTGGTTATGGTTATATATTTACATAATTTCTGTATTTCAGTTCTACTACTTAAATGATTTATTTACCAAACCGAGTTATGTAAATGTTTTGGCCTAACTAACTATCCATGGTTATTTCGTGTCCCTTATACTCTTGGTATAATATTTCTCACTCTGCCATGTGCTTATAGTTGTTTAGCAATTTTCAGAAAAATAATGCAATTCAGAAATAGCTTTTGGAAAGTTTTAGATGCAGGGCTGCGGAATAGACACACACATAGTATTTTTATAATATTTTTATATGTAAATATTAGCCTTTTTGGTCAATGAATTTTGTAATAAAAATAGAAGCTCCGATGATTATTTTGGTATCCTTACTTAAATATTTCTTCCGCTTGCGTTTATTAATTTGTTTAAGAATTGGTCAGAGGTAACTTCAGTTACTGGCCATCACGATGCTTAACCCTTGGGTACGGGGAGCAGGTCGTGATAAATGGTATCAGAGCAATGGTTTTTTTTTTTTTTTTTATAAAAAAAATCATCATTGGAGCATAGGACACGTGCACATTTAAGAAGTAAGATCGTGGGTAATTAATACCGAATTATTATATTTTGTTCGTCGATTTAATTATATTATAATTTTATATGATTATATATCTATAATAAATTTTTTTTTTTTAGTGTGCCTAATTTGTGAAGGATATTAGACATAATTTATAGTAAAAGAAGAATAAGAAAAGAAGAATGTCGGGCTTAAGCACTCACCAAAATTATAATATAATTAAATATATATATATATATATAATTTTCAGTTCAGTATTGAAATTTTTTTTTTATTTATTTCGATGTTTTTTTTAAAAAGTGGGTTCAAATTTTAAAGATACTAATTTTGAAACTATTTCCCATCAATCAAAATTTTCAATTTTTACATATAATTCTGTCATTGTGTTCTTATTTTATTTATTTTTATCGTAAATAAAACAAGTGAAATTTTTTTAAAGTCATCCATTATTTCTCATTTCGGCCCAAGCTAATTTTTGACAATTGGACAGGAAGCTATTTTTGGTAAAGTTTTTTTTTGAGGTACTATTTTCTATCAGATTAATCATCTAATATATGTTTATCAGAGTGCGCAGTGGATAGCTTACACCATGACAAATTTTGAGGACGAAATTTTAAAAGGAGGGAAGATTGTAACAATCTAGATTTCTAATTATTCTGTAGAATTTATGCTAATATTATTTAATCTCAGTTTGGAAAATATATAATTTATTATATAATATTATGCGTAATTTTGTAAAATAATATAATTATTAAAAGTTTAGGGGTCAAAATATAAATAATAATAATACAGATAATATTAATAAGAATAATGGGTGTGGTATTAAAATAAATAATTAATTTTCCATTGGTATATGATAAAGTGTAATTTAATTAAGAATTAATTAATTTATATAATTATATTAAAATATTGGGTCAAAAGTTAATTATCTAAAATATTTATTAAACGATAAGATTGAATCTATATATATTAATAGCAAATCTGAAGGGAGTTATGTGGATGGATTCTGTTAGACACGTGGTGACAAATGAGTGGCTTGCCTTCCTATAAATCGGAGGAGATTAGGATTAGTGAGGAAAAGAAAGAAATGAGAAAAGAAAGGGAAGAAAGAAAAGAGAAGAAAAAGGAAAGAATAAAAGGGTCTTTGACAGTAGAAAAAAAGAGTAAGGTATTAAAGTTAAGGTAAGTTATATTATACCTTGAGTCACCAAAATATATTTTACGTATGTTTTGACTTACCAAAATCTATTTTATACAAGTTATATTTTATTAGTATATTAATAAAAGTTATGTTTTATAAAGATTTCAGTTACGTGATTTTATATCTGAACTCTATTTGCTTAAAAGGAAACCTATGGATATGTTTGTTTATATTTTACAGAATATTTGGCTATGACCTTATACACAATTATGTTTTGTAAGTACCACCACGGGAGTCCCACGCCTTGAGGGACTTAAATAACCATTGGCCTCTGTTTGACCACTTTGTGGTCCTCTGTTTGTCATAGATCCATTAACCTCTGTTCTATGCGGAACAAAGTGCTGTGCGGAGCTAAGTGCTACACTATTATGGGAGCCACCTCTTGAATCCGTACCGCTGTTCTGACTGTCACTTCTGTGACCTCTGTTCTGTTCAGTACCGTGGTTATAGTTATATACTTATATAATATATGTATTTCAGTTTCTGCTACTTAAATGATTTGTTATGTAAATGTTTTGGCCTAACTAACGATCCATGGTTATTTTATGTCCCTTATACTCTTGGTATAATATTTCTCACTCTGCCATGTGCTTATAGTTGTTTACCAATTTTCAGGAAATAGCTTTTGGAAAGTCTTAGATGCGGGGCTGCGGAATAGACACACACACAATATTTTTATATGTAAATATCGACCTTTTTGGTCAATGAATTTTGTAATAAAAATAGAAGCTCCAATGATTATTTTGGTGCCCTTATTTAAATATTTCTTTCGCTTGCGTTTATTAATTTGTTTTAGAATTGGCCGGAGGTAACCTTAGTTACTGGCCATCACGATGCTTAACCCTTGGGTACGGGGAGCGGGTCGCGACAAATACCACGCGTCTCTCTCTAGATCCGCCATTAATATATATAGATTCAATCTTATCATTTAATAAATATTTCAGATAATTACCTTTGACCCAATATTTTAATATAATTATATAAATAAATTAATTCCTAATTAAATTACACTTTATCATATACCAATACAAAATTAATAATTTATTTTAGTACCACATCCATTATTATTATTATTTATATTATCTATGTTATTATTATTTATATTTTGACCCCTAAACTTTTAATAATTATATTATTTTACAAAGTTACGTATAACAATATATAATAAATTATATATTTTTCGAACTGAGATTAAATAATATTAGTATAAATTCTATAGAATAATTAAAAATCTGAGTTGTTACAGAATTATATTTTATTTTTTTCCCAATTTTTCATTTTTTTTTCATTTTTTATATTTGTCAAGTTGGGAATAATATAAATATATAATTTTTTTTACAAACAGGTAAAAAAATGTCAGAAAAGACAAAAAATAAAAAATAAATAAAATCACAAAAAAATCTATATCCAAACAACACCTACAAACTTGGAGGGAAAATTGGTTGAGATTTGCCAAAATAGCAAATGACCATTGAAGCACTATTGTTATAATTTGGCAAAATAGCACTATTCATTGCCAAATTATAGCAATAGCAATGGCATTATAGCAACAATGGTTGGAGATGCTCTTAGTTGTGCTAGCAAAAAAAATATTAAGAATGATGAAAAAATTTATAATTTTAATTATTAATATGTATAAAACTTATCATTTAATTGCAAATTTTTTCAAAAACTCACATTGGATTGAAATTTTTCCTAAAGTTAATTTATTTTAGAATTAAGGATTCCTTTGATAATCTATATAACAAGGAAGCTTAGATTTTGAATTCAAATGAGACTTTTATCCCTTTGTCAAAACATAGACTATTAGATTGAATTCAATCCAAGGGCTCACAATGTCTCCCTCTCTATTTGATCCAAAATATGGACCATTTTCAACACACACCCTTTCTTTCACAGACACTCTCATCTCTTTTTTTTTTCAAATTTTGAACACCCTCTCTCTCTCTCTCTCTCTACCTCCATCGGACGTGCTTCCTTGTCGGAGCCCAACCTTGCCGGTGACCGAACCCCACACCCCCTATTAGTCTCTTCATCTTTTCTCTTCCTCCCTCCCTTTCTCTCTCTCCGCCATCCCAATCATCATCAACAGTGGCAGCCCCAAACCCCCTTCAATATTGACGAAGCCACTGCAAAAGAGATCAGAGATATGAGAGATTCAAAGATGGATGTATGTATATATTTATACATTTGTGTGTATTATATATATATAGATTCAGAGATGGATGTATGTATATAATTTCAGAGATGGATGTATATATATATGTATGATTATGTATGATTATATATAGATATGATTATCTATAGATACGATTATGGTTACTTGATCTAAAATGGGTTTTGAAGATGGTTTTGAAATGGGTTTTAAGATGGTTTTAATTTATAAAAGAGTAAGGATTGAAGATGGTTTTCTTTTCTTAAAAATGGTTAAAGCTGATTTTAGGATAAGTTTGGAATTTTTCAAAAAGATTTGATGAAAAAAAAAAGAAAGAAAAACAATAAGGATTGGAGTACTCCTATCAAAGTAAGTTTTTAACCAAGACTTCAATTGAATTTGATGAAAAAAGAAGAGTAAGGATTGGAGATGCTCTTATTGATTCGAAATATCATTTAGTTGTTGATGGATGGCAGATATTATTCTGAAGGGGAAGAAGAGAGTTGCAGATGTTATGCCAATTGCTACAGGTCATGAGCGTGAAGAACTTGAGGCCTAACTCGAGGTATCCTATTATTTATTCAGTTCAATTCATGTGTCTGATACGTATGTGTAATACCATATACATTTGATAGTTTGAGAGAGAATTGAATTTGAATTTAATCCAATTCTTTCATTTAGGGAAGGAATGTTCTGGAGATGAATTATCCAGTTGGACCTTTTGGCACCAAGGTTTGAATTATTGGACCTTTGCTGTGTATTGTGATTTCTGCTTTACTTTGATTTTACTTTGGACATTTTCTTTCATTTGGTTAATTTACTGTAAATTAGTATATATATGATTATGGATGTATATGTATATATGCATTTTGATCCCAATCTGATATGCATTTATAAAATTAATTTGAAATGTTTGATTTCTCAAATGGTTTTGATTTATGAAATGGGTTTGAATCTTTAATGGGAAATGGGTGTTGATTTTTTATGATTTTGAAAAGCTTTTGATTTATAAAATGGGTTTTAATTTATAAAATTAGCTTGAAATGTTTGCTGTATGATTACTCGATCTGAAATGGGAACTGTTTTTAACTTTAATATTTCAATTATAAACTTGAGAAAATGTGATAAAATCATTGGAATGAAGACTGAAGTGGGTCTTTCTGAGTAGAGAATTCTAATTTTACATAACGAAACAAATGGTGTTTTTTTTTTTAAAAAGAAAATGGAAATTGGAAGAAGAAAAGAAACATACATTGTATGTATGTATGTGATTCACAATTCTATTTCTAACAGTTTTTTTAAATTTTCAAGCAAGTATACAAGTTACGGGTGAGCAGTGGATATACCGATCCGTCTGAACCGATCGAACCGAACCGATCCGTCGCATTTTGAACGGATGCGTGATAATGAGCGAACGGTTGCGGATTAATTTTTTCCAATCCGTCTAGTTTTGGACAGATGACGGATTTAAGGTTCCTTTGGCCACAACTGAACCGCCAAACCGCAAGCACCCCTAGTAATTTATAAGACTTTGTATTTTTAATTTGTTTAGATATTCTAATTATATTTTCAATTGGCAAATAGTTTAAATATTCTGTTGAATATATTCTATTGAAAAAGAGTTTTCAACTTGAATATATTTTTTGAATTGAAAGAAATTAATGTATTATTTATCTATATTTTTTGGTTTTTAAATCTAACTCTAAAAATAATAAATAGAAAACATGATATATGCTAGTTGGTTTTTATTTTTAAAAACAAATATAGATGTAACAATATAGAGGTATACAATCTTTATTACTGCTTTGTTCATGGTTTTGGTGATTTGAATTGTTTTTATATTTTAAGAACCAAAGATTGTAATACTTTATATGGATAAGCCATGCTGTGATTGTAATATGTAGATAAGGCATGCAGTGATTGTAATACTTTTTTAAGTCATTGACTATAATACTCTTTTTTTTTTTTAAGAAGTGCACAAGTTGAATTATGTTGAAAATTTATAAAATTTTAAACCATCAAACCGATTCGCATCTATCCGCCAATCCGCTCAATCCACATTTGCCGGATTGGACGGATGCAGATTGATTTTCTCTAATCCGTCATGAAAAATCTAGAAATCCCCTAGATATTGATTTGTGATTATGTAACAATTTTAAGCAGTATATAACAATCCCATCAAGACAAATCAACACAACAATTTTAACGTGGAAAAACCATAATTGGACACCTTCAACTGTGATTAAAAAACCACAGGCAACAGCCACAAAACAATCCACTAAGAAGATTTAAAGGAATTACACAAGTATACTCTCAATTACCTAGCGAATCCATGCCTAATTGAACTAACCTCTATGTGCCTCTTCCAACCCCATCTTCACCTCAGAATTGTCTTTACGATGAGCCACTCCAGAATCCACCGAAGCTTCAGGCTCGAATTCTTCAGAATCCACCGAAGAACAACTCTCTCTCTCTCTTGTGTATAACAAAAAAAATCTTTGATATACTCTCTTTAAACCATGAGTTGAATACTCAATAAAACATCAAAGAAAACTAACAAAATATCCCCAGATATAAACCTTAAGAACCAAAAAGAAGATCTGGAGGAATTATATAGTTTTGGGAGAAAACCAACTATTTATAGAAAATCCAAAAGTAATCCTATTTTTGGAAGAAATCCAATTACTTATAGAAATCCAAAAGTAATCCTAGTTTTGGAAGAAAATCAACTTCTTATAGAAATCCTTGTCAAACGAGATTGTCAATAATAAAACCTAACAATCTCCCCCTTTGGCAATGCCGTGACAAAACACACCTAACAAATAAAATCCTAATCACCCCAACCCATAATAGCCAACAAAAGCCAACTTCTATCTCAAGGTCATGATCTGCAAAACAGTTATTAGTGCCACAATCTCCAAAACAACTATTAGTGCCACAAGAGTATATGAAAAAAATAATAAACATATGACAGGATTATCTTGAAGCATGAGATGGAAAACATGAATAGATGGGACTTGGAGATATTAAGAACATGTAGCATGAAAACATGAACAACACCTTTTTGTCACGAATTGACAAAGGAAGCTCAATCAACTAAAGCATGATCATAAACCACACAAGCAATGATATGATGATGTAAATATCAGGAGCATGCAAGAATGCAAAACAACATGCAAAACAACTAAAGCCAATCTTCCTTACCAAACAAATCAAAGTGATCATGCGAACAAACTTTTGTAACAATAAACCAAACTCTCCCTCACTAAAAACAACCACACACACTGAAAACAGTGAACAAGAAGAAAAAGACAAAAAATAATATGGTGGAGCAGACAAGGAATTTCATATTAGTACCTTAATACACACAAGACTATCCAAGAAGTACAATTACTTGAAAACACAATGTGCACAACCTCTAGAAAATTCCTCATAAAAGAAAGTGATGCATTATGTGAAAAGCATAGATCCCATGATAAAAGTGTGTGTGTGATTCTTAGGATTCGACAAACACTAGATTCAAATCCTAGTAGTGATATAAAAGCTAGACCTCCAACAAGAGAATCTAAGCATAACTACGGAAAGTCAAACCACTAGGAATCAAGGGGTATTTGGTGAGTAAAAACGAAGGCTCCCCCTCAATCAATGAATCCTTTATTTTTTTTCTTTTTTTTTCACATCTTTTTCTTTTCTTTTCTTTCTTTTGCACATTTTTTTTTTCTTTTTCACATTTTTTTTTCTTTCTTTTGCACACTCATTAGCGGCTGACATGCTCAAGAGTATGGAAACCGAACCAGAGAAGCATGGAGTAATAAGGATGGCCTGGTTGGTGACTCTGAGGTAGCCTTTTCCTCATGCCTGGACTACAAAGAACAGAGGGGAAAGCCATGGAGATGCAAAAAGATGGAAGGTAGTTAAGAGACTCAACATCACCCATGATGTGCTAGTATAGGTCAATTCTTCTAGAAAAACAAAAGATACCATGCCAGAAGTCCATAAAAAAAATAATCACTAAGGCGAACGACTCCGATATTTGCTAATCCAAGAGTGTGTACAGAATGAGACATACTAATAAAAAACACACACTCCAAAATGAGTAATGACCACAGAAAGTACATACATATTAACATGTAATAGATATTTTTATCAATTCCAATATGCACCAAGGACCACTCAAAAATTTCAAGCTTGCAAAACTATACTAAGAAAATATTTTTGGATATTTTTTTTTTCATTTTTTTTCATTTTCTAAACAAAGCAAGACATAAAACGAACATGCACACATATTTTTTTTTTCATTAAAAAAAAACACACAGAAACCCAAAAACTAAAACAAATTAACAAATTAACACAAGTCAAGTTTTCTCATCCAAACCACTTTAGTATAAACAAAGTTGTGAGCATTACGGTTCTTGGGTGATGTCTTGACGTTGTGGTTTCCTTTGTTTTCAATGGGAACCTGCCTTGACTTGGTTTCTAACTTCCTATTTTTAGGTCTAGGCAAATACACTCTCCCATGCAACTTATAACAATAAGGGCGAATATGACCATGCATACCACAATGATGACAAATAAAAATAGGGTATACGTTCTTTTCTTTTACCTTACTAACTCTAGGAAGTTTGAGAAGTCCATTCTTATGTTGAATTTTTTGTTCTCCCTTTCCTTGAGTTCTTGTATCATAAGATGTAGATACACTCTGTTTTTGCTCTTTGTTATCACCAAAGCCAATGCCACTCTTGTCAGAACAAATTTGTTGAGACCCAATGATATTGTCCAAAGTCTTTGATCTTCTGTTCCAAAGACCAATGGTCGCCATCTTGAGTTCTTCCTCTTTCTTGATCATTAGTTCTTCCAAAGCAACTTGAGACATCTCGAGAGTTTCAATCTTTTCTTCATATGTTGCATAAATTTGTTGTAGCTCATTTCTCTCTGTCTCACAAGTCAAGAGTTTTGCACAAAGAGCTTGTCGATCATTAAAAATCTTAAGGGCATCATTCCTAGCCTCGGAAATCTCTTTTTTTAACTTGACATTCTCACTTTCACATGTTTTGAGTTTTTTTGTGAGTTTGTCATTCAATTTGAATAAGTTAAGAGACTCCTTATACAACTTTTGATATGCTTGCTGAAGTTCTTCATCTTCACTCCCTGAGGATTCGTCAAGTAGGGGTGGTCGAACCATAGAATTTTCCTCACGAATTGAATCCATTATCACAAATCAAACAAGATCTCGTTCTAAAAGAATTTTTTTAAAAAAAAAAAATAGAACGACCTGCTTTGATACCAATTGAAAAATCTAGAAATCCCCTAGATATTGATTTGTGATTATGTAACAATTTTAAGCAGTATATAACAATCCCATCAAGACAAATCAACACAACAATTTTAACGTGGAAAAACCACAATTGGACACCTCCAACTATGATTAAAAAACCACGGGCAACAGCCACAAAACAATCCACTAAGAAGATTTAAAGGAATTACACAGGTATACTCTCAATTACCTAGCGAATCCACGCCTAATTGAACCAACCTCTATGTGCCTCTTCCAACCCCGTCTTCACCTCGAAATTGTCTTTACGATGAGCCACTCCAGAATCCACCGAAGCTTCAGGCTCGAATTCTTCAGAATCCACTGAAGAACAACTCTCTCTCTCTCTCTCTTGTGTATAACAAACAAAACTTTTGATGTACTCTCTTTAAACCATGAGTTGAATACTCAATAAAATATCAAAGAAAACTAACAAAATATTCCCATATATAAACCTTAAGAACCAAAAAGAAGATCTGGAGGAATTACATAGTTTTGGGAGAAAACCAACTATTTATACAAAATCCAAAAGTAATCCTAGTTTTGGAAGAAATCCAATTACTTATAGAAATCCAAAAGTAATCCTAGTTTTGGAAGAAAATCAACTTCTTATAGAAATCCTTGTCAAACGAGATTGCCAATAATAAAACCTAACACGCCAATTTGGCGGACAGATGGCGGATTGGAGGTTCCGTGGCCGCAACCGACCCGCATCCACCTCTAATACAAGTCTATATATATATAGAGAGAGAGAGAGAGAGGATTTGGATATATATGCATTTTTATCTATATATATGCATTTTGATTTCCATAGATGTACAGGGATGATATTGTTTATTTTATTTTATTTTATTTTATTTTTGTGGCTTTTTAATTATATAAAATAAATAGAGAGAATGGGTTGATTTTTTGTGTTAATTTTTGGCTTTTTAGCTAATTTTCCTATTCGCAAACAAATTTAACCAAAATAGATAGGAGTTAAATTAATCTTTTTTTTTTTTGTTCCCCTTTTCTCCTTGAATGACACTTAGGGCATGTTTGATTAGTAGTATTATAGCAATAGGATTCAGATTGTTAGTTCATGGACTCACAATTCTATATTTGATTGCAAATTTTATTAAGAGGGGTTGGGGATCATAATTTCAAGTATAAAATAAAATGAATACATACACTACAAGAATTTACACTTTTGGTGACCAAATTTGGTGACTAAAAGTATTTTAGTCGCCAAAAGTATCACATTTGGCGACTAAAAAATTTATTAGTCGGCGTTGGTTTAGGATTTAGCTACTAAAATTTTTTAGTCGACAAATATTAATTTTATGCGACTAAAAATGGTATTAGTCGCCGTAAGTCTATATTTTAGGCTACTAAATTTTTTTTAGTTGTCATATATTATGTTTTGCCGACAAAATAAATTTTAGTCGCCAAAAAATAAGCATATTCTTATGGTAACTCTTTGGCGACCAAAAAAATTAGTCGGCATTTGTTAACTTTTACTGACCAAAATTATATTTAGTCGCCAAAAATACTTTGGGCGACTAAAAAGTTAGTCGCCGTTAATTTATCTTTGGCTACAAAATAGAATAGTGGGCATATATATTGCATTTGCCGACAAAACATTGATTTAGTCGCTAAAAATGGTAAAAGTTTAGGAAGGGAAACAATTTTTGGCTGCCCGTGCTTTCTCTGTTAGACAGAAACGATATTCAAACTCTCTCACACCCAAACTGTCTCACCACCAAACCTCACACGAAATTACTTCACCGCAGCCCACCGTACGGAGGACGTCGAGATAGCCACTGCACCATCAAAAATCACCACCGCTACAGACGCAGATCGCAGGTGCTCTCTCTTACTTTCTTCAGCTCGCTTTCTAGCTCTCCATCTGTCTGTGTGTATGTCTCTCTCTCCCTCTCTCTCTCTCTCTCGAGCTCTCTTGCTCACAATCTCTCTCTGTCTATCTCTCTCTCTCTCGCTCCCTCTCTCTCTCTCTCATCCTCTGTTTCTTCCTTTTCTGATTGTAGATTTAGGGTTTGATTTCTTGTTGATTTAGACTGTTCCGCAGTTTCCTCCTTTTCTGAAACCCAGATCTGTTGATTTAGGGTTTTACTCGGTTAATTAGCTACACATTTTATGGATTCCTCATAAGCTTACATGTTGAAACAAGAAAAAAAATTTGCAGAAATACTCGTTTCCTGGATGACTACACTGTTAGCAATACTTGTGCTGATTGATATACAAAATAGAGCATGTTAATCTTTATACAACAGTGCAGCTGCATCATAAACAATTTATTTCTTAGATTGCCTACTCATGAGTGTATTGTTTGATTCTTTTGTATTTTTACTTGTGAAATACTCTTTTTTTGGAACCCTTTTTAGATTGTTAATCATTTCTTTTGTTGAATTTCAACTTGGAATGAACCTCAGAGATAATTTCTTGATCTTGGTTATGCGGTTGTTGGTGAAAACAAACTTGTTGTACCCTACAATTTAAATATTAAAAAAAAAAACCCCAAGAAACTGAGGGACCTTAATTTGGTCATTCGTTTCAATAGGCCTCTGAATTTTATCTTCTATGTATTAGTGTGTGTTATTAAATTTGTATACATAAATTAATTCTCATATTTGTTTAAAGATTTGATGATGAGGGTTTAGAATTGTACAATTTGAATCACTATATCTTGTCCAAATAAATTCAGGTTATGTTTAGATTGAAGGATTTCAAATGAACGGATTTAATGTTGAATTATATATATATATATATATATAAACACTCTTGCCCAAATATATGAGTTTATTATTCTTAATTTCATTGTTTTCTCAGATAGAGGAAAGGATAGTGAAGGTGAACTTGTTGGTTACTTTGAACTTGTTATAAAGGTATTCGAGCTCTAAAATGTTCCACTAGTTTATTTGCTACTTCTGATTTAGTTTTATCTAGTTCTCATTCCTTTTAGATTGCTTTTGTGTCTTTGAATCTTGATATATAATTAGATGTATCCACAAGGAAGGATGTCCTACCATTTTCAAAAGATGCGTGAAGGTGATTACCTAACTGTGAAGGGACCCAAGGTAAAAAATTCTTCCTCCTTTTGGCATAATGGTAATTGGAATATGGATTATTATAGTAATGTGAAACAAAAATGAGAACTTGACATTGCACTTGTTATAAATGTGTGATGTCTAATAGTTTTTGGAAAACATAGTATGCTTTTGGAAAACTTAGTTGCTGGAACCATCATATGACTTGTTATTGTTTTTTTAAGTGCTGAAATGGTGTAGTGGCAATGTGTCTTATTATTGGAATTGATACCTAAAGGGACCAATGTCACTTAATGCTGAAATTATGGATTAAGAACCCAAGAAACTCATAAATTAGTGGCAGGTAGATAATAGTTAACTAAAGCAATTTATTAATAAAAAAAAAAGAACATGGCATAGTCAAGCTTTGTTATGTAATTTGCCCATAAGTTAGGCAATGACATTTTTTGAATTTGAAGGGCTTTAATTGACAAATTTACAATATCATGCTGGTTTTGCAAGCATATTTTGTAACTAATATGTAGCCAATCAAGTTTTGGGAGTTTGTCTCACTTGTTCTTAAAGGTCTTGTTCTTGTCTTTTCTAGGTAGCAGCACTTGAACAAGTTTTGGGAGTTTGAGACTACTTTTTTTCTTTAAAAAGTTGTATTGACATCTATATATTTTCTATATCATTTGATTTGGCTCCCATTGATTAATGGATATGACTAGCATTTACATGCGCTGCGCTACTTTGGTACTTTCCCTTGTTCATTTTCAGGATCTTACAAATATGTCTTCATCCAATATGCCTTCAAGTTCCCCATTATTAAGTGTAAAATTTTAAAAATTTTAAACTTTTCTAGTTGAAACAGTGGCCTGCTAAATATAGATGTTAACCATCACACTATATTTGCAAAAGGAATCACGAGACAAAATAAAGCTTTGTTAACATCATCAAGAGGGCTTCTTTCGTACCATTTTCATGGTGATAAGTAGAATTTGGGAAACTGATTAGTTGCAATATTAAATTATTTTTCCATTAGAGCAACTTTACTATTTTCATTCTCATAGAATTTGGGAAATTGAACCACAGTATGGTTGTCACGGATAGCTTCCTCATGACAAATAGGACTTGTGACAATAGACAGAATGTAATTCGGACCCGTAGGTTGGGAGTTAGCCCCGAATACGCCTTAAACTTAATCGAAAAAAGGCGTTCCGATGGCGAAAATTCAAAACAACCCCCGAACCATCATGTGGCTCACACAAAAAGTTTTCCCATGACAAATAGGACTTGTGACAACTGACGGAATGTAATCCGGTCTCGTAGGTTGGGAGTTACATCCGAATACACCCGAAACTTAGTCGAAAAAGACCTTTCCGGGGGCAAAAATTCATAACAGCCCCCGAACCACCGTGTGACTCTCACAGACAGCTTCCCCATGACAAATAGGACTTGTATGTATGCATGTATCTATGTAGGTTTTTAGTCCCTCAAAAAATGGCCACGAAAAATAACAATCTAAAACTAGTTCAAAAAAAAAAAAAAAAAGTCCAAAACATATTTGAGATTGGCAAATAGTTATGGGATCATTGTCACAGTAAAAGCTTCGAAAGCTCAACACCATATTTTTCTTTCCCTCCCTCCCTCCCTCCCTACACCTCAAAAGCATCAACCATAAGATATCCAAAACTTGCAGATCCCTTAAGTGGGATGAAATTTGTAAAGAAATTCAAGCAAATAGGCAAATTGACTGATCTATCATAAACAATAAGTCATTGTAAATTATTTCAGACCCCAGTCTGACATTCCAATTCAAATACATTTACATAGTACATATTTCAAAGTACAACTTTTTCGAAGTAAGGATGATGATGATAACAAAATGGTTAGGCATCGCTTCTTAAAGATTGGGAAGCAGCACATTTGTACAAGTCTTTGGTGCTTTAAGCAACGACAACAACGATCTAGCATCAGATAACAAATCCATATTTGTAGTGATCCAAAACCTGTTCAATAAAAATGATAATTTTGTTAGACAATTTTGAGTAAAAAATAGTTGAAGAATATACAAATCAATGGGCAACACCACATAAAATCAGGAATGAATCTTGACCATTTCTCACAGACTTCAGATCCTCCAATTAAGATCATCATATTACTAATTGATCTGTTTTAGCTAAGAAGATAGCTGTCATCACATAAGCGAAAATCAACAAACTTACAAGTGGCAAGGCAAAGTCAAGAAAATCAAAATTTGGAAAAATATCTTAAAAATTGAGGTAATATTGTTCACTACGGGTGCTGAATTTTATAAGTAAAAGGAGTCAAACAGCAAGTAGCTCAAACTCAACTCACAAAAGGCTTGTCGTGGCTTGTTTTGTGGTTAAAGCCTAGCACAAGCCGAATATCTGACTTCCTTAACAGTTGATCTGATATTCAGCAAAAAGAAGTTCAGCTCAGCGAAGCTTGACTAGGTAAATTTGAAATTATATATAGTAATAAAAGAACAACAACACATCTACAATGATCTCTACATAAAAAACACTAGTAAAAAAGACTGCAAGGTTTTACATCCCAAATCTGGTGTTAATCCAGTCTTTAAGCCAATGATATTTTGATAAGTCACATGTGAAATAGTTAGTAGATTGTAATCAGGCACTTTCAAGATAAACCCCATCTTATAATGTTACATTCTCAACCAGAGCTCAAGCATGGTCAATACTCAACTCAATTTGGCTTATTTACCACCCCTTGAATGTATTATTTTTTGTTGCTGTGTTAAAAAGGTGACCGAGCAAAAGAATCTTTGTTTGTATCTAATAAAAATCCTAATGTCTACACTAAAAGGCAAGGTATTTTAAGAGTTAACAGATTGTAGTAGAGTGTCTTGCGGAACATTATGAGATTATGAGATACATTATGACCTGAATAGGTTGCCAGAAGATTATGTTCCCTGTTCTAAAGAAGAATGGGGTCAATAAATGTCAAGTTTTGGAAAATGTAAAAAAGGTTGAGGCCAATTGGTCTTTCAACTTTTATCACCATGATGACCATTGAATGCAACATACTAGACAGTAATTATTCTTAGTCAAAGTAATTCTTCCCTAACCACAAATGATTGAACAGACAGTAAAAATCATCTTTTTTTAAAAACACTTTACATTAGAGGTGATTGTGTTAGCCTATTAGATGTCTTTGTCCTCAGATTCCATTAGATCTTCATGGGATGTTCCTCTTCTGCATTCTTCACTCCAATCTCATATGCTTTTCTTTGCTTCACTTTTCTTTTCTTTTCTTTTCTTTTTAGGTTTTTTTATGGAGCTGAATGTCCTTTTCCATCTGTACTATATTTCTTTATTGGTTGCAAAATGGTCAACAACTCTTAATGTCGGATTCTCTAATGTGTTGAATCTTGCAATTGTGGTTTAAGTTAAACAATTGCCAAGCATTTATTCTTGTCAATAAGTTACTAATTTTATTAATAACTTAAGACTGAAAGTTTAAATTTCAGGTTTATTGGCGTAGTAACCTATTCTTGAGCTACCTCAGGATGTGTTTGGACAATTTATGAAAAATATTAAAAAGAACAAGAAAATAAAAGAAAAGAGAGAAGGCATTGAGTTCTTATATTAAAATAATGGAACTATTAATAATCTCGCGCTTAAGAAAAACTCGGGTTATATAATGTAATTCGGACTCGTAGGTAGAGAGTTAGAGCCGAATACGCCCTAAACTTACTCGAAAAAGGGCATTTCGAGGGTGAAAATTCAAAACAGCCCCCGAACAACCATGTGACTATCACAGAAAGCTTCCCCATGACAAATAGGACTAGTGACAACTGATGGAACGTAATTCAGACCCATAGGTAGAGAGTTAGAGCCGAATATGTCCTAAACTTAGTCGAAAAATGGCGTTTCGAGGGTGAAAATTCTAAACAGCACCCGAACGACCATGTGACTGTCATAGACAGCTTCCCCATGACAAATAGGACTTGTGACAACTGACGGAACGTAATTCGGACCCATAGGTAGAGAGTTAGAGCCAAATACGTCCTAAACTTAGTTGAAAAGGGTGTTTCGGGGCGAAAATTCTAAACAGCCCCTGAACGACCGTGTGACTCTCACAGACAGTTTTTCCATGACAAATAAGACTTGTGACAACTAACGGAACGTAATTCGGACCCGTAAGTAGCGAGTTAGAGTAGAATACGCCTTAAACTTACTCAAAAAAGAGCTTTCCGGGGAAAAAATACATAATAGCCCCTGAACGACCATGGGGCTCACACGGATAGCTTTTCCATGACAAATAGGACTTGTGAGAATTAACGGAATATAATTCGGACCCCTAGGTTGGGAGTTAGAGCCGAATACGCCCTAAACGTAGTCAGAAAAGGGCATTTCAGGGGCGAAATTCAAAATAGCCCCGAACAATCATGTGGCTCACATGGATAGCTTTGCCATGATAAGTAGGACTTGTGAGAATTGACGGAACGTAATTCAGACCCGTAGGTTGGAAGTTAGAGCTGAATACGCCCTAAACTTAGTCGAAAAAAGGTGTTTCGAGGGTAAAAATTCTAAAAAGTGCCCGAACCACTGTGTGACTCATACGGACAGTTCCTCCATAACAAATAGGACTAGTGACAGCTGACGGAATGTAATCCGGACCCGTAGGTTGGTAGTTAGAGCCGAATATGCCATAAACTTAGTCGAAAAAGGGCGTTTCGGGGGTGAAAATTCAAAACAGCCCCTGAACGACCATGTGACTCTCATGGATAGCTTCTTCATGACAAATAGGACTTGTGAGAATTGATGGAACGTAGTTCGGACCCGTAGGTAGAGAGTTAGAGACGAATACGCCTTAAACTTACTTGAAAAAGAGCTTTTCGGGGGGAAAAAATTCAAAACAGTCTCCGAATGACCATGTGACTCTCACGGATAACTTCCCCATGATAAATAGGAATTGTGAGAACTGACGGAACGTAATTCGGACTCGTAGGTTGGGAGTTAGAGCCGAATGTGCCTTAAACTTAGTAAAAAAAGGGCGTTTCGAGAGTGAAAATTCAAAACAGCCCCCGAACCACCGTGTGGTTCACACAAACAGTTCCCCTATGAAAAATAGGACTTCTGACAACTGAAAAAATGTAATCCGGACCCGTAGGTTGGAAGTTAGGGCCGAATACGCCCTAAATTTAGTCGAAAAAGGGCGTTTCAGTGGCGAAAATTCAAAAAAGCCCTCGAACGACCGTGTGACTCTCATGGATAGCTTCTCCATGTCAAATAGGACTTTTGAGAACTAATGGAACGTAATTCGGACTCGTAGGTAGAGAGTTAGAGCCGAATACGCCTTAAACTTACTTGAAAAAAAGCTTTTCGGGGGCAAAAATTTGAAACAGCCTCTGAACGACCGTATGACTCTCACAGATAGCTTTCCCATGACAAATAGGACTTGTGAGAACTGACGGAACGTAATTCAGACTCGTAGGTTGGGAGTTAGAGCCGAATGCGCCTTAAACTTAGTAGAAAAAGGGCGTTTCGGGGGTGAAAATTCAAAACAGCCCCCAAACCACTGTGTGACTCACACGGACAGTTCCTTCATGACAAATAGGACTTGTGACAATTGACGGAATGTAATTCGGACCAGTAGGTTGGGAGTTAGAGCCGAATACGCCTTAAACTTAGTCAAAAAAGGGCATTTCGGGGGGTGAAAATTAACAACAGCCCCCGAACAATCATGTGGCTCACACGGATAGCTTCGCCATGACAAATAGGACTTGTGAGAACTGACAGAACGTAATTTGGACCCGTAGGTTGGGAGTTAGAGCCGAATACGCCCTAAACTTAGTCGAAAAAGAGCGTTTCGGGGGCGAAAATTCTGAACAGCCCCCGAACCACCGTGTGACTCACACAGACAATTTCCCCATGACAAATAGGATTTGTGACAACTAATGAAATGTAATTCGGACCCGTAGGTTAGGAGTTAGAGCCGAATACGCCCTAAATTTAGTCGAAAAAGGGCATTTCGGGGGCGAAAATTCAAAACAGCCCCCGAACAACTGTGTGGCTCACATAGCTTCACCATGACAAATAGGACCTGTGAGAACTGACGAAACGTAACTCAGATCCGTAGGTTGGGAGTTAGAGCTAAATATGCCCTAAACTTACTCGAAAAAGAGCTTTCCAGGGATGAAAATTCATAACAGCCCCCGAATACGTCTTACACTTAGTCGAAAAACTTACAACACTTAGTTTAAAAAGTGACAACTTTATGAAAATAACATCTACATATTCTAATAATTTCCTTTATATATTTATAGGACGAAGAAATTACATATTACATTGTTTGTGCAGTTGGTTGGAATAAATATTGCATGATACATATATATATGTACTTTCTTTTATTTCCAAGAAGACATTTCTCGATTGTTCTACCTTAAATGCATGTTAGAACATGTTCCATATGGCTGACTGAATTGATATTTTGTAACCAATTCTAATGTTTCGTTTTTTGTTTTTCTTTGTAGATGGTTTTGTTGCATGGACTTGTGGATAATCCATATTGGTGTATGGAGAAGAATTTTCACTTTTGTGTAGAACTAAGATAATACTTTTGTCGTCCTCAGCTTTTGTGTAGTTCATTATTACTGATACAGAAAACTTTTAACAATCAACAGATAATGACTGTCGTGGTACATAGATCACCTTCTGTCGTGGTACATATATACCATTTGTCGGCGTACATATAGGACGTTTTGTCATGGTCTACAGAAAACTTTTTTCGTGGTACATATATCATATTTTGTCGTCGTACAGATTACAATGGTAATTTATACCATGCCAAATGGTAATTTCGCTTGGTAGTAAATGTATTTTTTTTGTATACGGAGGGCTTTGATTTTTGTATGATAAATTTTGTATGGAATTATTATTTTAGTTTGGACAATAGTTGATGTGGGCGTTAATTTCCGACCACAACCAAAGGGAGAACTCAGCTGGAGAGTACCAGCAGAATAGATTAAGCCCAAACAACCTGTCACAGAAAGATAAGAATCCAGCGTTGGTTTGTCCACCTGGGGGCACTCCGACGCTCAAGTCAGTAATCTTATCTCTCACAAATATCAATACAAGTACTTAAACTTCAGCAATGAAAGCATAGAAGCATCTCAAATAAAGCATACCTTAGACCCACGATGGTGCCTTACTTTTATAATGATCAGTGTCCAACTTTCCCTAGAAGTCTTACTTCATAGGACTCTATCCTTTACAAGGATAACATCTATCACAACTCACACTATTCAGATTAAGATGAACTTTCTCAAGAGTCTCATCTCTATCCAAATAAGTAGTTTGATGTCATCTAGAACTCTAGTCCTCTATCCGAATATCTCAGATTCTGGTATTATTGCACTATATCTCGGTATCATGTCCGCCCACGTGGTACCTCAGCTAACAACCTTGGCTACGTGGACTACCCAAAAATATGTCCCCACAGTTGATTTGTATGAACTTTGACAGTTAAAGTTATTTATTTTTGGTATATGAATGCAGATTGTGGAATTATAGATAGTATGTATCATTTTGTTTATATACGTATCACAGGTTGGATTAAATATAGACAGGTTGTGGAGAAATTATAATTTTGTAATAAAATAAAATATCATGTTTTTGGCGAATAAACAATTTGTAGCTAAAAAAAAATTGGAAAAAGATATTTGGCAACTAAAAGTTTTGTAGCAAAAAAAAAAAGACATTTGGTGACTAAAAGTTTAGTAGCCAAAAAAAAAAAAAAGACATTTGGCGACTAAAAGTTTAGTAGCCAAAAGAAAATCAAACATTTAGCGACTAAAATATTTCGTAGCTAAAAACAAAAAACAAAAGGGTAAAAACACTTTTGTCGACTAAAATTTTAGTGGCCAAAAATATAGAACTTTAGGCGACCAAATATTTAGTAGCCAAAAGAGGAACTCTTTACCGACTAAAAATTTAGTAGCCAAAGATGTGGTCCTTTCGGCAACTAAACTTTTAGTAGCCAAAATAAGAACTTTTTGCCGACTAAAATTTTAGTAGCTAAAAATGTGGGACTTTAGGCAACTAAAAGTTTGGTCGCCGAAAAGGGTCTAATTTAATTTAATGTCCAACCTGTTGGCGACTAAAATTTTAGTCGGGAATTGTATACATTTGGCGACTAAAATAATTTTAGTCTCTAATTACCTTTACTGACAATTTTTTGGCGACTACTTTTGTGACCAAAAAATTTAGTTGCTAAAACCATTCGGCGACTAAAAATTTAGTCGCCAAAAGTGAAAATTCTTATAGTGATAATAAGTCTTTTCGTAACCTGTTAATAAGAGAAAATATGATAAAATGAATACATAATAAGTCTTTTTGTAACCCGTTAACAAGATTAAAAGTGGTACTATTTTATTAACCTGTTAATCATATTAAATGGTTATGTCACAAATTTAAAAGTGGTACTATTTCATGGGATTATTAATCATTTTATTATTTATCATGTTTAAAAAATTGGTAAGATTTACAAATAACCTCTACAATTTGATCCCAATCTGATATGCATTTATAAAATTAATTTGAAATGTTTGATTTCTCACATGGTTTTGATTTATGAAATGGGTTTGATTCTTTAATGGGAAATGGGTGTTGATTTTCTATGGTTTTGAAAAGCTTTTGATTTATAAAATGGGTTTTAATTTATAAAATTAGTTTGAAATGTTTGTTGTATGGTTACTTGATCTGAAATGGGAAATGTTTTTAACTTTAATATTTCAATTATAAACTTGAGAAAATGTGAGAAAATCATTGGAACGAAGATTGAAGTGGGTCTTTCTGAGTAGAGAATTCTAATTTTACATAACGAAACAGATGGTGTTTTTTTTTTTAGAAAAAAAAATGGAAATTGGAAGAAGAAAAGAAACATACATTTTTTTAATATATGTATGTATTTATGTATGTGATTCACAACTCTGTTTCTAATAGTTTTTTTTAAATTTTCAAGCAAGTATGCAAGTCTATATGTATATATATATATATAGAGAGAGAGAGAGAGGATTTGGATATATATGCATTTTGATTTCCATGGATGTACAGGGATGATTTTGTTTATTTTATTTTATTTTTGTGGTTTTTTAATTATATAAAATAAATAGAGAGAATGAGTTAAATTAATCTATTGTTTTTTTTTTCTTCCCATTTTCGCCTTGAATGACACTTAGGGCATGTTTGATTAGTAGTATTATAGCAATAGGATTGAGATTGTTAGTTCATGGACTCACAATTTTATGTTTGATTGCAAATTTTATTAAGAGGGGTTGGTATCATAATTTCAAGTATAAAACAAAATAAAATAAAATGAATGCATAATAAGTCTTTTCATAACCTGTTAATAAGAGAAAATATAATAAAATGAATACATAATAAGTCTTTTCATAACTTGTTAATAAGATTAAAAGTGGTACTATTTTATTAACCTGCTAATCATAATAAATGGTTATGTCACGAATTTCAAAGTGGTACTATTTTATGGGATTATTAATCATTTCATTATTTATCCTGTTTAAAAAATTGGTAAGATTTACAAATAACCTCTACAATTTATTAGTTTGTAATGCATGATAATTTCATTTGGAATGCTATTAAATGTTTACTCTAATTTTTGGATATCTTTTGTTTCAATAATCTTTACTCTAATTTTTGGATATCTTTTGTTTCAATAATCTTTAATTTCTAGTATGTTTGGATATCTTTTGTTTCAATAATTTTTGAATATCTTTAATTTTTTGATATCTTTTGTTTCAATAATGTTTCAATAATCTTTAATAATCTTTTGTTTCCATAATATTGACAATAGGCTTGAAGCACTGTGTCCGAAGCATTATCGACTTCCTTAAGACCTTTTATATCAAAACAAGGTACAGATGTGGTAAGTATGGAAACCTGGGCTTTGTTATTCTGTGATTATTTCTTTTGTTGGTTCTGTAGGAAATTTATAAGTTTGGTTTTTTTTCTTTTTTTTTTTCTTCCAATTATTATTATTTGGGGTGGGTGGGGTAGGGGTAGTAAGAAATCAACTATATTACATGTTTTTTTATTTTTCATTTTTTTTAAATCAATAATTTTTTTTTTTAGTTTGTCATCTGCATATCTGTGTGAAAATTTAAGAATCATCATTCTTGCGTTTGTTAGATAACCTGTCATCATTTTTGTTTATCCATCATTGAACAATAACTGAGTTGCAAGTTTAATTTGTGAATATAATCAAAGTTGAGGACATCATTTTCTTGCCTTAATTAAAGTATTTGAGTGCATGACTGATCAACAATTTCTAAATTATAAATTTCAACTCATGATAAAATCTTGCAGTGTGGTGAGCCTCTTTTTCTTTCTTTTTTTTTTTCTTTTTTTTTTTTTTTGTATTTTTTGTTTGTTTGTTTGTTTGTTGTGTGTGTGTGTGTATGTTTTTTTTTTTTTTTTTTTGTGTCCATATGTTTTTACTTGAATAAAATTTTAATTGGCAACCCAATAAAATTTTAATTTTTTTTTGTTTGCATTGATAATTTTTTTTTTCTTTTTTTTGTTTAAGAAAATGTAATGTATTAAGGGTATTGAATCATGGTTTTAGGTAGAGATTTGGAAAGATAAAGGAAAAAAAGTGAGTAAACTATGAATGAAATATAATTCAAATTTTTTCTTCTTTTTCATTTTTATTACCTTTTTGAAATCCATATTCAAGTTCATGATCCAAACACAGTTTAAAAGAATTAAATTGTTGGTGTTTAGTTTCTCGCACAAGCTCATAATGAGCAAGACATTATTTGCAATTTATCAATGCCTAAAACTGTATCATAACTTTTCTTAAATTGAGGAATTAAAACCAATTTATAGAAGAAAAAATAAATTAAGTAAACCAATTTATTTTTTATCTCTTCCTCTCTTTTTCTTTTTTTTTTCCCTCCCAAAAATGAAACAATCTTGGAAAGTCAATTCTTAGATCTTTTAAGGTTGATAATTCAATTCTCAGATCTTTTCAGGTTAATAATTCAATTCTCATAATATTTTTTTAAGGTTAGATATTTTGTTATGTACATTGAAATATTTCTTTATCATATCTATCTTTTGTGAAACAAAGGTTAGCGTAGTTATATCTTGGAGACGTTTTAATGGTTGACCAGCCGATGGATGAATTATTTTTTATGAATTATTTGTTGGCTTTTGACTTTAGCTGTTGACTTTATGAAATATATACTTGCTTTTTTCTTTTCTATCTATTTGTCTACTTTAGGTGCAGAAGTATATAGTTCCACCCTTTGTTACTACATATATTTCTACTCATTTGCACCATTTGCTAAGAAAAATGATAACATTCATTAATATTTTCTTTTGATGTTGTTTGGAGTCAGATTGTGTTACCAATCCCTGAAAATGTTTGGAGTGAAAATATTATTTTAAAACTATGTAGATGTGCAAAGCTTTTGTTATTTGTTAATTTTAATAAATAGATTATTGGAAGTAAAGTATTAAGTGATTGATGTGTTTTATTGATAGTTTCCGTTGAAAACACAACTCATTTTGATAAATTGTTTAATTTTAGTAAAATTTGGTGGCAGAAAATGATTGGTAGGTTATTAGTTTGGCATGAACATATCTACGTGATTTTTTTTTATCAATTCTTTGAATGAGCTTCATAATGTTTGCAATTACGTTTGCACCTCTGTTTGTTCAATATGATTCAATAAAGCTTAAGCCAACGATATGTTTGATTCCTAACAATAATGTAGGAGTCATCAATATGTTAAGTATTTATTGATTGCTATGTATGTAATATGTATTTAGTGAAGTTAACTTTTGTATTACAGGTTTTGGCAATACTAAGCTGCATCAACCTCTAAAATTTCCAGCCATTTGTTATATTTATATAGATTTACAGTCTAAATGGGATGAGATATAATGAGATTTAATTTTATGATAATGTGTTTCAAATATAATGTGTTTAATATGTGCTTAATATGTTTCCTGATAATGTTTTTTATACAAATGAGTTATCCTTTACCGTCTAGAACTTGTTGTTTAGCGGATGGAGCTCTCAACTTTGCTAAATAAACTTTCAATAGGCTTTGATAGTCAAATATGTTAGTTTTTTGACATTTTTTTGTAATTACTTTGCGGGTTTTTGGCTTTTCTGGGTGTTTGATTATTAAAAAAAAGAAGGATAATTTCATAGCTTCTGAAATTGTGAGGTTAGGGTGGTTGGGTTTGACTTTATTAAATTATAGAGGATAATTTCATAGCTTCTGAAATTGTGAGATTGACTTTGACTTGGTTCAGTTTGACTTGACGAAATTGTGAGATTGTGAGACTTTCAATACATTATTTTTTGTTTGCTTTTCTATCTATTTGTCCACTTCAGGTGCAACAGTATATATTTGTTGACTTTACTACTACATATGTTTCTACTCATTTACACTCTTTGCCAAGTTAAGATTTATTAATTTGTAAGAAAAATGGTAAGATTCATTACTACTTTCTTTTGATGTTGTTTGGATTCAGATTGTGTTACCAATACTTGAAAATGTTTGGAGTCAAATTATTATTTTCAAACTGTGTATTGATTGCAAATAAATACATTCTTGGATTCAGATTGTGTTACAAATACCTGAAAATAAATACATTATTATTTTCAAATTGTGGATTCATATTATGTTATCAATACCTGAAAATGTCTATTAATTTTAATAAATACATTCTTGGAAACACAACTCATTTTGGTGGTGGAAAATGATTGTTGGGTTATTAGTTTGTCATCTACATATCTGTGTGATTTTTTATTAATTCCTTGAATGAGATATTTTATTCATGGTATATGAATTAACTTTATAAATTTTGCAGTTCCATTTAAACCTCTTTTAGTTCAATTAAATTCAAGAAAGCTTAAGTCAACGATATGTTTGATTCCATTTAAGTATCTACACTTGGTGAATTAAAATAACCGATGTATTGCTACCTTTCCATGAACAAAAATAACTTTTGTCTTGCTTGGATAAATATGTATTTATTGAAGTTAACTTTTGTATTACAGGTTTTGGCAATACTAAACTGCAACGACCTCTAACATTATGGATGATGTAAGTTGTCTTTTTTTTTTAAAAATGGTACATATATTTTTAAAAAAAAAAACTTTTGTATTACAGGTTCTGATTATAAATTTTTTTCCCTTCATTTTTTACAACTAGATGGAGACTTACAACGAACTGTAATATTAGTTCCCTTTACTCATTGTCTTATAAAATTTCATTTTGTGTACATATTAGCTACTCATTTGTTTTTGTATGTATAGGTTCAGTTTCTTTAACAAAGAAATGTCGGTGTAGTGATTCGTGATGAGCATGATTTCAATGTTGTTCATATTTCTAAGGTTAGCCCAAAAATCATTTTCTTATCATTTTGTTCAAACCCATGTTCATTTTTATTTTCATTATTTCTTATATTTTGGTTATTTTTTAAAGGCAATGTCGAAGGGAAAAGAAAAGGTGACTTATGCTTGCAAGGGTAAGGGAAAGGAAAATGCATGTCCAGCGGTATGGTTCTTACTGGTTTTTGCAGTGTTTTTTAAAATTGTCTATTTTTCGTATGTTTGTATTTTAAGCCATAATTGTAGAGTGTTTTTGAAAATGCATGTCCAATTGTTTATTTTAAACCATAATTGTATTTTATTTTTTAAACTTTGCACTTTTTTAAGTGTCTCCTGTATATAGGAATGGCAACGGGGCGGGGTCGGGGATCACCCTCCCCGTCCCCGATCCCCGATGGTGGAAACTCCCCTCGTCCTCGGTCCCGACCCCGACGGGGAACTCATCACTGCCCTGTCCCCGCCCCTTAACGGGGATCGGGTTTCCCCGACCCCGAAAAGACCTCGACCAAAAGAAAAAAAAAAAAAAAAAAAATCAGTTCCAAATTTCTTCAACAACAACAACAATCAGATCTAACATCAACAACAATCTGATGAGCTTAAAAAAAAAATCAGATCTAACATCAACAACAACAACAATCTGATGAGCTAAAAAAAAATCAGATCTAACATATATATATACAACAGATCTAACATATATATATATATACATATATAACAAATCTAATATATATATATATATATAACAAATCGAGAGAGAGAGAGAGAGAGAGAGAGAGAGAGAGAGAGAGAGAGAGAGGAAAAGTGCTCAAACAGTGGTGATGGTGTCATTGCCGGACTGCCGCAAACAGTGGTGGAGTTGTGGTGGCTCAATCGACGGAGGAAGGAGAGTAGGGTGATCGGCGGACGAGGGAGAGGAGGGAGAGGGAGGCGAATCGCCGTCGGTGACTGCAAGAGAGAGAGTTGACAGAGAGAAGAACGAGAGAGAGAGAGAGAGAGTTGAGATGAGAGTGAAAGAGAAAGAGAGAGAGAGAGAGAGAGAGAGAGAGATAAATCTGAGTTAGATGAGAGCAACACAGTAAGGGGAAAATATCTGAGTGTGATATACATCTGAGTGTGATATATAAATCTAATGGTTTGGTTTATTATTATTATTATTATTATTATTATTATTATTATTATTATTATTATTATTATTATTATATAAGGGGTACAAAAGTAATTTCACTTCGGGAAAATTCGGGAATGGGGCCGGGGACGGGGACGGGGACGGGAATCGGGCCGAGCTGGGGCTTAAACACTGATCACCGTCCCCGGCCCGAAACAGATCGAGGATTGATTTTCAAATACCGTCTTCTCCCCGTCGGGGGTATTTTTCGGGGAAAAACCGCTCAAATCGGGGTCGGGATCGGGGATCCCTGTCGGGTCGGTTTCAAATTGCCATCCCTACCTGTATATATGTGGAAATCTGCACCACTTTTCAATGTAAGTGCGCGGAACCTCAAAATTTTTTAGAGAATTTTGTAGAGAGGATGGAGAAATGCATAGATTGTGACAAAATGGGCAACCAAATTTTTTTTTTTCTAGGTATGTGTCCTCTTTAAATGGGGATACTTTATGAAGCTCATAAGCTGGTTGAACATTTGTTTGTTTGTGTAACAAAATAAAAAAAATTTATTATATAGATTATAATATGACAAAGGTGACTGATACTTGCAAGGGCAAGCGAAAGGAAAATGCATGTTTAGCGGTATGGTTGTTGCTAATTTTTGTAGAGTTTTTTTATTTTTTATTTTTGTATCTTCATATATTTTGAATAAGCCATAATTGTTTTTTGTAGAGTTTTTTTCTATGCACATTTCTTAGTGTCTCCTGTATATTCTTAGGGAGAAAGGAATATATAGGGGATACTTTATGAAGGAATATATAGTGATAAAGGAATATATAGTCTCTTGTAAGTGCATGTGCCCAACAAGAAAATCGTGTATGTGTCCTGTTTATATGGGATGAAGCTCATAAGCTGACCGAACATTTGTTCATTAGTGTTACAAAACCACACAATTTATTATTATTATTATTCTTATTATTATTATTATTATACTTAGCTGTAAAAACTATAGTCATGGGCAAGAGTATAATGCATTTTTTTGAAAGAGAGGGGATATAAAAATATAAAATGGTATTTTGTTTAGACAGTGGAAAATGGTACTTAATAATATTTGCATTTTAGGCATCCAATGATCTAATATTCACATTTTAGGGACCTAATGGTTATGTTATATCAAGAGTTGTATTAGCTCAACGTGCACGACGAGAACATGAAAGAAATGAAAATGCATGCTCTGCATATCAATCGAGACAACGTTTGCGACAAGAACAAGAGAGATTAGGAGCATACGTTAAAGACTTTCCTTTATTAACACCAAGTCGTTGTAGTCACACTTGCTTAGAATAGGGTACAAAGACAATTGAGAATACTTCGTTGGCACAAAAACGAACAATGGTTACACATGCATCTACATGTTCGTTCTCTATGGAAAATACATCTTTAGCTCCACTAGGGAATTGGTAAAACATATTTAATCCTGTAAATAATACTCTTACTTTTACATGTGTATAAATTTTAATTTATGCACAACAAATATTTGTAGGCCTAATTCTACAGTCACATTCCTTCAAGAGGATCTATATCCAAATGATGAATTAGAAGATATGACTGTAAGTACTGCGATTAATACTCAATCACACATGAATTTATGTCGTCATTCTCTCAGCAAGATGGATGTTTTATGTCCTTACTGTTCAGCCTTACATTGGATGGACGAAAAATTAGCACAATCATCTCGAAAGCGTCCTCTATTTGGAGCTTGTTGTTCAAAAGGAAAGACTAGGCTACCTTTGCTTATGACACCCCCTCCACCGCTTCAAGCACTATATGATGGGGATGATGATCAAGCAAGATTGTTTCAATGTTATACTTGATTGTACAATGCAGCCAATCCTTTTACAAGTCTTGGTGCTACATTGGATCCAAGAGTACTAAGGGGAAGCGGCCCTACATCATTTATTATCCATGGGGAATTGCGACATCGAATAGGATCACTTCTACCACAGCCAGGGCAGGATACGACCTATGCTCAGTTGTACATTTATGATCCTGATTCAGCTTCAGAAGTTCGAAACCGTAGAAATCCTAACTTATGAAGGGATGTTCTCAAAACTATTCAAAATAGTTTGTTGCAAGTTAATGCATTTGTAGACAAATTTCGCTAGGCTCATGCAATTTTGAATCAATTAGCCTTCACTGGACAAAATCTACCTGTTCATCTACACTACAGTTCAACAACAGACTGACGACGGTATAACCTACCAACAACTGATGAGATTGTAATTATAATACCAGGTGATGGAACCGAGGTTAATGGAATGAGAGATGTTGTTTTACATCTACATGGAAATAATGAACTAATGCAAATTAATGAATGTCACCCAGCGTATTTGTCATTGCATTATTTTTTATTATTCCCATATGGTGAGCTCGGATGGGAACTTGAGTTGAAATTGTGGAACATTAAACATGATCGGCCTTCAACTGGTCGACTTACTCAAATGGATTTTTATAGTTATCGTTTGTTTGAGCGACCTACAAAGTATTCAACAATTTTGAGAGATGGGAAACTATTCCAAGAGTTTTTGGTAGATGCTTGGGCTGCAACTGAGCAAAATCGGTTGACATACTACAAGCTTGATCAAAGAAAAATCCAAGCTGAATTTTACCAAGATTTGAGCGATATTGATCCAGATAACTTGCGACCTAATCAAATTGGTCAAAGGTTTATTTTGCCATTTTCATTTACTGGTAGTCCTAGACATATGTTTGAAATCTTTCAAGATTCAATGGCTACCACACAATACAACCAGCACCTAGATATTTTCTCACCATGACTGCAAATCCCAATTGGCCAGAAATTACTTCAGCATTATTACCACACCAAAAAGCTATTGATCATCCTGATTTGATTGCCCGTGTTTTTGAGCTAAAAAAATGTGTTTGATGAAGGAGATAGAGACAAACAAAATGTTTGGTAATAAAGTTGCACATGTTTTTACAATTGAATTCCAAAAACGAAGCCTACCACATATGCATGCGCTTCTCTTTCTTAAAGGTCTAGACAAAATTCGAACATGTGTTTAAGTAGACAAATTAGTTTGTGCAGAATTTCCAGATCCAAAAGATGATCCTACACTTTTTGAAACTGTCAAGTGTTGTATGGTACATGGACCATGTGGTGCTCGAAATCCCCAAGCACCATGTATGGAAAATGGTAGATGCACTAAAAAATACCCCCGAGCCTTTGCAGAATCAACAACTATAGACCAAGATAGATATCCAATCTATCGTCGTCACAATAGTGGTCAAGTATATACTGTGAGAGGACAAGAAGTTGATAACAGGGATGTGGTACCATACAATGCATATCTTTCTAAGCGGTTAAACTATCATATAAATGTAGAAGTTTGTGCTGGAGTGAGATGTGTTAAGTATATACATAAGTACATTTACAAGGGTTATGATCGCACAACAATGGTTTTGGGATTGATTAATGAGATCCAACAATATCTCGATGCGAGGTATATTAGACCACCAGAAGCTACTTGGCAAATATTCGGTCATCATTTGCATGCAGAGATGCCAACAGTTGTTCGCTTGGCACTTCATTTGCCTGGAATGCATCGTGTTCTTTTCAATCCTAATGACTCATTGGAAATGATTCTTTTTAGAGCTGCGCAACAAAAATCGACTTTTACTGGTTTTTTTGATTGTTGTGCTTCCAATGAAAATTAATGCCAATTCACTTACCAAGAATTTCCGCAACATTTTGTTTGGCTCAAGTCAAAACACAGATGGAAACCAAGAGAACATGGATATGCAATTGGTAGAATGTACTTTGCTAGCCCAAGCTGTGGTGAAAGATTTTATCTATGTTTGTTGTTAACTATTGTCAAAGGGCCAAGATTGTGTCAATGTTTACGTACAGTTAACAATGTTTTGCATGAGACGTTTAAATCAGCATGTGTTGCAAGAGGACTCTTAGAAGATGATGAAGAATGGATACAGTGCCTGAAAGAGGCTGCAGTTATGAAAACTGGATATCAATTGAGGAGATTGTTTTGTATTATTCTGACCCAATGTTTTCCACTATAACCACATGCGTTATGGAATCAATTTTCAATGCATATCTGTGATGATCTTGCACATAAGCTTCGTACATTGTTTGCCATTTTTAGCCCAACTGAGGCTCAAATTGAAGATTATGATTTGTATCTTTTGAATCAAATGCTTCAAGAATCAGGAAAGACTTTAATTTACTTCTCACCCATGCCATAACTTACAGCAAATTGGAGTGCAATAGTTGGTAACCGATTGATATTCGAACATCAACAACTACAAAATGAGGCACAACAAACAGATGTGCAAATTACTATTGATCACCTCAATAATGCACAACGAATTGCTTATAACGCAATCACTTCTTCAGTCTTTGAAAGTAAAGGGACTATTTTCTTTTTGAATGGGGGTGCCGGAACGGGAAAAACATTTTTGTATAATACGATTGCATTAAAATGTCGCAGCCTTGGCCATATTGTTGTTACCGTGGCTTCATCTGGAATTACATTATTGTTATTAGTAGAAGGTCGCACTGCACATTTAACATTTTCCATTCCATTGGATGTCTTGGAAAATTCAGTTTGTGGGTTTAGCAAGCAATCATTACAGGCTAAATTGTTTAGAGAAACAAAACTCATAATTTGGGATGAAGTTCCTATGCGACATAGACATTGTGTTGAGGCGGTTGATTGCACACTTCAAGATATTTGTGATAGTGAAAAGCCATTTGGGGATATCACTGTTATTCTTGGTGGAGACTTTCGACAAATCCCACCAGTTATAACTAAAGGAGTTTGTGAGCAAATTGTGAATGCGTCATTAAGACACTCTGTTTTGTGGAAGGATCTACATGTTTTATCTTTAGATTTCAATATGCGTTTGAATCATGCAAACCTTGGAAATGCTATTTTGCAAAATTCTTGACAGAGGTAATACTCATTCAAACTTTTTCCTTGTCAAATAGTGCTTCAAATTGAGGATGCTTTGATTATATCATTTCTTTTTAATTTCTTTTATTTTATTTATTAGATTGGGACCAATCTACAAGAAATTATTAAAGTTCCATCAACAATACACAAATGCCAGGATCTAAAGGAATTACTCTCAGCAATTTATCCACAATTAGATGAGGCAGATACATCAACCCCATCATTCTTAACTGAACGCACCATTCTTTCAGCACGAAATGATGATGTCAATGCTATCAATAATGTTGCATTGAATATTTTTCCAGAGAATACATATACGTATCTTGTTGCAGATAAGATGGCTGAAGATGATGAAATTGATCCTTCCATTACAAACAGATATCCTAATGAGTATTTAAATTCATTGGATCCTCCTAGGCTACCAGCTTTTAAGGTAGAGTTGAAAGTGGGTTGTCCTATAATGTTATTAAGAAACATTGCACTGAAAGATGGACTATGTAATGGCACAAGATTGATAGTTTCAAGGTGCGACATTCGCATAATTGAAGCTCGAATCTTAACTGGAGAGAAGCTTGGCAATTTGACATTTATACCAAGGATATCATTGACTCCGTCTTCTTCAAAAATGCCTTTCCGAATGACAAGACATCAATTTCCAATTTGATTGGCATACACCTTGACCATTAATAAATCTCAAGGACAATCTGTGAAATTTGTTGGGGTTGATTTGCGTACACCTGTTTTCAGTCATGGGCAACTATACGTGGCATTATCAAGATGCACATCTTTCAATTGTATCAGTATCCTCCTCCCCAAGGATGAGCCAAATTCCACTACAAATATTGTTTACCCTGAAATTTTGTTATAGTGATCTATTTGGATCAAATCACTTTTTACCAAATGGTACAATTTAATAACTGCCTATACTATTATACTAACAGATTTTATCATTTTTGTAAATTACTAGATTGTCGTGCTTCAGCCTTATTGGGGATATACATACAAGTTGATTTGAAGACCTTTCGGAAATTAATGAGGCGTTTGTAAGAATTGTGGAAAAGAACAAATTTGAAGACATTGTCAAACACATACTTTTGTAAAGTATACACATTTTGTAAAGCAAACGATAGCTATGACCCACTTTTTGTAAAGCTTTCCACTGATGTGGAAGTTGCATTTCCAATATTTTTGTAAAGCCTTTTATTCCCCAATATTTTTGCATTTCCAATGTAACTAAGTTTGGCTTAAGTGTATTTAATATAATGTTTGTTTGGATTATGTAGTGGCCAATCTTATTTTATTTTTTTACCTCCAGCTAATTTAATGGCTTTATTTTTGTCTAAAGATGCACACATTAATTTGGGACATCTCTGTATGGGTGATTTTAGGTGTGTTTGTATTTTGTTTTCATGCATAATTGTTGATTTCTCATCTAGAACATGTTTCTTTCCTAGAACAGGTTTCATGCTCCTTTGTACTAATGAAATGTATCTAAGGTCAGTTATTTCTCATGCTCCTTTTGAAAATTTAGTATTGTTTGATATTATTCTGCTTTTGAAACTTCATACGTTTTGTTTTCCTTTTGTACTTAAAAATGCACAATTTATAGATTGTGCTACGGCGGATTTGAGTAATATATTTTTGGTACCTATTAATAGTTGAATTGGAAATTGACGTTTTATTAAGATGTCTTTCTTTTATTTTATCAATCAAAGGAAAACACATCATAATCATAGTATATTGCCTTAGCTGTTCTATTGTTTTTTCTACTTGGGAGTTGATTACTTGAAAAATATGGTTTAGTTGGCAAAGGAAAACATGCTAAGATCAGAGGAGCGGAACTATGTTAAGATTATAGGAGGAAAACATGTTAAGATCAAGGGAACTGAACGATGTTAAAACTATATGAGAAAAACATGTTAAGATCATTTTCATTTCCAGTATTGATACTAGCAATAGTTGATGGCTATTGGATGACTTTAAATCTTTTTAATTTGGCTATTTTTTAAAGCAACAATTATAGTTGATGTAAAGTTGGGTTGTAATTGAGGAAAGTTGTCTATAGTTGATGTAATTGATGAAAGTTGTCTATAGTTGATGTAAATCATTTCAAGTATTGAACTATGTTAAATCTTTTTCTATTCTATAGTTGATGTAATTGATGATTTTCACATTAATTTGACACACTAAATTAGTTGTAAGAATTATTTCACCGTTTAAGCAGTTTTTCATAAGCAGTTGTATGAAAATGTATTGCTACATTGTTGGGATGCTATGGCATAGAGCTAATTTCTTCTCGATGATATGATGCATTTAGTTTTTCGATTTACAGTTGACTGCAAAATTCACTGTTTTAGGGTGACAATTCGTGTGTTTTGTTATATAGATTGTTTATTTTTTGTTGTAGAAAATTCAATATTAGGGCTCCCTCCGCGGTGTAGAGAGGTGTCACTACTTTTTCCAGATTGATTGGAAAATTATTCTTTGAGATTTGATTTCCGTATCTTAATATGTAAACAATTTCTATAGACTACTATTTGTGAAGTTATACTTTGCAATTGGCCTAATCCATGTTGTTTGTTTTATGTTATTTCAATCAGATATTTGTAGTTCGGGGTATTGTGACACTCATCAATATATCAAGTGTTAGCCACAAACTAATGGTAAGAGTGCTAACTTGATCTTTTATTTTGAATCAATTTATTACCATTGAGTTCTCCACATGGTACCAAAAAATATTGTCTTTCTTTTTAATTGAATTGATTTATTACTTTGGACATGTAAGTTGATTTATTACTTTGGACATGTAAGTTGTCTTTTTATTTTTTTCCTTTTTAAAAACACTTTTTCCCCCTCTAATTGTCTTCTAATAAAATAATGCTCTCTCTTATTTTCATAGGACGATGGAGATTTGCACCAAACTGTAATATGGGCTCTCTTTACTCTTCTTATTTCATTGAGTTTTTACAAATCAGTGAGTTTTTAATTATTTTATGAAGTTATCACCTATTTATAATTTTTCTTATTTAATTTACTCTTCTTACTATACATTTTCTTTCAAGTATTGATACTAGCAATACTTGACGGCTATTGGATGACTTTAAAATATTTTTAATTTGGCTATTTTGTAAAGCAACAATTTCTATTCTATAGTTGATGTAATTGATGATTTTCACATTAATTTGACAAACCAAATGAGTTGCAAGAATTATTTTTTTTTTTACAAAATTAAATTTCACCATTTAAACGGCTTTTCATAAGCGGTTTTATGAAAAATGTATTATTATATTGTTGGGATGCTATGACATAGCCTTGATTTCTTCCATTTATAGTTGATTGCAAAATTCACTGTTTTAGGATGACAATTCATATGTTTTGTTATATAAATTGTCTATTCTTTGTTGTAGAAAATTCAATATTAAAACTTCCTCCGCGATGTGGAAAGGTGTCAATGCTTTTTTCAGACTATGCTTTCTGCAAATTATTTCAAATATTAGTTTTCCGTATCTTAAGACTATTATTGTCAGGTTATGGTATTTATGTTGTCTGTATTATGTTATTTCAGTCAGATATTTGTGGTATGACACTCACTAGTGTATTAGGTGTTAGCTACAAACTAATAGTAAAAGTGCTGACTTGATTTTTTATCAAGTGCTACAGACTTTATAAATTTTAATATGATACGTATAAATTACAGTTACATTTTGATCCTAATATTATTTACACAGTGCCTTCAAGTACGGGCATACACTAGTAGATTAATATAGTCAACAAAATTTTTAAAATTATATATAAAAGTTTTAAAAAATTCTCATTTTCTTTACTTTTACACAATTTTTTTATAAAATGTAAAAAAATATTTCTCAAATACTAATTTTTTCTACTTTATATTTTAGCTCTTTAAAAAAAAAAAAAAAAACTTTAAAAAATGATTCATTAAGTACAACTAAGACCATCTTCAACGGTGAACTAAACCCAGAATCATATTTAAATTTTGATGAAAAATTCACTTTTTTATGTTCCAACGGTTGCACCAAAGTCATACCAAAATGAGATTTCAGCAAAAGTTTCACCAAACTAGTAACAGACTTCGCGTTTCACAAAAACACTGTACATGACCGTTGCCAGGAGACGAACCGGTCGACCGGCCGGTTGACCAACCGGTCGCCCACAAAAAGTTCAAACAGTTCCAAAAAAAAGGTTCAAACCGGTCCAAAAAAAAAAAAAATTTTTTTTTTTGCCTAATCGGTCGACCACGACCGACTAGTCGACCACCAAAAGGTTCAAAAAGTTCAAAAAAAATAAAAAAAAAATAAAATAAAATAAAATTTTTGCCGTTACTGGTTGACCGGCCGGTCAACCAATCGGTTGCCCGGCACAAATTTGATGAAAATGATTTGATACTGAACCATTGGAGCGCGAAGTATCAGATTAAAGAAATGACCACTTTTTAACTCAAATTTGATAAAAAATTTAAATAACCGTTGGAGATGCTCTAACGTCCCATTTATTCAGTAAGGCTGATTATATATAACATTACGAGGAACCCCTTTTTTTTTTTGATAAAATAATAATAATAACTAAAAAAAACCCACCCTTAAATTGGACAAATTCTATACGATCAAAAAAAATTGGTAAAAACAATTTTATTTTTTATTTTTTATTTTCTAAAAAGGCCCTAGGTAAGTACCCAAGCAGAGCAAAAACGCCATGAGAATGTCGAAAGTGAAGTGCTTCTGAGAGAGAGAGAGAGAGAGAGAGAGAGATGCAGCGAATAGAGGGACAGAGTTGTACACCACAAGGTCGCTACACACTACAACCATGTCGATACTCAAACGAAGACATACTCTTCTGCATCGATTCAGACTCCGAATCACTCGTTGAAATGAAAGTTACAGGCCCCAATGGCCGACCCATCACCAGACTCGACTCCATCAAGCAATCCATCATCCTCTTCATCAATGCCAAGCTCTCCATCAACCCCGATCACCGCTTCGCCTTCGCTTCTCTCTCCAAATCTGCTTCCTGGGTACCCTCTATTTTCCTTCCATTTTCCCATTTTTATTGCTCTTTTTCACTTCAATTTTTGTTTTCTGCGTAGTTGTGGAATTACCAAGAAAAAGAATTTTAATTGTAATAATGTTTCTTATCTGGGTATTAGCTGCTTTGAATTTGATTGGATTGGTTGAATTACTGATTGGAATGCTTTTGTTAAAAATAAAAAATTGAATTTATTTAATTTAGCTTAGCATATATAGCCTTTGAGAGAGAATGGCGAAAAATGATTCAGGTAGCCCGACCCCACTTAGCTGTCCTTGGATTATGGATTTGAGTTTTGAAAAGGGTTAAGGGAAAAGTTGGAGAAATGTGAATGAAATATAGTTGTCACATTTCAACCACTTATTCCCTTTCCTTTTTTAAATCCCTATCCAAAACACAGCCCTAATTAGTTGAATTTCCGATTTTTTTTATTGTTCCCTAGGGCATTTATTTGAAGTAAATATAATGGTAATTGTTTAGATTTTTTATTATTATGTGTAGCTGGCTATTATGTGAATAATTTGATTAATTTGGTTATGAATTGATAATTGTCTATTACAGTGTCAGTTATAAATTGTCGAATTGCCACAATAATGTGAAGGGAGAAGTGCAGGTGTTAAATTTGTGTGGATGTGTGCAATGATCACAACAATTGTAGATTGTAGTGCAATAAAATGACAAACAAAGGGAGAAAATCTTCAATTGTGATTGTTATACTTTCTTGTAAAATCATTCACTTTGAACTTTTGATTTGTACCTTTTGTCACTTAGACTTATTAAACAATTTAGTAGAGGACTTTGTAATAAATTCAGTTATATATGTTTACCGATCAAACAGTAATTCAGTGATCTTTTAAATAATGTTTTTTTTTTTTTTTCTCAATATTATGAAGCTTCGGAAAGAGTTCAGCAGTGAAGTTGACTCTGCAATGGCTGCTTTTCGGGGGTTGTCAGTTGATTCATCCTCTGGTCATGCAGATCTCACTCAGTTATTTCGAATTGCAGCTCATGAAGCAAAGAAATCCCGTGCGCAAAATCGAATTCTCAGAGTGGTGAGTGATGCTTGGTCACACTCTTATTTGTATCTGTTCGTGCATTTATTTCTAGTTTTATAATGTCTTTTGTTTATTTGTTATATAGAATTCTGGTAGAAAGAAGATTTTGGTACTTCGAGAAAGTTAATACTTAAGAGCCGTTCTATAGAACTTACCGTTCTATAGAACTTACCTTTAAGTCTAGTGGATATTCGTTTATCGCACAGTACCCCAGATGCACTTCTCCACTTACACCATCATGCCTTAATCCTATGGGCCAGATCCGCATCAATCTCTCCCGCTGTTGTGATAATCGACCCTAAATAACAAAAATATTCATTCTTAAGCAGTTCTTGGTTCTCAATCTTCACTTCTCCTCTGCTTTCATTGTTACTGTTACTAAATTTATACTCCATATACTCTGTCTTAGTTCTGCTTATCCGGAATCCTTTAGATTCAAAAGCTTTTCTCCAAATCTTCAATTTTGTATTAACTTCTTCTCTAGTCTCATCCACTAGCACTATATCGTCTGCAAAAAGCATACACTATGGCACGTCATTCTAGATATTTCTCGTCAACTCATTCATAACTAAAGCAAATAGATAAGGACTTAAGGTAGATCCTTGGTGTAACCCTACAGTGATAGGAAATTCATTTGTCTCTCCAGCAGGCAATCTAGTAGTGGTCACCACCCCTCATACATGTCCCTAATCACATCAATGTAACCTTTTGTCACCTCTTTTTTTGCTAACACCCACCATATTATATTCCGGAGCACTTTATCATATGCTTTCTCAAGGTCAATATCCATATGAATGTCTCTTCTCTTTTCTTTTCTTTTCTCTATACTTCTTTTATTACTCTCCTCAAAAGATAGATTGCTTCCATTGTTCATAAACCCAAATTGATTCTCTGACACCTCTGTTATATCTCGCAATCGGTGTTCTATCATTCTCTCTCACATTTTCATTATATGACATATTAGCTTGATTTCTCTATAGTTGCTACAATTCTAAACATCTCCTTTATTCTTATAGATTGGCACTAAAATACTCTTCTTCCACTCATCTGGCATGCTCCTAGTTAACAAAATTTTGCTGAACAACCTAGTCAACCAAGCAACCATTTTTTTACCCAAACACTTCCAAGCTTCAATAGGGATATTATCTGGTCCTAAAGCCTTATTTGATTTCATCTTCTTAAATGCAATCTCTGCTTCAAAGTTCCTTATCTTGCGATAGAACTTATAGTCTTGGTTTATCGTATTACTGGTTATTTCTTCCCCTAGTGTCGTACCTCCATGTTCCTCATTTAATAGTTTCTCAAAATAGTTCTTCTATCTTTCTTTAATCTCTACATCTGTCACCAATACCTTAGAATCCTCACTCTTGATGCACTTAACTTGATTAAAATCTCTTGTTTTCCTCTCTCGTATCTTAACAAGTTTGTATACCTTCTTCTCTCTCTCCTTACTATCTAGTCTAGTGTATAGGTCATCATAAACTTTCAACTTAGACTTTCTCACTACTTTCTTGACCTCCTTATTAGTCAATCTATAGCTCTTAAGGTTTTCTTCAGTTTTATCTTTTTGTCACTTTTAAAGCACTCTTTTTTTGCCTTAATTACCACTTGAATCTCTTCTCTCTACCACCAAGTTTCCCTAGAGCTGGGTCATGTTCCTTTCAACTCTCCAAGCACTTTCCTTGAGATTCTCCTCATACAATTGGCCATCGAGTTCCACATAGTGTTAGCATCATCTTCTAAGTCCCAAGTACCTTCATTATCCATTTTATTCATAAATATTTCTAATTTATCCCCTTTTAGGTCCCACCATCTCGTCCTACGACGCTCACCATCCTTCCTAGCCTCTAAAACATAAATCTAGTACCAAAATCTTATATTGAGAGGTCAGGCTTTCTCCAGGAATCCCCTTACAATCATTACATTTTAGGCAGTTCACTTTTCTCACTAAGAAGTAATCTATTTGGCTTTTAACTGACCCACTTTTAAAGGTTATCAAATGCTCCTCCCTCTTCTTATACATAGTATCGGCCACCATTAGGTCAGAAGCCAACACAAAATCTAAGATACTCTCTCCAGCCTCATTTCTGTCACCAAAACCGTATGCACCATGCATCCTTTCATAGCCTTGTTTATCTATGTCTACATGGCCATTAAAATCTCCACCTATAACCAGGTCCTCTCTCACGGGTATCCCCTGTAAGATCTCATCCATTTGCTCCCAAAAATCCCTCTAAGTCTGATCATCTAATCCTACTTGAGGGGCGTATGCACTAATAACGTTTAATATATTCCCTCCAATAACTAGTTTAACTAACATAATCCTATCCCCTTTCCTAATGACCGCCACTACATTCTTTACAAGACCCTTGGCAATTAAGATTCCTACCCTATTACTGCGTCTATCCTTACCACTATAATACAGTTTAAAACCGGTATCCTCAATTTCTTTAGCTTTCTCACCCATCTACTTATTTCAATTTGGGTGAACACTTTTTCTTTCCTTTTTTAAAATTCTTTCATAAGAAAAAATGTATAAATGTATGAATTAAATTAAACTAACACACTTTGACCTTGAGATTTCTGACAATCATAGGAACCTCTCCCATTGTTTTTGAAATGAAATGACATTGAACCCTCTTTTCACAGTTGTTGGGTAGACAGTGTTAACATGTAATAAAATGATAATTTTTGCACTAAAACGTATTCATTATTTTATAACATTTAACGTGTTTTGGTAGAGTTGAGTCCGCCTTGACTCGCTAAACTAAAACTCATCATCCTATGTTGTCCTCCTCTGCATTGTGATGCACCCTAACAAACGCCACCACTGACCTACCCATTGCCGTTAGCTACCATGGAATTATTGGCCCATTTGAATATCGTTGTCTGAATCATCACAGCAATATACATGCATAGCCTACTATCATCACCACCAAGGGTGGCAGCCTAGCTGGTGGGAGTTCACTCCCACGTGAGTGACACGATTTCTAATCATCTTTGCTCCTGATTTTTGTTCGTTAAGACAATGGTGGGGTTAGGGTTAGGCTAGCTCAAGCTTGTCTTGAGGAAGTGCTTGCGTTCTCCCGTGTGCAGTACCCCCTGTTTGTTGGGCCCATCTAGGCCACTCTTGTTCAATTTCTCAATGGGTAGGGGCTTCTTTGGTCACGCCCTAGGAGGATTGATGGTTGATCTCCTTCTCCTGCCCTTGTTATATCAAGCAAAAAGCCCAGTGTCATCAAAACGGCCCACCATGGGCAGCCAGTGTCCATCAGGTATACCACCATCACATCTCAACCAAAACACATCTCACTATTGCTACTGCTTACACCAACCACCATACCTCAATTTTATCATTATCATCACCTACTTTTGGCCACTGTTTTTTCATCATTTTCAATGCCAGTGATGATTAAAGGGGAAAAATTATATTACAATCCCACCTTGATCATTTCTATCACCATTCTACACAGATTTACCATATCACTTTTGTTTCTATATCAAAACTTCCACCAATAACCACCACAGGCCACCAACCCCTGCCATTTCTCCCATCCCAACCTACTCTTCAAAATACTTTACTTTTTTTTACCCATTGTTCGTGGTATATAGCTTGAGTTAGAAAGGAGTGTTTATTCAAATCATCACAATTATTTACATAGATATAAGCATGTGTATATCAAAACGAACTGAAACGGCTTGCCCTTTCACTTTCTACCAAATGAAAGCTTCTACATGTTCTTCATTTTTTAATTTCATGGTCTTTTGAGTTTATATTTTTCTTATTTTAAATTTGCTGATGAATCATGTTGGGTTGTCCCTTGCTCTTGCTATGTTGTTGAAAGAAATGAGAAGAGAGATGGAAAGTGGTAGCAGTAAAATTTATGGAAAGGAACGATAAATGAACAACTAGGATAACAGTATTAAAAAATTTGAGTAGAGGAAGGCAATGACACATTATGTCTTCTTCGTTTCTTTAATTTCTGTTGAGGCTACTACTTGTCTTCTTCGTTTCTTTTCTTGGGTGTGAGTTTATGAGTTCGTAGTGTAGGTTTGCATGTACCACGTTATGTCTTTTATGATCATTTTCTTGAAAGCACCATAGTGGAAGATCTGACTTCAGAAGAAGATATAGCTAAGGACATGACCTACTAGAACTTGCTGCACAAAATGGACTTTTTGGATCTCTGGCTTCAAGTTGTTGGGATTAGAGCTTTCCTTGTTGAGTTTAATTGAGCTACAAACTGTTTCGCTCTCCCTTTGTTGACATAATGACATTATCATTTTAAACACTTACAGTTTATGAGTGGTGTTGTTATCACCTGGTGAGGTTTTTTTTTTACCAACTCCAGATGATCAAATACTCCTGCATTCTTGCCATTTTACCAGATTACTGTTAAATATAGAAATTAGAGTATATAGAATCATTTTATTTTTAGTATTATGTATATAATTTGTGATTGTGTCAATTATTGATTTAGTATTGTTTCCTTATTTATATCGTTTTCTAAATTGTATCATGAATCTATTATATATACATGGCATCTACCTCATTCATGGGTAAGTCAAATAATTCTTTTCATTCTTTTTGGTATTAGAGTTAGGTTAAATACCTAGTAATTTTGTTTCATGGGCGGGCGGCAGTCTTGCCTTGGCCGCCCGCCGGACCTCAACCCATTTTATTGCCATATTTTCTTTCAGTATCACTTTGTGGTGATCTCTTCCTATATCCACTAGTTTATTCATATCCCAAATATCTCTATCATATTTTTTTTACTCACAATCCATATTTTTTGTGTGTTTCTGTTCTACTTTGTCTTTCCTTCTATTTTAACGTCAAATAGATTTTTATCTTCAAACCTATTTGAGTTTGAAGGGGGGGGGGGGAGGTATTATTCCTATATTATGGTAAGGATGGTGATATACCATGTGAACCACCTAAGCCGCCTCGTCTGGTACATAATCCAAGTCACCCCATTGGCGCACCACCAAAGCCGCCCCCTGGCGCACTTTCTAATAAGTCATCCTTGGCACACTTAGTCATTTGTTGCCATTATCATTCAGCACCACGTCATAAGTTATATGTGTGCCACGCTTGCTGGTTCAACATTCAATTCTCTATATCGGTCTAGCATGATCCCTTTAAACCATCTCGACATTGATTCCGATTAGTCTCTACAACGGTCTAACATGACTCCTTAAACTGTCCCAACATTGATTCCAGTTAATTCCTACAATGGTCTGGCATGACCCCGTAAACTGTCCCGGCATTGATTCCGATCAGTTCACACAACGGTCAGCATGACCTTAAACTATCCCCGACATTAGTTCCGACCAGTTTCTACAATGGTCAGACACGACCATAAACTATCTCCCGACATTAGTTCCGGCCTTTGATGCCGACCAGGGTCTTGTTGGCTGCCAATCAGGGTCTTTCCTAGCCATAGATGCTTTGGCAGCTCTACTAGGGCAGTTCAATCCCGCCTCTTTCCCCCCCCCCCCCCCCCTCCCTCTTCTAGGGTATGGTATTGATGTATTAAGCACTTTTTGGTCTTTTTTATTTAGTGGACTACCAGATTTGTTTGGTAGCATTTATTTTGGACTAGTTATTGAGTTTTTTCCGGCTTCTTCTAGTCATCCATTTACAAGCTGCGATTATTGAATATCTTTACACTAACTTAAGGGGAAGTGTTGATTATAGAAATTAGAGTACATAGAATGTTTTTATTTTTAGTATTATGTATATAATCTGTTATTGTGTCAATCACTGATTTAATATTGTTTCTTTATTTATATCGTTTCCTAAATTGTATCATGAATCTATTATATATACAGGGTTCTACCTCATTCATGGGTAAGCCAAATAATTTTTTTCATTCCTTTCCCTTCAAAACTTTTCATGATAAGAAATATTCTCTTTTTGTTTTAGTTTTTGTGCCACCCACAATTTTGTCTTCCTTTTACCAGATATCAATGAAGTGCTTCTGTTTATTTTTCTCATGTATTCAAAAAAAAATTCACATGTTTTTTTTTCTCTTTTAGATTGCAAGAACCTACCCAAAACAAGTACTTACATCCGAGTTCTGCCAAAAGCATTGTAGTCTGATTTAATCCTTGTAATTTCATCTTCTCCTATAGAATCTCACACAACTGTACTTTGTTCTGTCACAATTCAGATCCTAATCTACTGCAGATCCTCCATACAACCACAGTACCAATGGCCCGCAAACCAGAAACTCTTCACTTTCGATGTGATCTACCTTCATGACAAGCCTGGACCTGACAATTGTCCCCAGAAGGTTTACGATGCCTTAGTGGATGCTCTTGAACAAGTTACAGAGTACGAGGGTTACATCTTGGAAAGCGGGCAGGGGATGACACGTGTCCTTTTCCGTTACATGTGTATGCTTTTGTCACATCCTCAGCAACGGTGTGTGCAAGACAACATTGATATTCCCAAGTCCCTTGTGAAAAAGTCGCCCACAGTCGACTCTGCACAGGGTGAAGAAAATGTTACTGTTTTGTCCATCCAGTGAGAATATTAACAGTGAAGCTTTCGTTGTATTGGATGATTGGTTTTCATATATCCTAGGTTTATTTTTAAGCAATATGTTGCTGTAATTTTTATCTTTTTTTTCAGTCTGTAAGCCAATCTACCTTCTTTCTGAATGGATAGTGTGCATTTTGTTTTTTGGGTAGTGGAAAATCTGAATGCATTTTCAAATCAGAATACTTTCTACAAAGCTAATGAAGGGCTAATTTGCATAGTCATAGCATTCGCTTTTGTTCTATTGAATTGGAAAAGCAATATACACCCCACCTAAGACTGAAAAAGCAGAGGAATGAGTTGGATTCAAGGGATTTTGCAAAATGAATGTACCAAAGTAAAGATAATTGCTATTAATGGTTTCTTGTATATATATATATATATATGTATATATCAGTTTGGCAGCTATGATCATCTGGTAAAGCCATGGAAATTGGTTAATTTCATGTCATCTAAAATCATCTATATATGATTTTAGATAATATATTGTGAAATGTTAGGTTTATATGCAATCTATTTCCAGAGCCTCACATTTTAGCTGCAAAACTGTTAGATTAAACTTACGTAATTGACGATTGGGCCCCTTTTTTATTTGAGGCCTAATAAGTAAACAAATTATTTTAGCCCCTCCGACAAGGGCCAAATTTTTTGAGAAGCCCTAAGTCTCGGCAAAAATTTGAGGGTCCTAAGTAGCGGTCTTACCCACCTATGTCTAAGATAGGCGCCGTCTCTATTCCTCAATCCCCATTCAATGAGGACTAAATTGGGTTAACTTTATCTTATGGGTGTAAGGTTGCATCCATCTTATCTTCTCAGACTTGCATTAGTTAGAATTTCATGCATTTGATCGCTTTTTTCATTGTTTATACATCAATTATGAGACACTTCATTTGAATATGCATTTCCTCAAAATCATTGAGAGCTCAGATCATCTATGCCATTGATTAATAACCTGAAAAATCTTCCCCTGTGGAATCCAACAGTTGTAAAGTTGAGAATAGGTAGTTACTTTTTAACTTTAAAATCTAATTAAAAGTATAATTAAGCATGTGGATGCATTATAATACTACATAATTAAGGGATGCTTTTGAAACAACATTGCCCTTTCATGTGAGTCTTGAGTTTTTTTCTATTTGTCCAAGGAATCCATTTGACCCACTAACTTTTTATATTACTTTCCTACTAATTAATTGTTTCTTGCATCATTTATCTGCCTAAGGGGCTGTTTGGGAAGCCATAAAATTCAGCTAATAATATATTAATATGATCCAAATGTTTTTTCAACTATTCTTTGGCCAGCCTCACAAAAATTAGAAAAACCCTTGCTTTTAAATGCTCCTAATACCAATTTCACTATGAATTTTTGATCTTATATTTATCATCTCAAATATGGTTATGGATTCAAGTTCTGAAGTTTAGATAAAGGTGAGTTTCATAATCAAAATTTTAAAAATTTAGAAAAAAAGAAAAATCAGATCAATAAATAAACACAAATAAATAAACTAATTACAAATCAGAAGCTGTTAGATACAAATTTTCGATACAACTGATTACAAAAGTTTTATTAATTTGTAATTAATTTTCTATTTCCCATAAATATTTATATATATATATATATATCACATTTTCCAATTTTGAAAGTCTCTTTTCCAATATTTATTTCCTAATGACACATCACAAGAAGATCAACCACGTCGAGGGTTGGAACCCACACCAGCCAAAAATGCATTACTAAAGTCAACTTTAACATGAGGTCATAATCACCCAATTTTATAAAGAAAGTCCACAGTTTATATAGGTCAGGATGATTTGATTGACTTTTTTTAGCTCAAAAATTTTATTTATTATTTTTTTTATTTTATTTTTTTGGCTGATGAAGAACCTCTCCAAAGTACAAGATAGGAAAAATTTCCAATACTTGCAAATTTTGTGTATAGACTAAGATTAAATGTAACATAAAAACGAGTTAAACCTAAGATTTAAGAATCTATAACATCTACTTAAGATCAGTGAAACATATAGCATAAAAACAGACAAATGCACAAGAAAATAAATCAAATGCATACATGAAGAGCATAAAGTTTATATGGTTCATCTCAAATTAAGATTACGTCCACGACTATTGCAATTTTTATTGTAATCATAAAAATGATAAGAAATAGTCAAATACATAGAAATTAAAGTAACAAGTCACACGTACAAAAATATTTTACTCCAAAATTCAAGTCAGGCGATAAACCCCTCCATCCGCGATCAAATAATTAATATTCAACCCAACATTTACTTAAAAGACAAACATTTTTATCATTGAGCTACTACTGTAGATGTTCTCAAGAAATCTGCTTGAGTAACCATTGGTTTTGGCTCCCCTCTCCCAACTTGCTCATCCCTGCCTAAAATACTATTACAACCCCCCCCCCCCCCTCATGCTTGATTGTTATTAATTTATATTTTGTGAAGGGTTGACAAACTGTTCACATCTTTTGATACCTTTAACAAACCTCCAAAGGGGTCTTAACTTACTGGCATTGCCAAAATTTTAAATCTCATTTCTCTATAAAGTGCATCGATTTGGTCATGGTCAACTATCTTGTTGCTTTTGCTCATGCTTTCACTTGAACACATTGCTAACTAGAGCCATTGGCCACACATAGTTTTTAATATTAAAACCATGATGCTATAAAACTAGAATGTACCTTTCATACACCTAGTAGGTTGTTCATCATCAGATGGACACATTTAATTAAGAAAATTTTTAATTAGGTTCTATCGGTTGATGTTGAACCCTCGTGCATTTGTTTGCGTTAAAAGTACAAATTCTCTCAATTCACCTATTCAAGAATTGCTTAAAAGTTTACTGTATTTCCTATTTTTCATTTTTTTAAGAACACACTTGTTTAGTAAACAGTTTTCGAAAAATAACTCACTTTTTAAGAAATATCAAAATGTTATCTTTAAATTTTAAACTGTTTTCATACAAAAATGAAAATGATGGATGTTTTGAACATCTCATTGTATTTATTTTCGAAATTATGAAAGTGAAAACAAAAATCAAAAATAAAACCAAACGGGTCCCATTGGAATTTTTATTTGCACAAGAATTTCTCATTAAATTTAAGACTTTCTCATTAAGTAATGAGAGTGTGAACATTGTTAGGTTCCATTGTTCACATGTAGAGGCAGGCAGCCGACCAATATGCATAGTTTATGGTGTTCTTTTAAGTTACTTGTCCTACATGGCTAGTACACCTCATATGCCCCTTTTATGCTGTGTTTAGTTAGGGGATTTGAGGAGGGATTTGGAAAGAGAAATGAAAATGACAGGTGAAATGTGAATAAAACATAACTATATTCTCCCTAATTTCACACACCTTTTTCCTTTCCTTTTCTAAATCTCTCCTCAGATCTTTCAACCAAACATAGCGTTAATGAATCTTATGGTTGTCTAAAGTAATACCCAACAAATTAAAAAAACAGTGAATTATGGAAACGAAGGTGTGTGTCACTGAGAGCCACTTCTAATCATAATATCTTATACTTGCATGAACCTCCTTGATTTTTTATTATTATTTTTTTTTTTTCTTCACTGGAATTTACCTTAACGAATTCCGGTATATGTAATTCCCTCATTCCATATATATTAGGTAATTAATAAGTCTTTTTCTTGAGTATATATAGTTCTCTCGTCTTACATATATCATGTAATTATTGAGTCCAGATATCTCGTCCTACATATATCAAGTAATTATAAGGTTTCACCCTGAGTAATCCTCAATTACATATAGTCACTCCATCAAAAATATATTGAATAATTATTGGGCCTAGGTGTACCCGTCCTACATAAAATAGCTAATTATAAGATTTTGTCTCAACTAATTCCAGGAACATGTAGTGCTCTTATCCACGTATACCAGATAACTACTAAACAAAAACCTAGGAGTAACCTCAAGGGAGAATAAGAAATGAAATATTTAACCATTGACTAGGACAACCTAGTTGGTTCTGGGGGGTCCCTGATGTAATGCTTATATGCGGAGACTATATTCACAAGTTATTGGGATTTAAATAGTAGAACAATTAGAAGAGTTGTATCAGTTGAGAATGGGTATCTGCATATCCATTGTATCTTCAGAGATTCATCAGTCTGAGGATTGCAATGAAAATGTGGTGTTCTATGATGAGATTTTTGCTGCTGATGAAAGTCAAAGGCTTGGTTCTCTTCATTCTCATCAAGGAAGCAAGTCATCAAACCAAGATGCTGCAATTTTATACCAGGTATGTATGCTATTAGGTCTTCTCTAATCTGTTTCTGAAAACACAAAAAACAAAAACGAAGAAAACGAATACAATACAAAACAATTAGTTTTCCTGAGAAAACAAAAGATTTTCTGGATTTGCTAAGATTTATAATCATAGGATTTTCCTGAAAACAGTTTTTGTAACAAGTTTTCGCTATCAGTTTTCATTTGTTCTGTTTTGAAAACAGAAAACAGAAAATGAAAACAATACTAAACACTTTACTCCCCTGTTTTTAGTATTAACTTGAAACTTTTTTTCTCTTTCAAGGGCTATGAAACAGAAGACGGAGTTCTATGTGGAGTTTTCGACGGCCATGGAAAGAATGGTCACATAGTAAGCAAGTTGGTCAGAAACCGCTTGCCTTCGCTGTTGCTAAACCAAAAGAACACACTCACAAAGATCAATAATACAGTTGGGTATGCTACTAGTTTCCTCAATCAGAGAGTAAACGGTGAAATGGTATCAAACAAAAGTTTTCACATATGGAAAGAGGCTTGTATTAGTGCCTTCAAGGTGATGGACAAGGAGATTAAGCTTCTTGAGAGTTTGGACTCCTCTTGCAGTGGAACCACCGCGGTTGTCGTCATCAAACAGGTAAGCCAAACAAGTCTTAACTCTCCGTGTTTAGGCCAAGGATCTTTTGTACCCAAATCCCTCTATCTGTCTGTCTACACAATCATGTCTTAAAATTCTCGTGTCTTGGTATTCTTATCACATAGTACAGCTAAAAGTGCATTGGGATAGGTGGACAACACTCTCAATTGCATGATCGTGTCTTGAAATTCTCATCACATCATACAGTATCAAGTGTATTAGGATAGAGCGACAGAGAGATTTGAATAAAGAGAATCCTATGCTATGGGATTGTGTTTTATTATTATTATTATGGGAAATTTACTTGGAAGATAAATTGTGTTTCTTGTAATTGTAAAATTGAACAGGGGGAAGATCTTGTAATTGCTAATCTTGGAGACTCAAGAGCACTGATGGGGACAATCACTGAGGATGGAATACTCAAGGCTGTTCCATTGACTATTGATTTAAAGCCTGGTTTACCAAGTAAGAACCTTTTTTTTCGAATTATTTACTTTACAAAATGTAGACACTTTTTGAACTTATATTTTAAATCCAAATAATTTTGCAAAATCAATGAATTTGACAATAAGGTAATTGAAGTTGTGTTCTGAAAACATACCTTTAAGCAAGTCATGTTGTCAAAACACGCCTTCATAAAATAATGTGTTTAAGAAATAACTTCAAATTTGAAAAATAAGTTTAAAATACACAAGGGCATGATAAAAAAATTCACATTTTTCCTTCATGAGATTGTAATACCAAGTCCATTCCCAAAAACTTGTTGCCAAGTTCATAACACACAAAAAACAAAACAATATGCTTTATAAAATATAGTGTGTAATTCAATGGTGAATTGATCAGATCATTTGTGTCACGCAGTGGAAGCAGATAGGATAAGGAAGAGGAATGGAAGAGTAATGGCAATGAGAGCAGAGCCACACATACAGAGAGTATGGTTGCCCCATGATGACTCCCCAGGCCTCGCCATGTCCAGAGCTTTCGGAGATTTCCTTCTCAAAAACCATGGCATTATCGCTATCCCTGAAGTCTTCTATCTCCGACTCACTTCTCGTGATAGGTTTCTTGTTCTTGCCACTGATGGGGTAAACTCCACTTTCCAGAGATTTTCATTTTAATCACACTTGACACCTTCCAAAAATAGGATGTAGTGTATCATGACATGTCACGAAAATAGCCTCTCCGCATGTGAGGTAAGGCTGCGCGTGACCCTCTTGAAATTCTCCACTGGCGGGAGTATCGTGCACTAGGACTGGCCTCTTAGTCCATGTTAGAGAGCATTTTAAGGCATAAAAGAAAAAAATTCTAAACCACTTGGTCCCACCCCAGTGAGATAATGGTGTTCAATTTTGTGATCAGATTCTACACACTTAAAAGAAAAACTGTAAGGCATAACTTGATCTTTAACAAGAAAAAGACAAGACCAATGAGAAAAATTCTTGGTGCATCATATAATAAAGTTCCAAATCTCCTTATAACACCCCCCTTCCCCCTTCTCTATCTCTCTCTCTAAGTCCTCAAAAAAGGACAGTTTGATCCAACAGTAAAGGTATTCCATTAATGTCTTTAAGGCTATGTATATCTTGCCCTCTTAGAACTCCACTTTATCAGGAGTTGGATTCTCATGCATTGTCTTGCTCTTTTATTTCTTAAAAAAAATAAATGCTATTGTCTTTTAACTATTTTGTATTGTGGTATTTCAGGTGTGGGATGTGCTGAGCAACAATGAAGTGGCATCTATTGTAGCAGCAGCAGGAACTGAGGAAGTGGCTGCAAGAACAGTGGTAGATGCCGCTGTTTCAGCATGGAGAAGAAAGTTTCCTTTTTCAAAGAGGGATGACTGCACCGCGGTCTGCCTCTTTTTACAGAAAGACACAAACAACAACCCTTGCTTGAGATTGAGTCGTTAGCCTGTCATCTTCATATATATTGTTGAGCACAAACAAATTTTACTTTGAGGCACTTTTTACTCTTTGTAAGATTTGGTGATGTTGCCTACGCCTCTAATAATATTTCCCAAGAGGCTTTTTTTAATCATGGCTAACAATGGGAGAAATTTGAAAAGAAGAACGAGCCAACGCTCTATCCATGTGTGAACCAGAGATAAAATTCTGGAGTTTACTGTTACAAGTAGTGAAGGTTGTCGTCTCGATCCATGGATGGAAATTGAATTGAGTGTTTGATACATGTGATAGTTTGTAAACAATCAGGATTGATCACAGAAAGGGTTGTATGGGGCATGAATGCTTAGAAAAGTGAATTAAAAAGCTTTCACAACTAATCCACGAATGAATTGTTTTAATGCAGATAAAGAAATGGTGCTACACTGGCTTAATTTCCTGTATTTAATATAGCATTTGAAATTATTCTTACGAATGATTATCGGTGAAAATAGTCCGCAAAGTGATATTTTATTGTAATTTAAAAATTTTAATCAGAGAACCGACCAATCAACAACTGTTCTTAAAAATCCAAAACATTTTGCTACAAGACACTAATACACCCTAGAAGGACAACTTGCTATGAGATGGCTTCCCTTTGATCCAACTTTTTAATCAAACACTAAAACACACTTGAACCATTCCAACAAATCGTGCTGTGTTTAATTGTATCAATGCTAGCACATTCGCTATTTTTCAACATTAATTTAATTCAAAATTATATTTAATTGACACCATTACAAAGTGCCAAACTTGCCACCATTACAAAGTGCCAAACTTGCCACCTTAGCATTGACAATATGATAAAATTTGACATTTCTATTTAATTGTATGGATTCATTTCTCAAAATTCTCCAATTCCTCTCATCAATCAGGACATACATGACAGACACATCCACAAAATCAAGAGTAACCCAAAGCCTCAATTTCTCAGACCCAGAAACAAAGAAAAAAACAAAAAGCCTCAATTCAATTCAATGGGATTCTTAAATAAGAACCAACCATATATGTACTAACTAACAAAAAGCAGTTTCTCCTTTTCTTTCTGATTTTTCATTTCATTTATTTTCTTCCCCCTACCCTTTATGCTTTGTTTGGAGAATAGATTTATGTCGGGATTTGCTGATGGAAAAAGTGAAGGAAAAAAAAAATTCCACTTCATTCACTTTTCCCTTCATTTTTCTTTTCTCTCCGCAAATCCTTTCACTAATCCAAAGTTCCAAACACAAAACACCTCCTTTCTTGGAGAATAGGCAAAATATGTCTTCTATTACCTTGGTAGCTGAGAAAGAGAATGCCGGAAAGGAATTTAAATTGGAGAACCAAAAATTCACAAAACTGTTCGAACCACAGAAACATGCAGTTCTTCCCAGATCAGGTTGATTCGTCTTTTGGATCCTCCTCTCCAATCAGATCGTCATAAGTAACGGGTACCCTCATTCTATCATGAACAGATGCACGTTTCCTCTCAGCATCGGACTGCTCAAGTTGGTTTTGCACATGAGGTTCTACTAGCAGTGACCCATCTGAAGTGCTGGCTGTCGTCTGATCCGGGAATGCGTTATCCATCCTTTCAGAAGCATCTTTCTTGTTCTGTACTTGGCCTTGACAGATGTTTTGTTGCCTGAACTGCTTCTGCAAAGCGGTAAATAACATGACACAACACAACAATTAATCACCCAAAACTTCCAAGCGAAGGAACGTAGAACAGCATTACAGTTCCACAAGAAGCAAATTGCATCAAACAACATGAGGAATCAAGCTGTGTGAAGCAATAGTGGCCACGATTGGGCATAAAAACAGCAAAACAAACTTGAACCAAACACAGCATTTTGAAGGCCGTAAAGACATCGGCAGAATGTTCACTACATAAAGGAAGTAACCTTTTTTCCCTTTCAGGTTAGGAGGTTACTTCAAGAGATCTTAGTATCTTATCATATCTATACATGATCTACAATTTAGAGTGATATGTGAGATTATAGGATGGATACCTAATTAATGAAAATCATTTCTTTCAATTTGAAAACCATGACTTCTGTTTCAATGGAACACTAGCACAGGAGGGACAGTATCAATCTGTTGTATAATGCAAAGTGACTATCAAACGAATGAAGTCTGGAAGATTAAATATGCATATGTATGTATGCATTTGAAATATGGAAAAGCAAAAGCGGTAAAGGTGCATAGCGGATGCAGAGAAAGTATCGTAACACACCTCAAACTCCCTCCCCTTCTTCATTATCTCTCTATAGGCATTTGGGTCTCGTGCTTTCAGGACACTCCATAGTATGCCACCACCATATCTAAAGCGTTTTCCATCCGCAGTTTTCTGACCTCCACAAGCTTGAATTGCATCCACCTGCAACTTCCACATTCATTATAAATCCCATAGAAAAATGGAAACTAACTGAAAATAAAAAAAAAATTACTATAAATAAATGCACTGGGAGTTTTTATTATTTAGGTAAATAACATAAATTGCGCAGAAAAAATATAACATATAAACGACCAGTATGCAATGCATAAAACTGTCGTGAACATTTTTTTGTCTAGCTTATTCTTCCACAATATGCCATCATTAATGTAAAATTAACAATAAGTAACATATTTCTATTGTATAAAAATATGTACACGGACATATCAAAAAAGAAGTTGATATCAGTATGCAGTGAATATATAATATGCTGCTGTGTCCCTGCCATGTCCGTGTCCCAACATTTCTAGAAAGCACTGTCCCGATGTCTCTGTGTCATTTCATCTTCCATGAAACTTAGCAGTGAATGAACATGAGGATAAAACAAATTAAACAAGAGAGAGAGAGAGAGAGAGAGAGACAAAAAAACCCACCTAACAGGCCAATTTCACAGACCACCCCCCCCCCCCCCGGGGGCGGCGGTCACTAAGGGTTTAAAATTAGCATCTCAAATCAATTCTTAAATAGATTCTTTAAGATTCCATTTCTAATATATGTCTAAACGTTAATTACTTCTGTTATTCTTTTGAAGAACAGACATGGTGGCTGAATTCTTCATCAGATACGGGGGAGTTATATTCCTTTTTCTTTTACACAGGAATTAATATAGATATATGTCCTTTTACATAGGATTGTGTCTATATGTGCATACCAAGTTTTAAAACTGCAAAAGAGGCCAAACCAATTGACATCAACCTATACCAATAGGAAACAACGAAGTAATTCAGCAAGGAGAGATATATCAGCTTAGAGATCCACAAAGACTGGAAGCAATGGAATGGCTTCTGGAACATACATCTGCGAGGGTACGGAAACAATATTGAGTATCAGAATATAAGAAAGCCAGTACATCCTTAAATAGAGTGCATTAACACTGTTAGCGCTATGCTTTTCCAGAATCAATAATTGCGGCACTAATCCTCACCTTCTGCGCAAAAACCAAATGGATATCCATGGCCCCTAACCAAACCAAAGGGTACATTGTTTCTAAAACCTTCAATTAGGGCTTGATAGAAGAGGGAACGGATCACAAGGGAATAACATCTCTTCGAGTACTCACAGAGCAACTTTAAGCCAACTCACTGAATAACTCACTAGGTCAAGACTAGCAGTGACAACAGCCTGAGGATGTTCATCAAGGGACAGATAAAAGCAAAATCTACAATTTCAAAAACAAGAACAGGAATTTTGATGAAGAAGAGTTTGCAGAACACCCAAGTCCACCTTAAAAGTAAAGCAATATAAAAAAGAGACTCCCATAAATGCACATCATGCACGCACGAAGGCAAACAAAAGCATCTAACAAAAACAATTAACACAAATGACCAAATAAATATTTGAAACCATTCAACAATCTGCAATGGGGCATTGAGATTTATTTTACAGAACAAAACCATAAGGCAGATGGTATGGTATCTTGGCATTAAACAATAGTCTTGGCACACATAATTGAAAAGGTATATTACACTTTGCACCCCTATACTTTACCTCAAATCACAATTCAGTCCTAGTAATTTCAATTGCGACATTCAAAACCCTACACAAGCTGCAATGTCACCCTTCCATAAGGGTTGTTTCGAATACTTGACAGAATTTAGTATACAACTTATAGGCTCTAATAAGCATGTGAAAATCCAAGTAGAATAGTTGCGCATTCTGGAGCCATGCAGAGATGACTACTGTACCATTAAACTAAGATCACTAGCACAACACATTTTTTGTAGCAGAGACAACTTAGCACCCAACAAGTCAGTGGGAATTTGTTGTAACATCGAAAAATCACGAAGCCCTAAAACCATTGTTATTCACATGGTTACTGCAATACCAAATGAACACATATATATTATATAAGTGCTGTTTGTTCATGAATTTCATGCAGAAAATGTCACACCTAATACCCTATTAGTTATTGAGCTACCAATTTTTGCAATTTGCATTAAATCGATTATGAGTCAAATGTACAAGTTAGAAAATATTTAATGTGAACCTTTTTGCCAGCTCTCACCTAACAATAAATTATGTGATAATAATTATGATTCTGGAATCTGGATAGATTGACTGCTTAATCACTATTTCATGCACAAAATGTCATACCAAATTTTACAAGTTACAATGATGACTCTGCATCATGTAAAACCCATTATTTCTGCATATTTACCAATGACTTCAGATCTTACAACCACTACTATACAACACTATGTTACATGCAATGGAAATGATACCTCTTTGACAAGATCACTCAAAGCAGATACACCCAGGCAACCAACAGCATTGTACATCAGATACGTTTTTCTCTCTCGCAAGTGTTTACAAACATCTAAAACAAACCTGCAAATTACATAAAAATAAATACATTCAGTTCCAAAACACAAGCTTGTTTCCTTTCAAAGTAGAATACATGGTATAAAGACCAAAAAGACCAAAAATAAAGACCAAAAATGATGCAACAAAATATTTATTTATTTATTTTCTTCCTTTTCTTTCTGAAAAGCGAAAGCAACAGAATATTTCAACAATAAATACAAATAATCAATGAAAATGAAAAAAGAGTTACAAAGAAATTTTCTATGGGGAGGTATGAGGGAGCAATTCAAAGTCCATCTTGTGGATTGGAAAACAATGTGCTCCACTATGGAGTATGGCGGATTGGGAATTCACGATTTTCACCACTTTAATCAAGCTGTACTAAGGGTAGTGGTTGTGGAGATATGTGGAGGAAGGGCAGTGGTGGAAAAAAAGCCATTGATTGCAAATTTGGTGTAGATTAGAGAGGATGGGTGTCCATAGGTAGGTGAACCGTATGGAGTAGGTTTTTGGAGAGGCATGATGTATGGTGCAAAGATATTCCTTTGTAGGTAGCATGGAAGGTCGGGCCTAAGGTGGTAGGAGTGGGGCTATCTGGAAAGATTTTGCAAGGGACCACTAGAGGTGGAAGAGAGAGTTGGGGCAACCTTGGGGAGAGGTAGCCATAGTGGAGAGAGATCTACTAAGCTTGTTGAAAGAGATGGCTGATCATGTTCAGTAGCATAGTTCTTTGATGGAAGTGACACTTAATGTAGAAAAAGAGAAGGCTTGCTAAGATAGTTCACAAATGTGCACACAAAGACCAATTGATTACATCAATAAGGGATATGACTTCAATCAAGATGCTAAACATACATAGAAGTCAAAAACATATATAACTCATAAAATCACTTGTGATTTAGCTTTGGATTGGCCTTAAATAAAAAAACAAAAGTTAATAATCCAGCCCCAACTAGTTCTTAAATGCTTTGTTGAGTGGTGAAAGTGATGAAGTTCAACTTTAAATCTACTCCGCTCAAGAAATTTCTATTAATTTCTTATTTTCATGAATAAGACAAGTGCAGAATTCTTTCATCAAGAAAACATCATAATATATGACAGCTTAGGTTTCCAAAGTAAAATCTCCCCTCTACAAAGGACAATAATTCATACATTCCTGAGTAAGATTATTCTAATGTCTATTGTAGTGAAAGACCAAGGATTAAATATATTAAACAATAAAAAGCAAACTACTTTTTCTTCATGATTATAGCAAGGAAAATACTTCACGGAACAATAACCTGTTAATATCTGTCACATTTGGCCCTGAATTGCCTTTCTTTTTTTTGTTCTTCTTCTTCTTACTCTTAGGTTTGTGATTCTTAACTCTAGGTTCTTGGTTTATTGCATTAACATCACCACCAATGGTTAGTCGTGATTCAGTCTGTGAATCCTGCTCCACTAACTCTCCTTCTTCTATATCCATCATCTCAACATCTTGGACGTCTTCCAAGTTATCCTCATCGAATATCGCATCCAATATGCTCTCTCCTCTCTCCATGTAACTAGATAAACTGCAATGGATTCAAAGGTTCCAGTCAATTATAATTATATAATGTTCAAATAAATTAACAAAAGTGAAAAGCATAAATATCTACAATCTATTTAAACCCAGTACAATATATGATTATAAGAAATAAAAAAAACAAAAACATAATTGCCCGAAACCTTTGCTATGGTACGCAAAAGGCCAAAGGTAATTATGTATTTATATAGAGATTCTCAGTGAACAAAGTATTGCACTGCAACTAAATCTATGAATTGAATATTTCAAAATTAGGTGGCAAATGTTGGCATGGTTTGGTTACAGAATGGAAATAGTATCTGGCTGCATAAGAAATTTGGAATATAATACAATCCAAACCCCAAGGCATGCACTCTCCATATCCATAACTACCAAGAATAATTAATAAAAGCAACCAAAAAAATTAGAAATTTGATGCACAAAATATATGGGCAGAAATATGACCTAGGGTATCTCTAAATGCACATGACAACATTAAAACTAACAGAAACAATACATAAAGGCCAAGTTCAGGATAAGAACCCTTTGTTGTCCCACAAAATCAAAGGCGGAAGTTACCTATCAATTTTGTTTTTTATTTTTTTTGCGGAATGTCATTTTCAACCTTCTTCAATGTTAGTTTCACCATGGAACAACTTGAATTGCATATGGGAACAATACCCAGAACAACAGATTCTGGAATAAGAACTATTTACAGTTGCCGACAAATAGAATTGTTGTATGTAAAGTTTTAAAAAGCTTTACTGAGGCTCGCCTTGAGGCAAGGCTAAGGAAAAACACCTCAAGGATTTGATTTTTAGGCTTTACTCCCAAAGGCTTACAATCTAAGACATGCGCTTTTGGTACATCTTGTACGCCTTTTACACATAAGCATGTGAGGAGTACGCATATGAACAATTTGTCTTAGATTCTTGTTAAACTTACTCAAATAGATGATTTAAACATAAAAAATAAAAAAGATCCCCTTTCGCAGCTATATTCTATAAGAAAAATTAAGTAAATGACCAATTAAGAAAAAACACAAAGTTAATGCTCGGTGAGAAGCTCAATCACTAAAATTAAGAATATCAATTTCACTTTCAAAAGAGCAAAGCTTTCTTCTCTGCAGTGAGTCTTGAGCAGAAACCACAAGTACCTATACACTACCTAATACATTTTTCTAGGAGAAAACAACTAAAATGATTTTTAAAAAATGGATAGTTGAAATATTTTTTTTTTATCGATTAAATGCAATTTTCAATTGAGGTTTCAATTTAAAATCCTAAAAGATGTGAAATGAGGATCGACAGTGAGCACTTTACATGGTTGAATGGACAGATTGAGACAAAATTTAGTTGAAGTGACATCAGTAACATATTTAAGAGGCCAAAAATGTAATTTATCACACAAAAAATAAGATTAGATTTTATAAGGATGATATGATGAGGAGTTTTTTTTATATTCAATTATTTTTTCTTTTCTTTTTTTGGGGATTGCCAACAAGGGTTTTGCATTTGCATCTCACATGGCACATTGCCAATGCCCACACCAATGTTCAAAAATATCAAAATCACATAAAAAGCTTGTAATTTTGAAATTATAGATTATGTGTTAATGAAAGTTTGTATCACAAACCTTTAAAACGCGTATTTTGTAACGTAGAACAAAGATTAAAAGAGCATACAGTTAGGTGATTTTCCTTGATGATTATTTTGTGACATATTGTGAAGCCAAACCAATGATCATATAGCACATAGTCTCAGACTCTGTAGAATGAAACTCAACATATGAGACTATTTTGTGACAGATTATGAAACAAAACCAAACTTCATAAAACAAAATCTGAGCCTCTGTACAATGAAATTCAAAGAGAGAATCGTGTAATAAAATGATCCTATTAGCTTAACTTTAGTTTTTGGTTAGCTTCTTAGTGAAAAAACTCTCATTTCAACTCTGTGGGCTAAAGTTATGAAACACATATACATATATACATATACTTTAGGTATATGGTATATATACGTGTACAGAGTGTGTGCATGTGAGATAGAGAGAGAAAAGGGACTTACCGCGAGAGAGAGAGAGAGAGAGAGAGAGACGGTGGCGCTCGGCGGAGACGATGGTGGATTGTAGAGGCGGTGGGTGGCGACGGGTCCGCGATGGCTACAGCTACAGTGAGAGACACAGAGAGAGTAGGGCACGAATCGAATTATGGAAGAGGAATAAATATGGGACCTTTGTTCCTAAAACGATGTCGTTTTATCCAATAATTTTGGTAAGACATTTAACAGGGCGAAAATATTTGCTTGTTTTTTATTTTTCAGAAAATTTTAATTTTTTGTTTTCGTATTTTTTATTTTTACTGAATTTTTTTAATATTTTAAATAATTTTTAAAATTTTTAGACACACTTAACATAAATATACATAAAAACTATAATTTTTGTGAATTTTTTTTTAAAAATTCATTAAATGTAAAAAAAAAATAAGAATTCAGTATATTTTTCATATTTTTACATATTTATTAATTTTTTAAGATATTTTTTTACAAATTTTTTATTTTTTAGATATATCTAAGTAAGGTGCATCTAAAAAGTAAAAAAAATACTTAAAATTTTAAAAATATTTACTAAAAATAAAAATATATGAAAAATAAAAAAACTCAATTTTTAAAAAACTTAATCTAAAAAACTCAAACCGATCATTTTTCTTCCCCAAAATTTTATATTGAAAAATGATAATATATAAATATTGTTATATTATTAGGCTTAAAAAGTAGAACTAATTTTTTATTTTAAATAATAATACTCTTTTATATTAATCATATATCCTTTTTTACGGGGGAAATTCTAGTCAACGCACCACTTAAAAATGGTGTATCATACACCCCTCTAATTATGTTATTTTTTAATAATTTTCAATTTTATTCTTTAATTATACGTTATGAGATTTTTAATTATATATCATGTTCTTTTTTATTATAATTTTTTTTATAAAAAAATTAGGACTCTAAAATTATAGATATATATGTTTGGTTTGTGTTTGAGAGATGTGTTTTAGGGATAAAAAGTACGAAAACATGTTTGGTTTGGTTTTTGGAAAATTTATTTTGGAAAATTGTTTTGAGAGAGAGTTTTGGAAAAAGTGATTGATTTGATGTGTGTGTGAGAGAGATTTGTTTGGAAAACTTGTTTGGTTTGTGTGTTTTGGGAAATTTTTTTGGGAAAATTTGTTTGGTAGAGAAAATTTCTGAAATTTGTTTGTAGAGAAAATTTCTGAAATTTTTTTCAGAAACACAAACCAAACCTACCCATAATTTTTTTTTAATTATAAAATGTGTATAATATATGCCTTTTGAAGAATGCATACAAATTTTCTCTTTTAATAGATTTGCATGGGAGAGGATTTCAAAATGGGTCCAGTTTTCCTTTAGTCTCAAATTGAATTGGAAGGTATTGTTAGGTCTATGTGAATTTATCACGGTTTCCGTTTCGATAATCCGAATAGTTCAATGTATAAAACTCATTGAGTACTATATGTCTGTAAAAAATCAAGTTGATCGGATATCAATTGCTATCTCATCAGTTCAGTTTTCTGTCAACCGTTTATTTTTTCATCATTCATTTTTTATACAAAACTGATTTGATCACGTAGTTATCGATATTTGATCAATATGATTTTTTACAAACACATAGTACTCGACGAATTCTACACATTAACAGTTCGGATTATTAAAACGGGACCTGAGAAGGTAATTTATATTCATAAATTGGACTAAGCCAGAATAGTGGGCCGATCTGTGGGCCGTGTTGAAGAGGTTGAGAAGATGGGTCGTGGACAAGTGATAGTCCGGTCCTAATTAAAGTATTTGCGCCGGAGTACTTACTATTAGGCAGTTCGGTTGTTAGACCGGTGGAGTACACTTCGGCGTTGCGTTATATCGGTCCAGGAAGCTAGGTCGGTCTAGTGGTGTTGCGGGAGACTGACCGGTCTTGGATTGACTCCGGTTCGGACGCGGTGGTCTGGTTGGGTTGCGCCCTAGTCCGGTTGAACTCTCTTATGGTTGGCTCGGTTATGCGTGAGAAACCGAGGTAAGAGAAGTAAGAGCGAAGTCCGGACTATGGGTTACTTCGGTCGTAATGGAGTTCGGCCATAATGAAGCCATCTCACTTGGCTTACGCAGTGAGGGCGGTGTTGAAGATAAGCATTATCTTCTAGGAGGAGTATGATTCCTAGAAGGACTCTACGCATAGAGGAATGTGAGTTCTGAGAGGACTCTTTGAATGGAGAAGTTAGAGTCCTACTAGGACTGTGCCGTGCGAAACCTATATAAGCTCATCAATGCCACCTTTGCCAAGGTAATACAATTTTGCTTCCTGAATACACAGGGCTTTTGCCTTCTTGTCTTGTTTATTGACTTAGGCATCGGAGAGGTTTCCGGCACACCCCCGCCGGCCAGCTCACGTTTGTGTTTTCAGGTGGTGGAACGACGACGTATTGAGGAACGCAGACTTGGTCAACAGGATTATACGAGAAGGTGAATTTCTTTCCCGTACAATTGGCGCCGTCTGTGGGAAATACAGACAAGAACAACCTCTTGATCAAGCTTTTTCTTGAACATCAATGGCAAACAACGAAGAATTGCCTCAGTCCGCCATTGACGGACTAACTCCAGAGGGAGGTGTAAGGCGCGAAGGCCTACCTTTGGTCCCTCCCATGGCGAGCCTGGAACCACAAGGGCAAAATTCCAGGAGAGATGCGAGGGGACGGAGGAGGAATAGCGGCCCTCATCCCTCTCTTTCGCAAAGCCCAGATAGACAAAGGCGCAGAGTTGATCCTCAAATTCTGGAAGAACGCGTCAGAGAACAAGATGAATTGATCCGTAAGATGGCCGCGGACATGGAGTCTCTGAAGCGCCAGATGAAAGGCAAAGAAGTGGCGACAGGAGAGGGGCGCGATAAGAAGACGCCCCCTCGCCACTCAGAGGGTCGTGGTAGGAATTCTACACCCTCCCAACCAGAGGACAGAAGCCTCAGGACAGGCGACACGCGATCCGTATCTTCCAGGACTCGTCACTCCAGGTCTGAGAGGGCGAGGTCCGAAAGGTCAGACACTGAGGGGAGTACCTATTGGCCCTCACACACGCACCATACGAGGTCTAGACAGACGGAATTACCTAGGTCGTCCGACCTGCGATCCATGCTAGAAGAGAAGGCACGATGGAAGGAGGACGCTAGAGCGCGCGATCCCCACAGGGTTCCTGCCTTGCAGCGATTGGCTCCTCGGACGCATGGAAGCGTCGAGGTTGGAATGCCAAGGCCGCACTTGGCATACGAACCAGCGGATAAGGCATTGGCGACGCTGCAGACCTCACCATTCGTCCCAGAGATTGAGAACGCGCCCCTTCCGTCAGGCTTCCTACAACCCAAATTCACGACGTATGAAGGAAAGACGGACCCTTACACCCACTTAAGCCACTTTCGCCAGGTTATGGCTGTATACCGACGGAATGAGGCGCTGATGTGCATCCTATTCCCTTCAAGCCTCGGCGACCTAGGCCTAACTTGGTTTGAGAAGCTTCCAGAGGGCAGCATAGCCTCCTGGGCGCAATTGGCAGAGGCGTTTGTAACGCGGTTCAGAACGAACACAAAGACTCCGGTGGAGATTGACCAGTTGCTCTCCATCGACATGGGCGATAAGGAGACTCTGAGGTCATACAACAGTCGCTATTGGGAGACATTCAACCAGATTGGGGACTGCCCAACCAACCTCGCCATTGCGCAATACAAAAGAGGCCTTCCAGTCGGGAACAGACTGCGGGACTCTATCACCATGACGCCACCCCTCACCATGGAAGCCCTGATGGAAAGAGTGCACCAGCACATCAGGGTAGAAGAAGATGGCGCTCGTGCCAAAGCAAAGACTGGCACGACCATAACACCAGAGAAGAAGACCTCAGCAAAGGTCAATACGGTAGATCGCCGAAACAGAAACGGACGGGGCAGGCGAGACAATGACGAAGACCAGGACAAGAGGTGGTTGAGAGTCCGCACCGCCATCACCACAGTGTTCAAAAAACCAATCTACCGTATACTCAGTGAGATTCGAGACGAGCCTTTCGTCAAGTGGCCTGCCAAGCTTGGCGAGGCACAGAAGGACTATGATGACAGATCCAGGTGCACCTTCCACAAGGAAAAGGGGCACCGAACTGAGAACTGCACGCCATTAAGGCAGCATCTGGAAGAGTTGGTGGCGGCGGGCCACCTAGACAAATACATAGAAGGAGGGGCGCAGCCAGCCCCCCAAGACCACAACCTCCCCAATGGGATGCCAATCGACGCCCCGCCACAAGGCATCATCAACGTAATCCATGGAGTCTTTGAACCAGAACGTGTATGCGAGCTCAAAGGTTCAATCAAGAGGGCTGAGCACTTAAAAGAGGTGTTAAGTGCCCAACCTGTCGCAAAAAAGGGGAGGACAGAAGCTACAAATGTTATGTCCTTTTCAGATAAAGACTTGGACAGAATATACTGCCCACACAACGATGCCTTGGTCGTCACTCTCCGAGTCAAGGATTTTGACGTCAAGCGGATTTTGATTGACCAAGGTAGCTCGTGCGAAATCATGTACTACGAAACCTTCAAGCAACTCAAGCTACAGGATAAAGACTTGGCCCCGGCAGTATCTTCCCTCATTGGGTTCAACTCCATGCCAGAGTGGCCAGTCGGCAAAATCATCCTCCCTGTCAGAGCAGGGAGTGTGACAAAGCAAGTGGAGTTCTGGGTGTTGAAGGTTCCATCCACCTACAACATCATTCTGGGCAGAACATGGCTGCACGCCATGCGCTCAGTGGCATCCTCCTACCATCAAGTGATGCGATTTCCCAATGACACCGGAGTAATAGAAGAAGTGTATGGGGACCAGATTATGTCCAAGCAGTGCTTCGTTGCAACGAATGGTAGCCGCGCTGCCAAAGGATATGTTCATTCGGTTGAAGAACCGGAGAGTAATGAACTATTCGCGGATGTTGGCAAAGCGGCTGATCAAAAAGCAGTGGAGGACCTGGTGGAGGTCAGAATAGACGAGAAGAACCCGGATAAGTTCTTCTTGCTTGGCTCGTCGTTGTCCAGCACAGAGAGAGTGGAGGTCTTGGAATTTCTAACTTCCAACATAGAAGTGTTCGCCTGGACTCCATACGACATGCCAGGCATTGACCCCAACTTCATCTGCCACCAACTCAACGTCCACCCTTCTGCCAGACCAGTCATTCAACGCACTCGCAGATCGGCACTCCACCACGCCGAAATAGTAGCAGAAGAAGTGGGAAACTTGTTGGAGGCAGGAGCAATTAGAGAGGTGCACTACCCCAGGTGGATTTCCAACACGGTTGTGGTGCCGAAAAAGAATGGGAAGTGGCGCGTCTGCGTCGACTATAAAACTGTCAACAAAGCATGCCCCAAGGATAGCTTCCCCTTGCCAAGGATAGATCAATTGGTCGACCTAACAGCTGGTCACAGCAGGCTAAGCTTCCTCGACGCATACAGAGGCTACCACCAGATCGCAATGCATGAGCCAGACCAGGAGGTCACATCCTTCACCACTCCAAGAGGACTATACTGTTATAAGGTCATGCCCTTTGGCCTGAAGAACGCAGGGGCGACATTCCAGAGAATGGTCACCAAGATGTTTGAACCATTGTTAGGCAAAACAATGGAGGCTTACATCGATGATATGGTGGTCAAGAGCAAGAGTGAGAGTGACCATCTCAAGGACCTAAGTGAGATGTTTGAGATCCTGAAAAAGCATAAGTTACGCCTCAACGCGTCGAAGTGTGCTTTCGGAGTAGGATCAGGCAAATTCTTAGGCTTCTTGGTAACCAATCGAGGTATAGAGGCAGATCCTTCTCAGATCAAAGCAATTCAGGAGTTAGAGAGACCTAACTCGGTGAAAGAAGTACAGCATCTCACCGGCATGGCGGCAGCACTTAACCGATTCATCAGTCGGTCTTCAGACAGATTGCGTCCATTCTTCCAGTCATTAAAAGCTAAGTTTGAGTGGGACGAAGAATGCGACGAAGCTCTGGAAAGTCTGAAGGAGTACATGTCTTCTCCACCATTACTTGTTACCCCCATACCTGGGGAAGAACTCTTCCTCTATTTGGCAGTCTCCCAGCACGCAGTGAGTGCAGTGTTGGTTCGAGCAGAAGGAATCCAACACCTACCTATCTTCTATGTCAGCAAGACATTGCTAGGAGCCGAAGCAAGATACTTGCCTCTGGAGAAGTTAGCACTGGCCTTAATGATGGCATCCAGGAAATTGGCGCACTACTTTCACGCCCACACCATTGTCGTCCTCACAGCTTTTCCACTGAAAGCTCTGTTTGAGAGGGCCAACTTTTCTGGGCGAGTTTTGAAGTGGGCAGTGGAGTTGGGACAATATGACGTGAAGTTCCAACCCAGAACCGCAGTAAAAGCCCAATCTTTGGCAGACTTCGTCGCAGAGTTCACTCCTGGAAGCCACCAAGTTTGCCCAATTGACCTGACTGACACAACCAACCTAGGGATGGAGTTTGACGCCGGAATAGCGCAACCCCTAGTACAGGCTACTCAGTCAGCGCCCAAAGCAGACCAGGATAAAGAAGGCGAAAAAGAGGCCAACCTTACCACACCAAGTCAAAATTCACTAGCAACTAATGACTTGGGCCCAGCAGAAGACAAGGGGCAGACTGCGATTATGGACTCTGAAGAAGACATTAGCAACCTGGAAGACCCCAAGGCATCGACCGACCCCTCCACCTGTTGGAAGTTGTTCGTTGGAGAGATGTGGAAACTCTTTGTGGATGGCGCTTCCAATCGACATGGAGCAGGACTTGGCATAGTCCTCATCTCTCCAGACGGCTTGGTAGTGGAGCAGGCGATCAACCTTGGCTTCCCAGCGTCGAACAACGAAGCGGAGTACGAAGCGCTTCTTGCAGGGCTCAAGTCAGCAGCATACATGAAGGCCACTGAATTAATGGTTTACAGCGACTCGCAATTGGTGGTGAATCAAATTTCTGGCGATTATGAAGCAAAGGATGAAAGAATGGCTAAGTACCAAGACTTAGTCAGGACAGAGATCAAGAAGTTTGAAGTCGTCAGAATAGAACAGATTGGCAGGGAGGAGAATAGTAGAGCAGACGAACTTGCAGGCCTCGCCTCGATGGCAGACACCTCCATCCCTCATCCACTATTGGTCGACTATCTGCCCAGACCAAGTATTGAAGACCCAGAAGCTGAAGAGGTATGTTGCGCGGAGTTAGGTCCTTCTTGGATGGATCCCATCATACTGTTCCTGAAAGACGGCACTCTACCAGAAGATAAGAAAGAAGCCAACAGAATAAGAGCCAAGTCGCAACGATTTTGGCTCTCTCCATCCTTAGCATTATACAAGAAGTCGTTTTCAGGACCTTACTTAAAGTGTGTCCACCCCAGCAAGGTAGAAGCATTCTTGTTCGAAATACATGAAGGTGTATGCGGCAGCCATCAAGGAGGAAGGTCATTGGCATACCGAGCTATTTCACAAGGATATTGGTGGCCCTACATGCAAGCGGATTCAGAGAAGTATGTCAAAAAATGCGAAAAGTGTCAGAAGTTTGCGCATCAAATTCACCAACCAGCAAGATAACTCCTACCTCTCACTAGTCCATGGCCTTTCGCAATGTGGGGCTTGGACATAGTGGGACCACTCCCAACAGCTCCAGGCAACAGGAAGTTCTTTCTTGCGGCAACAGACTACTTCACAAAGTGGGTGGAAGCAGAAGCCTTAGCGTCAATTAAGGAAAAAGATGTGAAGAAGTTTGTCTGGCAGAACATCATTACTCGCTTTGGCATACCAAAAGCACTGATTTCAGACAACGGCACTCAGTTTGATGGCAGAATTTTCAGGGGCTTTTGCGAAGATTACAAGATAGAATTTTACAACTCCACACCGGCATATCCCCAAGCAAATGGTCAGGCGGAGGCGTCAAATAAAGTTGTCCTGGACGGATTGAAGAAAAGGTTGGAGAAAGCCAAAGGCAAGTGGGCAGAAGAGCTCCCTCATGTCTTATGGGCTTATCGCACCACACCGCGACGGTCAACAGGGGAAACACCATTCTCCTTAGCATATGGCATGGAAGCAGTCATCCCCTTAGAAGTCGGCCTCCCCACGATTCGGAGTGAAAACTTTGATCCAGACCTAAATGGCGAAGCAATAGCATTGGAACTTGACCTGGCGGAAGAAAGACGAGAAAAGGCGCTGGTACATATCGCCTCCTATCAGCAAGAGTTGTCCAGAAAATACAACAAAACAGTACATCCAAGACAGTTCAAGATTGGCGATTGGGTACTTCGCAAAGTGATGGGAAACACATTGGTCCCAGGAGATGGCAAGTTAGGGCCCAATTGGGAAGGTCCTTACAAAGTGGTCGGATTAGCAGGCAAAGGGGCATACCACTTGGAAGATGAGGATGGCAAAGCAATTCCTAGGCCGTGGAACACTGCCAATCTAAAGTTATTTTACTTTTAGCTTTTTTCTTTTTGAGTATGTGTAATTTTCTACTTTCTCAATAAAACAAGTCGATTCTTTTTAGTATATTTGTTTTCCGTAGAAAGTAGTTTTAGCAAGATAGTAGCATTGTAAACATAGTTGGCCGGAATAACCAACTATTAACCCTCCTAAGCCCAGGATTAGGATCCAGGCCGCAGGACATTTGGTCGGAATAACCAAACATTCTAAGTTGGCTGGAAAAACCAACTTAGAGGTTGGCTGGATTAAACCAACACTTAGCCAAAGTATGGAAATGGCTAAATCAGCACTCAGCCAAAGTATGGGAATGGCTACATAGAGGTTGGCTGGATTAAACCAACACTCTGTACTCTTCAGCCAAAGTAAGTTTATGGCTGAAGAGTGGTTGGCTGGATTAAACCAACACTTAGCCAAAGTATGGGAATGGCTAAATCAGTACTTGGCCAAAGTATGGGCATGGCTCAATTAACACTTAGCCAAAATGTATGGGCATGGCTAAGTACAGGTTGGCTGGATTAAACCAACTCTCTGTACTCTTCAGCCGAAGTGAGTTATATCGGCTGAAGAGTGGTTGGCTGGATTAAACCAACTCTCTGTACTCTTCAGCCGAAGTGAGTTATATCGGCTGAAGAGTGGTTGGCTGGATTAAACCAACTCTTTGTACTCTTCAGCCGAAGTAAGTTATATCGGCTGAAGAGTGGTTGGCTGGATTAAACCAACTCTCTGTACTCTTCAGCCGAAGTGAGTTATATCGGCTGAAGAGTGGTTGGCTGGATTAAACCAACTCTTTGTACTCTTCAGCCAAAGTAAGTTATATCGGCTGAAGAGTGGTTGGCTAGTAAGTTATATAGCTAACCGAGATCACAGTTGTAACTTAGCAGATTCAAATTTGTCACTTAGGCAAACAAGCAAGTACTCAACCGGAATGAAAGTTCAAACTTTTTCATTGAAGACAAACTTTTTCATTGAAGACAAACTTTTTCATTGAAGACAAAAGGGAGTACAATTGAGGGGCCGTAGCCCGGTTACAGGCATTTAAAACCGAAATGCAAGTAAAGAAATAAATAAGCAAAAATACAAGTCATCCTAGGAGTGCATCTAGTTCGGCATCGAGCTCCGCTTCAGCAGCCGCCTGGAGACCGGTTTGAGGAGGGAGCCCGGTTTGAACCGTGGTATCCGCTGGCAGGGAAGAGTTAGCTGGTATCTCGTTGGTTAAATCCACGGTTGGCTCCAACCGAGCTGCTTGATTGTTTTGTTGATCGGTGACAACCGGAGTCAGAGATGGCTCCCCCTCATCATCTTCATCGTCGTCATCATCTTCATCATCTTCTTCGTCATCAGACGCTTCAAGGAATGCCTTTTGAAGATCGTCCGCATATTGCTTAAGTGAGGCCGGAATAAAGTACGGTGGAGCGTTGTAAGCGTCGGTATCAGGAGTGCAACCGAGCTTCTCCACCGCACTTCGCCAGCCGCACTTGAAGAATAGGTCTTTTGCAGCGCCACATTGAAGGCCGTATGCAGTTTCAGCCTTCTTGAATCCTTCCTTTCTGGCCTTCTTTACTTCGGCGTTCAGTTGGGCTATCTCGGCGTCTTGTTTGGTCTGCATCTGGGACATCTCCCACAGGTAATAATCTTTTACCTCGGTCACGGCCTTTTGTTTGTCATCTTCAGCCGAGGTAACCAGTCCGGTGAGACGTGATACCTCGGCCTCCAGTTCGGCCGCCTTGTTCTGGGCCTGCCTTAGTTCGGTAGCTTTGGCCACGGCGTCCTTCATGGCCTGCCTCGCGGTCTTGCGAAGCTCCATCACCTGCCGGTGTGCAAGTGTGGTTTTTTGAAGAGCCTGCACAAAGTATAGTGAATTTTTTAGTTGCTGACCGAAATGGAAGTTGGACAAATTTTAAAGGAAAATAAAGGCCAGTATTACTTACCACGATCATTGACTTTGAAGCAGACCGGAGTGACTTTATCTCGGTGTTAAGCTTCTTGGAATGGTGCTCCATGTCTTTTGGAAGGCACACACCTCGGGCCAGGTTGAAGGCCAGAAGGTGGTCCTTATCTGAGACAACGGAGTCACCCTCATTGATAGCTCGGTTGTTGAAGACCAGGGGGGGAGCCCACTGGGGGTTTTCAGATCGGTTCGATGATTCCGGCTGGGGGCTCGGTTGAATAACTGCTGGTGGGTTTGGTGGTAGAACGCTCTCCTCTTCATCGACAAGTTGTGGCCCGGTTTCGGTAGTCCGGGCACGCTTGTTTCGGCGAGAAGCGGAAGGTTGTTGGGATGGAAGAGCCATCACGGCATCGGTTGGTTGGCCGGACTGCGGTACCTCGGTTGGGTTTGTTTCGGTGACCATGGCCCTCATTCTGTTTTTCTTAGCCATCTCTTCTTCTGGGGTTAGGCGCACCAGGACAATTTCGGGCAAGGTTGGGTCCGGTTCTAGTGGATCTTCGAGGAGAAAATCTGTTACTTTTGCTTTTCGTCGACCGGAGTATGTGTAGGTCGGCTCGAAGTCAAGAAGTTTAGCCCAGCCTCTTTCTTTCACCCGGAGTGCGGCGCGGAGTACGGCGGTGTTGGGATAGTTGTAGTTGGAGATGAGATGAGCTTTATCTGCAAAGCAAAAGAAGACAAGTGTTAGTCCGGTTTACACAAAAGTAAAGTTCAAGAGAACGGCGAAATGAAAGCCGAAGTGTGTATACCGGGCTCCCCTTTCTCCCCGTTTATTCTTCGGCCTGGAATTCGGGCTTGGGAGTCCTCAAAGTTTCCAGACACCCAGAAGAAGTCATCATCATTGACATCTTTGTCCGGTGTGTGCTTTATAATCTTTTCTCTACCTCGGCGCACTCTCAAATAGTAGCACCAGCCTTGGTTTTTGGATCCTATTGAGTACTGATGTAGTATCTCGGCCAGACCTAGGTTCAGACCGGTTTGTTGGTTCAGGGCAGCTATACCCATTATTATTCGGTATGTGTTGGTGGATAGTTGGGTAGGGCAAAGTCTAGTCTGCCTAAGAAATTCACAGATAAGGGGCTGAACTGGAAATCTGAGTCCGGTCTCGATTATTGACTGGAGAGTAAAAGGGACGAAGCCCTCCTTGCCCCAGGGGTCTACACCTTGTTTGGCCAAAGTGAGGTTTACATCGGTTGGTATGTGGTAGTCTTTTCGGAAATCGGCTAGACCTCCAGGGGTTTCTACCAAATATCTGTACTTCCCCATTTATTTTATAAATTAAGAAATAATTTATCTCGGTTGAAGGAGTGTGCTCAGTAGTCCGGTTGGACGCACAGAGGGAGTGCCTGGACAGCCTAAGTCTGCAAAGTTGAAAAAGCAAGTGTCAAGCACAGATCAAAGACCGTGCTACAAGAATAAAGCAAGAAAAGGTTGGTTTTACTTCGGTTCTATGTGGTGCTAAGCTGTCTACATCGGCTCGTGAAAGGTTCTCGTTATCTCGGTTCGAAAAAGTTTGTGGTTATCTCGGTTTCACTTATGGTTTTTCTTACCACGGTAAGGCCTCAAGGGGCATCTTTCTGAGTTCGGTTTAGAAACTCAAAAGGATGGCTTAGCCCCAGGGCTTAGCTTGGTCAGGGGCCTAGCTCGGTCTGGGGCCGAGGTGCCTTTCTCAAGTCAGTTTTGATATCGGCTAAGGTGAATCGTGTGCTTACTTATTAAAACTACAGTGTTATTTACAAGTACTAGTTCGGTTCTAGTTCTCCTGGACAGCATCTACAGTTTCTAGTTCGGTGGGTTCTCATTTCGGCTAGAGAGAATCGGTTGATCTACTGAAGTTATTATGATTTGCACAAGTTCCAGTTCGGTTGTATACAGATAAGATCTACCTATAGCACAAACACTATCCTAGTCCGGTTGGGGCATGTGCCAAGATCGAAAAGGTGTTCTACGTGATGTTTCGTCATGTTCATAGTGTTCTTGTGCGGGGTATTTTCAGAAACTACAAAGTGGAAACATGCTTTGCAAATACACAAGATAGGAAGCCATGGATTGAAATGAAAGCAAAAACAGAAGTACAATGGGATTCATGTACTTACCAAGAGGAAGAAGAGGAGGATTGAAGGATTGATACGAAGGCAGTAAGGATGCACAGCAACTCCCAGCTCAGAATGAAAGAACAAAGAGAGAGAAGTTGAACAGTAGTGTAAGGCAAAAGTGAAGGGTTCTTTTGGTGTAAGGATTGAAAAATGGAGGGAACTGTTCAAATTTTGTGAAACACGAGGTCGGCGCGACAGCTGTAGAAGGCCATTCAGGGTGTGCCACGTGTCTGGGAAGGACAATCGATTCAGTTTCTACATTTGAAAGGACGTTTGAGCCGGACAGGTATAGCTCGGTGCGGACTTAGCTCGGTTGAGAAGGGTAAAAGGACTCAGCTCGGCTGGAAAGGCTTAGGGGTTTTTAGCTCGGCTGGAGAGGCTACCGGATGGTTAGCTCGGCTGGAGAGGTTAAGAACTTTAGATCGGTTGATAAACGAGTAATCCCTATCATGCTTTGCAGATGGAATTAAGGGGCAATTGAGAGGGTAATTTATATTCATAAATTGGACTAAGCCGGAATAGTGGGCCGATCTGTGGGCCGTGTTGAAGAGGTTGAGAAGATGGGTCGTGGACAAGTGATAGTCCGGTCCTAATTAAAGTATTTGCGCCGGAGTACTTACTATTAGGCAGTTCGGTTGTTAGACCGGTGGAGTACACTTCGGCGTTGCGTTATATCGGTCCAGGAAGCTAGGTCGGTCTAGTGGTGTTGCGGGAGACTGACCGGTCTTGGATTGACTCCGGTTCGGACGCGGTGGTCTGGTTGGGTTGCGCCCTAGTCCGGTTGAACTCTCTTATGGTTGGCTCGGTTATGCGTGAGAAACCGAGGTAAGAGAAGTAAGAGCGAAGTCCGGACTATGGGTTACTTCGGTCGTAATGGAGTTCGGCCATAATGAAGCCATCTCACTTGGCTTACGCAGTGAGGGCGGTGTTGAAGATAAGCATTATCTTCTAGGAGGAGTATGATTCCTAGAAGGACTCTACGCATAGAGGAATGTGAGTTCTGAGAGGACTCTTTGAATGGAGAAGTTAGAGTCCTACTAGGACTGTGCCGTGCGAAACCTATATAAGCTCATCAATGCCACCTTTGCCAAGGTAATACAATTTTGCTTCCTGAATACACAGGGCTTTTGCCTTCTTGTCTTGTTTATTGACTTAGGCATCGGAGAGGTTTCCGGCACACCCCCGCCGGCCAGCTCACGTTTGTGTTTTCAGGTGGTGGAACGACGACGTATTGAGGAACGCAGACTTGGTCAACAGGATTATACGAGAAGGTGAATTTCTTTCCCGTACAGGACCCATGATGGATCCTCGCAAACTCAACAACACTTTTTAATCTGATCTGGAATTGAAGAAAACCAGTGCCTTTCAAAATTTTGCAATTGGCTGTCAATTTAATAATTTTTAACTCTTAATTAACAATTTCACGAATTACCATAAAAAAAATGTCAACGAAAATTTTCGTAACTATGGATCGAAATAAAAGTAGTGTTTGGTTTAATTTTAAAATCATAATTTAATAATGAAATTGTATTTTGAATTTGTAAGTTATTAAATCATTATTTAAAAAGAAAAAATTAATTTGGTTATGAATTTTAAATTTTTGAAATGAGTTTAAAAATGAAAAAAATTGTTTAGTTATGAGTTTTGAAAAGAATTTTCAAAACTTAATTAAAAAACTTATAACTTATAATCAAACACACAATTTAAAACTCCATTGAAAATTCTATTCAAAGTTCATAATCAAACTCTTTAAAAAAATTAATTCAAAAAAATAATTTTTTATTTAAAAAATTAAAAAAAAATGAAAATATTTTTTTATTTAAAATATTAAAAATATAAAAAATTTAATTGTTTTTTTAAAAAATGTCTAAAAAAATAATTTCTATATTTTAAAAATATCAAAAATAAATATAATTTTTTTGTTTTCAAATAATATGTTGCAATTGCAATAAAAAAATAAAATAAAATAAATAGTGTTCTGGTCAACCGGCCAGACGTTTGGGGATGTTCGGGTGGACAATCGAGTGGACCCAATCCTCAAATTCAAAATTTAAAAACTCGTCTGCTAAACATGCATTGAAATGTATATTCAAATGTGACATTGAAATTAATTTTTAAAAACTTAAATCAAGCATAGCATTCAAATATAAAGGCGAAATTATGATTTGAAACTTAAACCAAACATAAAGGGTGTATTTGGTTTGTGTTTGTAGAGTAATTTTTGAGATAAATAGTACAAAAATTTGTTTGGTTTGCATTTTTTCAAAAATGGTTTTAGAAAATTGTTTTGAGGAGAGAGATTTGAAAAAAGTGATTATGTGTATGAGAGAGAGAGTGATTTTGAAAAGTAGGTAATCAAACAAAATTTTTAGATTTTTTTTGAAAAAATTTGTTTGGTTTAATTATTCTTGAAAATTTGTTTGTAGAGAATTTTTCTCAAAAAATTTTCTGAAAAACAAACCAAACAAGCCCTTTGTTTTACATCAATAATGATGGTCTGCTTATAAATTTTTGTTAAAAAAACCTATTCTACACGCGACAATGATAAGTGAAAATTAAATATACAGAGCTGATAGAGACCTCGAATCATTGAGGCGCGAATCTGCCTCGAAACCAAAACGACGTCGTTTTGGCCAAAACGACGTCGTTTTGGCTCTGTTTTTTTCTTTTTTTTTTTGCCCTTTCTTCTTCTTCCTTTTCTTTCTTTCTTTTCTTCTTCTTCTTCGTTTGTTGAAACCAGAGAAAGGAGGGGAGGGGAGAGGAGAGGAGAGGAGAGGAGGAGGGAGGAGGGAGGAGGGGACTGGAGGGGGCCTAAAAAATGGAGGGGGAGGGGAGGGGAGGGGAGGAGGAGGAGGAGGCGACGGCGGAGGGGCAGAGCTGCGACGCGCTGGGCAGACGACGGGCGAGCACGGCGGGGCTGGGCTGCGACGGCGGAGCTGCGAGCTGCGACGGGCCGGCGCTGCGACGGCGGGACGACCGACGGCGACCCTCTCCTCTCTCTTTCTCCCTCTCTCCCTCTCTTTCTCCTCTCTCTCTCTCTCTCTCTCACGCCATTCGCGCCTCGACTTTGTCGAGGCCTGAATCATTTTTCTTAAACATATATATATATATATATATTTATAAACTTGAACAAGCAGCAATGAAAGCAATATGGAAGAATTTCTAACATTGCGTGAAGGGAAGCTATAGATTCATGCTTTACTCCAATTTATACGTATGCAAAGCTAGACTTCTCGCCCCCGTAGCACTACGATCCAATCTCAACACAATCTCAAATTTTTTTTGTTGACCTTCTCGATTAAACAAAGACCAATAAAAAAATTATACATACATACAATTACATACAATTATTCGAAAGTGTTTTAATGCCTACTCCTGCATTGTTATATGACACACTTAAGACCATCTCTAATCTAAATTTAAATTTTTTTTATCAAATTTAAATTTGATAAAAATTTAGTGAAAATGATATTTCAATTGTTTCATCAAATTGATATTAAATAAAAGGAGCCTTACTTTTTTATTAAATTAAACAAGCGTTTAACTTTTTATCAATCGAATGAAAGACCAGCCAGACAACCGGATGGACGATCGGATTAAAAAAAAAAAATTAAATTTACATTAGGCCGGATGACCACCCGGACATCTTCCCGATCGTTCTTCCAATCTACCGATTGTTTGATAAAATTAAAAATTTAATGTTGAAATGACTTGGTATCAAATAAAGCTTTTAATATTAATCTTTACTTGATGAAAAAAAAAAAAAAAAAAGGAGTGTTGGAGATACAATAAGAGGAGTGATGGAGACTCCCTCCAATCACCACCCCCACCACCACACACATGTGGCAGGTGGTGATTGGAGGACAAGAAAAACAAAAAACAAAAAAAAAAAATTCAACCAATGTGAGAGAAAGAGGGGTCAAAGGAGGTGGGAAAAAAAAGGAGATCTTAGACATTTTTGATAAATAGGACACTTTAGGCTCATCCTATGAAATATGAATAGGATTTATGTACATATATATATTAAGATTTGCCTTCTCTCATATTTATAATCTAATTTGAGAAAGTATTTGGATTTAGTAGACCTATTGTGAGATCAATTTCGATGATTCAAACCGTTCACTTTTAATACTTGTTGAGAAGAATATTTATGTAAAAAATCGAGATAATTGGACTTCAATAGCTATATATTTGAATCACATCTATCTTAAAAAAATAGATGGCAAATATAATTTTAAGAATAACCGTTCATTTTTTTAAATCAAATGCGATTCAAACATATAGTTAACGCGAAATCCAATCATCTTAATTTGACATGAATATTGTTTTCAATAAATTCTAAAAAGTGAACGGTTTGAATCATCGTGATTGTACTTATAATATATGTCCAAATGCTTTTTTAAATTGAATTGTAAACATGAGAAAAGTCTTATATATATTGATATATTGTTGTTCATTTATGTATATTTTTGTTTTTTATTTTACAGTCAACTTTCGTATTCATAACAAAATTATACTCCACAAGTAGGAATAGCCCCTAACCATATAGCAATATGTAACGAAAGGTTAGTTAATTCAAACCCTCGTCAACAAGAAGGTAACAAAGATTATAACAAATTAAAATTTAAGAGATTAAAATTTATAGATAAAATTATTTTTTAGAAATGAAATATCTTAATTGTTAAAAGTGTCAATTTTTTAGCAACAAAATTGAACATTTAGTTATGAATTGCTATTTTTTAGAACCAAAAATTGCTTTAAAAAATAAAACATTTAGGACAAAATTATTTTATTTTTAAAAATACATTTATTAGTGACATTTTTTAAATGTTGAAATTAAAGGTCATATTTTTACTTTTTGAGATGATTTTTTAGTGACTACATAAATTGATCTCTTAATATTTTTTATAACAAAATTTTTATTTTAAAAAATAAAAAAATTTAATCCTTACAACCCTTATTGTTTGCCATTTTTTTTTATATATATAAAAATGGAATGTCCATTCACAGGCTTTCTATTCATATTGGTAAAATAGTCCAAATTGAATTTTTATTTTATTGAAGTTTCTCCAAATACGCTAAACTCTAACCTTCTCAGCACACTATGCACTAAAGGAAAAATGGGATATAGCAACGTTTTGTTTATGACGTTTATAAAAACGCCGCTATTTTTCAATTAAAACAACGTTTTTAAAACTCTGTATTAGATTTCTTTTAAACATCATCTCTGTGTGTTAATTGGCTGACGCTGTTACCCACATTCTAAAGCACTAAAGCTCCGATTTCTTCTCTCTCTCTCTCTCTCTCTCTCTCTCTCTCTCTCTCTCTATCGAGCTCGAATTCATTTTGAGCAAAATTTATTTGCGATTTGTGATAGTGTTGTAGTACTCAAATTCATTTTGAGCAAAATTGATTTGCGATTTGCGATTTGCGATTTGCGATTTGCGATTTGCGACTTCTCTTTATCTCTCGCTCCAAATTTGCAATTTGCTGTTGATTGTCGAAGATTTGAAGATTTGGAGATTTGAATCTGAGCGATTAAAGTTCTCAGTCTACACCTTCATATTTGTTCTCAGTTTACTCTCTCGCTCGATTTCAAACACACTCTATGTCTCAATTTCGAAAACTCTCTCTCTCTCTCTCTCGATTTTAGATCTGGCGATGATTTGAAGGCCACCACTTGGATTGCAGATTTTGAAGTTTGGTTTTCGATTTTGTGAGTTTCAATTCGTTTAGCTGTTTCTTTTTCTATTAGTTTTGTTTTGTTTTTTTTTGTTTATTTTGGTTGAAGAGTGTATACATTCATACTCATATCTTGCATCTCTATAACATATATATCTCTGGTCAATGATTTTATGAAGATGGCTCCATGCGTTTAAACTTGATAATTTTGTTAAACGTGATGAGTGTGTTTGGTTTGTTTTTGAGAGAGTGATTTTCAAAAAAAAAAATTAGGAAGAAAGTTTAGAAATTTTTTTAGTTTGTTTGGTTGTATATTTTGAAAGTAGTTTTGGAGTTTGGGAGTTTGGGATGATTTGATATTTTATTGTAATTGAGTAGATGTGTGTGAAAGAAAAACTGATTGAGAATGAGAGAGGAAAGAGAAAATGTGATTGATTGATGTGTAAGAGAGAGAAAGTAATTTTAGAAATTTTTTTAAAAAAAAAACCACAAACCAAACAAAATTTTAGAAATTTTTTTCAAAAATAACTTTCTCAAAACCAAACCAAACAAGCCCATTGTTTCTCTTGCTTTGTGCTTGTCAAGCTCACTGTATCGAGTTGGGTCCCCTATTTAGTCTATGGCCATTCGTTGTGCCTCAGATTAGTGATTAACCTTTATGCTCGAGTTCTCCTTCAAATGTTCACTCTAATTTCCATTTTCATTGTCTTGATGTAGCATATTTGTGCCTCATTAAGAGAATTGAGATATCTCTGGTATTGTTTAGACTAAGATGATGGCATGAGGCGTTTGGATCTGATCCGGACCTGAATTGTGAACCTCGTACTCGACACCCTCAACTTAAATCTTCAGGTATGAAATTTTGTGACCTGAAATTGCTTCCGAAAATTGCTATAAAATGAAAATTATAATGCCCTGACTGTGGATAGAAAGCTTATTAATTTCATATAGTCACTTGTGTGTTTATGTATATTGTTGCTTGGTAGCATATTGTCATCTTCTATTTTATGGTGAATCTCCATGGGTATTTTCTTGCATAGAAGGTATCGATTACATTGAAAAGAGCCATCTACCAAAGCTCTATCAAAGGTTGTGATGTTCAAGAACAGTGTTTGTGGTTGCTTCATGAAGTTTGTGACATCTATTAAAGCATTTCATTTATACACCAAATACATTGAATGAAATTTATTTTCTTTTACTATCTATAAAGGTGTATACCTGCCATCTCAGAATAGTTCAATGTTAAATATTTTTATCCAATTTTCTCTACATAAGTTCAAAACAACCAGATCACAAGTGGTTTCTGTTGTTTCTGATCAATTGATATATATATATATATTGCTTCTATATATGTTTATTTGGATGCTTTAGAAGTGTTTGTTAAAAGTACATTGAAGTACTAATTTAGCTTGAAGCTTAGGAAGCTACTGCAATACTTAGAAAGTCAAATTGGATAATTGATTAAAATGTCTGAAAATTGAATTTGAGGTTCCTTTAGGAAACTAAGTATACTCACTAGATCATGCTTTAGGAAAAGAAAAAGGGTTTGCGCTTGATAACACATCATGGGTACAAGCTCATCGGTATGTGTTATTTAACACTGCTACGATTGTCCCATATCGAGAGTAAGATACAATCTTTGTTCCAAAATTTTATTGATACCATTTATAAATATCTTGCATTTTATAAGTACTTTAAATGTATATGGAGCATCGTGATTTTATTAAGCAGTCACATCGTCGTCTCAAAGATTTTGATGTGGATTGCCGTCATAACGATGAGTTTCCCAGATGGTTTAATTCTCATGTAAGTACTAATAACTTACATGTTTCTAATTTTCAATTCTCATGTTTTCAATTTTTAATTCTTTGTTAGTTGATGTTTAATTTTGTTAACTTTTTGAAAATAGGTTGAAGAGCTTTTAGCTATTGAAAATGCCATGTTGTCAAATGAGATTAAAACTTTGGCATTGGGACCTAGTAAAAAGGCCATGAGATTCAATGGGTATATAATTAATGGTACTAGGTATCATACGAGGAGTCGTGAGTGGAGAAGAAAAACTCAAAATAGTGGGGTTATGGTGAAAGCAAAAACTTGTAGCTGTGCAAGTACCAGAGACATAAATCCTGTGGAAGGTGAAGTAGCATACTATGGATATGTGACGGATATTATTGAATTGTATTACTTATAAGATCGTAGATACGTGTTATTCATGTGTGACTGGATTGACAGCAACAAATGACTGAAGCAAGATGGGTTTGGTTTCACACTTGTTAATTTCAATCATTTGTTATATACAAAGAAACAAAATAACGATGAGCCATTCATCCTAGCATCTCAGGCACAACAAAGTTTTCTATGTTAATGATCCCATTGAAGCTTATTAGGATGTTGATGAAACCTAGACTTATATGAGGTGTGTAGAGAACAACCAATTAATGATGGAGTACATCACAATGAAATGGAAAGATTTGGCGACCAAGAGTTAGATGCAACTTCGTTTGCTTGTGAAAATGACGTAAATTGGGTTAGGCAAGGTGAAGCTGGAAAAACTATTGATGAAACTATTGGACTGTAGACATCCCATTTTTTACTGCCCTTAAGACTTGGGCGCTACTGATTGCTTACTTGGTGGTGAAAGTTGTGCAGTGCAAATGTTCGATTTCTTCGACAATGAGAGAGTCAAATCCCAACCTTACACCCCGTTTTTTGGACCAAAGCCTTTTGACCAAAAATATTTTAGACCTTAAAACCCTCTCTTTCAAAATATTTTTGAAACAAAGCTCTTACGATATTCCGAGGCTCGCATTTCGTTAAATGTTGAGCTTTTCGGTAAACCGAGCAAGGACAAAGTAGAAAGAATGAAAGAGAGCTGAACTCTTTGAAAAAATCTTTAAAACATCTTATTTAGAGGTTTGGAGTTGAGGAAAATAAGAGGATAGGGAAGAAACCAAGTTGGGGAAGAAAATGGGCATGAACCGTTAAGAGAGAGTCGAACAGCCCTCGCTAAATCAGGCCTATCCGTTTGTACACTTCGATTTCAGCTATGAGGCCACCACCGTTGGAAATTGAACTTCCGGGGCTTCATTTTTCACTCAAGAATCTCCTAAAGCCGAGGTCAAATGAGGAGATATGGCTGGTTAAAGTTAAGCATCAATCTGATTGAGCTGGAAATGAGCAGTCTTCACTAAAATGAGCATAACTTTTTGCACACTTAGAATTTTGATGTGAGACTTCCACCATTAGAAATCTTATTTTTGGGGCTTCAATTTAGACACAAGAATGACCTGCAAAGGAGTCTAGATGAAGGAGTTATGCCCATTTGAAGTTGAACCTGGAGAGCAGATTTTTCTGCCGGCCATGGATGATGTAGGCTACAAATGATCATGTGCCGGCCATCAATGGTCCCTCGCTAGCCATTGATGAAAAAAGTCAGTTTTTTGCAGATATTTGTGTTCCAGCTGTTCCAGCTGTCCATTTTGGGATATTTTCGACCTGAGCTTGCATTTGTCTATATATAGAGAGCCTTCTCTATTGTTTTGAGGGTTAGAAACATTTTGAGGAAGGAAAATTTTAAGAGCCTCTCTCTCTACAATTCTCTCTCTACATTCCTCTCTCTCTTGAACCTTTATGCATAAGTGCATACAAGTGTAGATACACTTCTCCTTTACCTATACATCCTTAACCAAAGTTGGTTATCTTGGAGCTGAGGTTCTAGAAGGTCTTCTTGGAGCTCTTGAAAGTGATTTTGCTTAGTTTTGTTGCCTAAAATTGTGTTGTGCTTCAAGAGGTATAACTCTCTCCCTTTAAGCTTGTTTTTCATACTTGCTTTGCCATCTTTTTCCACCATTTCAAGGCTGGTTTTGGCATGTAAAAAGTTCTATTTTTCAGTCCTAAAAGTGGTGGTTTGAGCCTTTGTGAGTTAGGGGGTTGTTCCCCCTTTTTGTTCTTTAGCTTGTTAAGCTTTTTGCACCATTTCTCATTACCTTCAAATCAAACTTTTTGGGCCTTTTTACCATGGAAACTCAGAGGTTTTTCAGTGACAAAAACCATGTTTTGAGGTCCAAAATAGGAGGGGTTGGCCTCTCCTCCTTGTGTCTTGTTTGCATAAGTAGAAAGCCTAACATGTGAGCATGTTTTTCTACCATTTTATGACTTGATCTCAGCATGTTTTTACTACTTTTTTTACCTATTTTAACTCTATTTTGAGCTGGTTTGGCCACTTGAGGCTTGCTTTGTATGCTTGTAGTACAATGGTGCTTAATAGTCTAGTTTGTGCTATGTGTTAGCCTTTCATTCTAGCCTTTTTTAGCTTACTTCAAGCATGTTTTAGGACTCCTTTTAAACTGTTTTAGGACTGTTTTAAAGTGTTTGTCCCTTATGAGCTTTGTCTTGCATGGTTGTAGTGCAAAAGCCTTCACTAGTTTAATGTTTTAAGGTGTAACAACCCCAGTCCGTAATTAGCTACTAATTCGTAATTAAGAATGCTAACTAAGTGTTTAGAATGGAATTATGTGTTATTGTTAATTGTGATATGTGCTTTGTAGTAATTTGTGCATATCTATCTGATTTGAAAATTATTTGTCATGATTCCTACTTTGAATATGAAGTTGTTAGCCTAAATGCTTTTGGAAACTAAATTGAACACATGGGTTGACTAATTAGAATTTTTAGAACCATCTGAAAAGTTTTGTTAAAAACTGATTCAGTTTAGTAAAATCGCATGTGATTAAATTAAGCCTTAATTGGAACTATTTTTGAATAATTGAATTTTGTGCTAACATTGACTAATTAAGGTTACTTGTGTTTGATTTAAATGATGCATGATTGGTACCTAATCTAATCCTATTAATGATCCAAGATGGGATTAAGTGTTGATGTGCTAAGGCATTTGGTGATATTGAATGTAGAGGATTAAAACTCTTGTGCGTGTGTTGGATTAATGCATGTGTGTGCACGTGCTGTGTATTCAAATGTAAGGTGTGTGTTGTGTATATTCTGATGAAAGTTGAGGGAGTATTGTACCATTCATTTACTCATGTGGTCCTTGTGTAGAGAGAGAGAGAGAGAGAGAGAGAGAGAGCGAGCTCAAGTTAGAAGAAGAAGAAGGGAACTAGGAAGACCATCTCTTATTGTTTGAAATCAAGAATCTAGGTAAGAGTCTTGAGCCTATTTTCTGTTGTTAGCCTTCTCTGCATCATGATTTCAGCATGTCTTTGAGCTAATTTCATGATATTTGTAAGGAAATAGGTCTTAGAATATGTAGATGGCTTACATCTACATTCATGGTAGACCATCTTTGATTTTATCATGTTGAGTTTGAGTTTTAAAGTCCTTGCATGCATGTGAGCTTTAATCATGTCCATGGTTTCAGAATTCATGAAATTATTGATCACCATTTGCATGTTATGAAAAACCATGAAAGAGTTGAAAATGTGTTGCATTAAGAAGTTTTGACTCAAATCTTTCAAGAATTGATGAGTTTTTGAATAAAATATGTTTCAAGGGTCTTGTATTGAAGTTTTCTAAAGCTATTTTTGTGTGTTTGATCAAATCATGCAAGACCCCAAGGTTTGAATGTGGTTTGGAAGCCATTTTTATTAAGCTTGCTGCCCAGAAATTTACAGTTGGCTCGAGCGAAGAAGTGGTGGCTCGAGCCAACATTTCGAGCTCTCAGAATTTTGAACTCTGCAGAAGCTGGCATGAGCGAAGAAGTCCTGGCTCGAGCAAGCTCTGTTTTTGCCTTCTGCTGGCTCTAGCCAAGAAAAGCTGGCTCTAGCCACCAACTTATTTTCAGCATGTTTTCAAAAGATGTTTTAAGTACATATCTTCACTCCCATCTCTTTATGGGCATTCTTAGGCATGATTTATGAGCCAGTAAAGATTAATAAGCTAAGAAATAGCATAAGTAAGTGAATTAGAAAATATGTGTTGCATCCGAGTATATGGGCAATATGAATAAGTTATGTAGCATGGAATGAATGGGCTATTAAAGTGAGAAAGCTAGCCGTGTTGGCCACTTGAATGTGTAATGATAAGATATGCTTGTGTTATGTATTTTGTGGTTGTAGGTCAAGACTCGAGGGTTGATTGACCATTGCAGGAAACCACTGTGAGTAACGTTATTGTAAAGATACGTTCATATGAATTACGTTCCAAATGAAATATGATATGTTCTGATTTCTGAAATGATATCTGTTTTCGTGAACGAATATTCCATGTTTGAAATCTATTATGGCATCCATAGATAGTCCCAAGTCATGGGGGACGGCATAAAAATGCGGGTCCATGACATACATGTGATTACGAGATCTCGTCAGCCACTTCATTGTGGTGATATGTGTTTAATCGGTATCCGGAACCGATTACTCTAGTCGGAAGACGTTCTGTGATGTGTTCTATGGGATGTACCATTATTATGTTCTGATATGAGAATGATTATGCTCTGGTCTGTTTTCTGCTTATGATATATTCGGATTTCGTTCACTAACCCCTTTACCTTAATGTTATTCACTGGGCTTTAGCTCACTGTGTGTATATATATATATGTAGGTGGGCATTCTGGAGTTCGAGCCTGAAGTCTTTTGTTCGGATCTGTGTTCTGTTGTCAACCAACCATTGTGCCTCACGTAGAGGTTCTCGAAGAGTCCCGTGTTTAAGTTCCGTTGTTTCTGTACATATAAAACTTGGTAGTTTTGTTGGCTGTACTTAAGATACTTTAATGTGTGTGGGTATAATGTATGAATGACTATTGCATACTTATATAAAGTTTTAAATATTTTGTTCATATAAGTCAGCACAGCTTATTGGACAACTATATTTATGTATTTGCTTCCACTAACCCCTTAATCTTGTTAAACTGTTCAGAGGCTTTCGGTAGTCCAAGGATTACTAGCCGGTTACGATGCTAAACCTATAGGGGCGGGTTTGAGTCGTGACATAAGGCCTCTAACATGCTTTGCTTGAAATGATTGCATGTTGTAGCATCATTTAACATGTAAATTTAGTGTATATAGCTCTGTTACACTCTCACTTATTTCACTCTTTCATTGCTTTCATTGCTTTTGAGAGTTATGTTTTGAGCCTTATTTGTAAGTTAACATGTGAGCATGTTTTTCTTGCCTTTTATGCTTTAATCTCAGCATGTTTTGGTTACTGATTTGGCTACTAATTTGGCATGTTTAAGCTCTGTCCAGAGCTGGTTTGGTCAATTGAGCTTGGTATTGTATGCCTCTAGTGTAATATTCTTCACTAGTTTTGTACTTTTGGCTTTTAAACATGTCTGGCATGTGTTGCTTGCATGATTTAGTGTCTTTTGCATGCCATTTCAGCACTAAAAAGTCTGCAACCTCCTTCATTTCTTCATTTTTCTATTTGTTTTGAGGGTTGGTTGACCTTATGATTGTGTTTAAACTTGAGATAGAGCTTGTGCTTGTAATAACCCTCACCACTGTTTACTGATTAACTACTGATTATTGATGACCCTACTGATTACTGCTAAACTGAGACTGATCATGAATAATCATTAAATTGATTGAAACACTGAACTGATCGATTGAACGTGCTAGTTTAAATGCATATCTACCTGTTGACTGTTAAAATTATCTGTTCATGTTTTATGCTTTAAACTGCAAATTGAAGGCCTTATCGGCGGCCGAAACTAAAATTAATTGATGTTTTATGATCATTAGAATTTATGTGAATTTATGGTATGTTTACCTGAAATGTGATTTGGTACGATTAAATTAGATTAAAATAAGTAAATTACACAACCTGTATTATTCACCATTTTGCCACCACTAGTGGGCCACTTACTTGACACTTTTGAGACTCATTCATATGCATTACAAAACATTTGTTCAGCCATTTTTGTTGAGACAAACCGACCTAGAGTAAGAGAGAGTAAAGGAATTGAGTTCAACTTGATGGTTTGCTTGGAAATTGGATGAATTGTTAGAGAATTTTCCAAATTGAACCTCTAGACTTGTAATTGAGGAACCTAGGTTTGAATTTTATCCTCTTAATTGTGTATTTAAGTTCTATCTAGCATGGATCATGGTAGTTTAAAGAGCTAAGTCAAGAATTGGTCTTGTAATGTTGAATTATAGCATATATCATGCATGCATACCTATATTGATGAGTTTTAAGTTGTTTTCATGGAAGATTGTTACGTGCGTGCTCATATTTATGTTTTAGTCCATGATTTCATCTTGTTTTTGAAAGAATTGGCTCATTAGAGCATGTTTTGAAGCTTAGAAGCTAGTTAAATGCATGCATGTTCAATTGAAGTCTTGTTCATGAATTTGGTTTGAAATTGAGTTTAATTGAACTACCCTTGGGCTTTGATTTCCTAAATTGATCTTTGAAACATGTAATGTTTTGAAATCTATGCATTAAAACTTGGTTTTGAACTTGGAGTTCAAATATGAAAATTCCAGATTTTTGACTCCCGCTCGAGCGGGGGAAGTTGCGCTCGAGCGGGGAATTCGAGCTCCCAGCATCTTGCACTATTTTACAATCCACTCGAGCGGGGGTCGAGCGCCCGTCGAGCGTGGATTTTGAGCATCCAGTACTTTTGGCATGTTTTACAGTCCGCTCGAGTGGAGTAACTCGCGCTCGAGCGGAGTATTTTGTTTGCCTTTACGCTCGAGCGGGGTAACCTGCGCTCGAGCGGATCCCCTATTTTCTGAAAATTCTGAAAATGCTTTTAAAGTGCATCTTTGCATCCTCTTTCCATCCTAGGCATTCCTAAGGCATGTTTAAGGCATCTTAAAGAGGATATAGATGTAGAACCGCACCGAGTCTAAGTAGGGACTAAGTCTTTGATTCCCGAATGTAAAGTTAGTGTGTGTTTGTTCTGTCACTATATAGGGTTGGCCTTCGGAGACGTGCTCTAGCTGCTTATAGCCCGGAACTCTGTAAGTAACGATGTCGTAAAGATATGTTCAAAAATGAATATTTTCTGACTGTTACCTGAATTGCCTTCTGAATTGTTACTGTTAATCGAATGAATGTATGTCCTCTATTCTGAATTGTATTGTGGCATCCTTAGCAACCACTGTTACTGTTACTGCTACTGTTACAGAGATCTCTGTTAGTTCTTATCTTGGAACTTCTGTTTACTGTTATGATGGCCATCATTGACTGTTCGATCTCTTAAGACCTACTGTTTACTGTACTGCTATGCTAATGGATGTACCACATATGACTGTTATGACTGAATGACTGAAATACTGAATCAATGAACTGTTTTCATTACTGTAAGGACATTCATTCTAAACCTCTTTACGCATTATGTTATTCACTGGGCTTTAGCTCATTGTTTATATATATATGTAGGTGTTCAGGCACCAGACCAGAGCTAGGACCTTGGGTTGGACTCCCCTTTTTGTCAAGCCAACCATCGTGCCTCACTGCGAGGTTCCGAGCCTGCCAAGCTATGGCTCAGGGGTGTTTTATTTCCCCCGTCCGTCTCTGCATCTGTTTTATAATAACTGTTTAGACTGATATTGTACTGTTTAATAGGGATTAAGTCCCTGTCCCGAATGAATGTAAATGTTATACATACTATTTTGCACTGATTGTACATATGTATGAAGAGTCCTTTTTGCATACAGACTGTCATAGCTCATTGGACATTGTTTAAATTACTGTTTTGGCTTTCGCCAGCCCCTGTATTCTGTTTTACTGTTCTACTGTTAAGTAGGCCTTCGGTAATCACAGATTACTGGCCGGTTACGGTGCTAAACCCATAGGGGCAAGTTTGGGCTGTGACAGTGCTCAATGGCTTTAACCCTCTCTTGAGGGTTCCTCCTAACCAAAGACATGATCTCTCTCATGTCTTAAACCATCATTTGGTTGACCTCTCTCTCATTAGAGGAAAATATCTTGGACTTAACCGGTTAAAAAATGACTTGGTAATGCTAAAATGAGTAAACAAAATTGGACAATTAAAACATAACCAAGATAGTTTGCATTACATGTGTTCAATCGGATGTTATATTGAACACAAGGTAGATTGGTCCATTTCATACTCAAAGTGATAAAATGAGCCAATCTCCTTAGTCTCCATCACCCTTGATCATGCATGATAGGGTGGTGGTCACATGATAACCCTGATTTTGTGCATTTATTGAAAGTGTACAACTTAGATCTTTGGCCATCATGCATTGAAAATGCTTGATTGGTGGTTTTGGATCCAAGAGTGCCACTCCTTTGATGTTTTTGAGATGATAAGGAGAGGGTACAGTACAAACATGTCCTTGGAAAACCCTTCATGTTCCTCTGTTTGTGCTATGTTGCAGTTTGGTGGTTCAGCACACCAGTGGCCGACAGTGGCTCACTGATGGCCGGCAGTGCTTCATCCTTGACCGGCATGGCACACTTTTGGCCGGAAGATGGGCGGCAACAACCAATCATGGCCGATAGGCCACTGGTGCAATCCTCAGCATTGAATTGGTAGGATGGAGCAGGAAGTTCTTGGAGTAACCTTGCAAACAGAGCCTCTCAAGAGCAAACCAAAAGGCTTTTCGACGCAAAAACCAAGGCATGCATCTTCTAATCTCCAAGCAGAGCTGAGGCTGTGTAGTTAGCACTTTACATGTTTAATGTACATTGGTTTTATAATTCAATTAATTAGTGTGCTAATTAGTTAAGTGTTGTAATAATTAGTAAGTAGTTTACTAGTTATTCGATTGGTTTATAATAATTAGTCTAATTAATTTAATTAGATTAGTTTGATTAGCTTAGCTTAGATTAACTTAGCTTATTTATTCGGACCCTCCTTCGAAATGGCACAATGTTGTAATAAGTGTGCGTACATGTGTGCATGTCTTCCAACCCCACTTCTTTCTCCCTTTTATGTAACCGCTTTTGATGGTTAGATTAGGGAACATATTTTGATTAGCATACCTTATGCTTGCATGTTTACATCATTCATTTGTCTTGCATGCACCGGGCTCAACGCATCATTCAAACTACATTGTATTTCAATACCTATTTGATTACGTGTTTCAAAGCATGTTATCAAATTGTTGCATTCATATGCCATCTTAGATAGCCGAGCCTATTTAGTCGCATTATTGCATGTGTTACATTAGGCATCTAACATAGTTAAGATCGTGCATTGTTTCTAACTAGCTTTTATTTTGGCTTGGAGTGCACTGTAAGTTTTACGCTTTAGCATGCTTGCATGAGTGCAATTGCCATGATAACATACTTGCCATGAAGCTATTTGCTTAAGTGCTTAACTGCATGAATGCCTGTGGATGAAGGCTTTGTTGCTTGAATTGGGACAATTCAACGAATGTGTGTTTTAAGCCCACTTTGCGAAGTGACAAATCATGTTTTAAACCCATCATGTTTGATGGCAAATCCGCATTTTAGCCCATTTGAGAGTGACAATTTCAAACCATCTTCGAGAGCAAACATGAGTTAAATTTGTTCCAAGTCTTGCGACTTAATCTATACTTGCTTGTGTGCGCCACATAGTAAAGTTAGCTAACAACCGGAATAAGAACACATATATTTATAAAAACAACATATCATGCTTAGTAGAGGCCGATCTTTGATCAGAGCGAGCAGGGGTACTCATTTCAGGACCTTCCCCTCTCGTACCCAAGTTCCCGAGCCGAGGCAACTTTGGTGATGATGGACACATGGACTTTGGCAGGAGTCAGAGTTTCCTAAATTTTCCAAAAATAAAATATTTAGGTGGCGACTCTATAATCTGGCAAAGCAGTCCAGTTTTGGCATTATTTGATCTAAAATCTGATTTTCCAAAATGATTTGCCGGATTGGACTTTTTGGTGTTTATCAGTCTCACATTGCACTTTGTAAGATTAGATTCAGAACCGTGGCAAGAGTCTAAACTGTAGGACCAATTCGATGGTCTCCGAAAGGGGGCGCGAAGAAAGTCAAGTCCACATAGACCTCTTGGGATATCGACACAGACACAATCTGAAGATGATAAAGAGATTATATGATATTGTAATTTTGTGTCATATTCTTTGTTACATTTGTGCTTTCAGTATGGATATTCATGTCAATGAAACCTTTGCTTTTATAATGCGTCATTTGTTTGCTTTGTTAATAAAATCTTTGTTTTTGTATTCACTATCATATCTATTGTACTTTATATTCATTGCTAACCTATAAAATTCTACACATATGCTTGTGGTTTTCTATAATCTAGCATGACAGATCGACGATGCTTTAGGCAAAGGCAACATTCAGCCTCTACAAATTCTGAGAGTTCTTATAGTGGGAGTGCAGATGAGAGTTCTTATAGTAGGAGTTCAGATGAGAGTTCAGAGGAAAGTACACGCATCATACATGATCCACCCATGTCATGGTATCCTCCAGGTAACTTGCCTAGTACATACTGGTTCAACACATGACACTACAGTTGGTATGAATTATTTTATTCAATTGCATTAATTCCATTAGATTTCTCTGTTTATGTTCTTTTTTCTTTTAATGTTTTCTCACTCTCTAGTATCTTCTAACTTGATAATGATATTTGGATGAGTAGGTCGTAGTTCGAGAGGCCTGACACTCATGCATGGTAGTGATTGGAACCCAAGTGGTGGCATTTTACATATTGTGCCTAATGCGTTGAACTAAGTGGTTGACGGGCATACACCCTTGGCTTCTCGTTTGGGTGTTTTAGCTCGAGATAGGAACTTTATGCCCCTTACTTATAGAACTTGGAACCATGTATTGAAGGAAAATAAAGAGAGGATTTGGAGAGAAGTAAGGGTGTGTTTGATTGGGGGGATAAGGGGGGGATTATTTACTGTGCGAATTGTAATCCGCACAGTAAATCTAATCTAATGTTTGTTTTTTTTTTAATCCACCGGATATGGAGTCCGACCGAACTCCTTATCCCCCATATGGGGAATTATACTATCCTAGGGGGGGTGTGGGACAATTTTGGAGGGATTAGGTGGTGAAATGACTATTTTGACCCTCTACTATTTAATTATGTATTATATTTAGTAAAATTTAATAAAATTTAAATGTCTCAATTTAAAAATAAAATAATTTTATTTAACTTTTTATTGATGTTTTATTCTTTTTTTAAATAATTTTTTATAGATATTTTATTGATGTTTTATTTTAAAATTTTGTTTATATTTTATTTAATTTCATTAGTTAAATGTTAATAGATGTTTTTATTTAATTTCATTGTTTAATTATTATTATTTTTAAAAACAAATTTATTTAAAATTTTAATTAAAAAAATAATATAAATTTTTATTGATATTTTATTGATTTATTTATTTAATTTAAAAAAAATAAATTTATTTAATTGTGTAAAAAATAAAATAAAATAAATTTTTATTTAATATAGCTAAAAATAATTAAAATATTAAAGATATGTTTAATATTGCTATTACTTAGTACACAATTGAAAAAGGGTAAAATAGTCTTTTGTTCATTTATCCTATCTAGTCCGTCCAACCAAACGTTGAATTCACTAAAAATAGTCCTTTCCAGACATCTAATCTCATGAAAAAACAAACACAGGATACATATCCAATCCAACCAAATAGTCCGGGAGATTCATAGTCCCAGGACTCAAGTCCGATGGATTCTAATCCCCCCTTATCTAGTCCGTCCAATCAAACACACCCTAAAGGTAAAAGGATACTTTTTACTGTTGTTTTGTTGTTCTGTCAATCTCTTTTTTAGTAGTGGTCTTTGCTTTATTGGTTGATGCTTTGTGCTACTGCTGTGTGCTTGTTGTTGCTGTTGTTGTTGTGTGCTACTGTTGTTGTTGCCGTTTCTTTCTTAATATTACTTCACAGCAGTCTCTACATCAGACCCCACAATATGCCAATTAGCTTGGTAAAACCTTACATTATACCCATCCTACAGCCTTAATTTCATCGTCAGTGACAGCCTTAATGAGATCAGTTCTGGAACAGTGTTTTCAAAATTAATATGATACATTGATAGTATATATTTAAAGTTGCTACTATGTACTTAATATTGATAGTATATATATTGATAGTATATATTTGGGCTTGAGTACTTAATAGTTAAAGTTACTGGTGTATGTATGCTACTATGTGTATGCTGTTGCTGCTGTGTGTATGCAATAGTCACAAAGTTGCCAATTATTTGCAGGTCAATACAAATGCTGACGAGTCGATGAAGAAATTTGATTTGGTAGCTGTTGGAAAAAAATGGAGAGAGTGGAAGGCTAGAGTTAAACAAATGGGGTATACGCCATTCGACAATGATACTGATAGGTTAACTCATCAATCCGAAAAAGTACATGAGCATCAATGACGGAGCTTAGTCTATTATTGGGGCACTCGGAAGGCACATGTATCATTTAATGTTAAATTGTACTTTTACATGGGATTAGTGTTAAATCCCACATGTGTAATCTCATAAGATGAGTTTGTTAATTAATAAATTATCTTGTGCTTGTGTACATATGTAATAGAAAAAAAGTACAAAAAACAAAAAAATTCGGAAGAAGAAGACATTAAATCACATAACCACCAGAAAACCATTCTCAGTTGTTCGAGTAGAGGTATATAGTTTCTTTATACTTCAAATTGAAATTGTATATTTTGATTTTGTTACTTGATTTTAAGTGTAATTGTAGGAAACAAATAAGAAGAATGGAGTTCCTGCAACTCACTTAGAGGTGTGGACGGATGGGTACTCGAAGGATAACAAACCAAGTGCTGATAGAGTTACTAAGGTCATGGTATGTAGCATGGTTGCTTCTCTCTCTCTCTCTCTCTCAGTTATGGCTCATCATCACATACTTTGCAACACCATTATTATATACTTTGCATGTATGGAATGTATTAGATACTTGTCTCATATTTGTTTCTTTATTTATTTTGTAAAGAAACGTTATGAAATTAATTGGAAAAAAGGAGAAACAATAACTGAGATAACCTTCGACCACCATTGGCCTACAAACACCAAACAAGCTTACATGCAGCTCACAGATTATAATTTATAATCATGCATTTTGCAGAACATTGACAACTATGATTAGTTTGAGAAATCATTTCAAGTGCTCACTCTAGAGACTAAGTGGAGCACTGGCTTCAAGATGTTTATGATATCAACCCAAGTAATTTTGAACTCTTATTGAATTAAAGACATAATCTGCTACTAACTTTTATATAAAGTTCTATTATTAGGTAGTTAGTAATTATTTTTGGTTGGTGTATTTATTGATGTGGATGATAATTTGTGCTTTGCAATTGTTTAAATTTTACTGGTAGTTTGTTTGGTTTTAATCAGTAAATCACAAGTAACAATCCACTTACTCCAAACCAAACAGGCAAATATCACAATTCTATAGAAGACTACATATACCTTTCCACATAGACACACAAATGTAAGTTGAATCATAGAGACTATGAACGGATTTGATGTAGAAACTACCTGATGAATAAAGTAGAAATCTAAACTTGAAGAGAGACAAAGTAGATAGTTAAATTTGATAGAGAGTTACCTTTAACAGTGCCTGCAAATTGGAAGTGAGAATTAACTAATTATGTCTTGCGTGTAGGTTGAATTTTGTTGGTGGCTAATTACTAATTAACAATTGCAGACACAAATGAAGGAGCTTGGGGCGCAATCCAATGCTACAGATGAAGAAATTATCACACAGGTTCTAGGGCCTGAACGACCTGGTTGTGTTCGAACATGTGGATTGGGTCCTTCTCTGACAGATGTCTTTGGAGGCGGATATAGGCAATCACAAAAAGCGCAAGACCAAGAGCAAGACCAAGAGCAACTTAACCAATATAAAGCGCAAATGGAGATGCAACTGAAGGAGATGATGGATGCTATGCTTAATCAATAGAAAGTGCAAATGGAGATGCAAAGCACAATCCAAGCTCAACAAGCACGAATAGAGCAATTGGAGTCTCAACAGGCCATGGGTGGGCTTGTTGCACCAACTGCTACACATGCATTCATAACAACAATCCCATGCATACACCTCATCGTTTAATTGCCATCGTTCGTCCGAGGAAGTGAGTAAATACTTAATTATGAAATTTTCAATATGACATTTTATTCATGTTATTTGTTTCTTATCAAATACAGGTCCACATATCAAAGAAAGAAGAAGAAGAAGAAGTAGATATGACAAACTCAATGAAAGAAAGACGATAGAGTCTACTGAAATCAAGGTTAGAACTGTTCCTAGTTTTAGTTTATCTGTGAATTTTATTTTATTAATGAAGTTGAATTTTTTTAGGATTTTATTCTTAGTTTATATTTGTTTTCTTATTGTAATTTATTAGTTTGGTTTGCCCATATATTGCTCTGGATGAACTGTATTTTATTATTGTCTCTCTTATTGATTGAATATGCACACGCAGTCATAGAAAGTAGATTGGGTTATTTGGTCTTATTTATTGATTGGCTTCAAGTTCATTCTAAACCATTCTAGTTGGATTGCTTTCTCCTTCTCACTTATTTGTTGATTGGCTTCAGGTTCAGTCTAGTTGAGTTCTATGATGTGCATGGTCATAAACATTTTAAGTCTTTGTTGTGTACTTAATGTTATTAAGAAGTGCATTAGAAAATGCTAATTTGTGAGGGTCAGGAAATTAAAAGGAGAGATTTAGAAGGTGGTAAGTCCATGGACATTAAATGGGTTTTGTGTTTCTTAGTGATTTATAATTGTTGCCTAGATTCTGTAATCTACGAACACAAACTTATTATTTTCTGTTTCAATAAAATGCTACGCTGTACTTATTATTTTTATCATTTTCTTCTCTTTCCTTTTCAATCACCTTATGGGATTGTTGGAATTGCAAATTGTGCGTCTAGTAAGGACACTGTCCTGGAACTCCACTTGTTCTCTACATTAATGGGAATGGTGGCTTTCTTGAGCGGATGAATGGAACTGGAGTTGATGTGATTGGGCTGGATTGGACAGTGGATGTGGCAGATGAAAGGAAATGTTTGGGAAATAGAATTAGCATACAAGGAAATGTGGAACCTGCTTGTTTATTTTCTCCTCTTCCTGCTTTGACTGATGAAATTAAAAGGTTTGTGATGAGAACTAAAACTTGGGACTGAACTTTTCCTATCAATTACTGCCTATACCCGATGACTTAGGCATAACTACTAGATGTTTGGATATTGACTTGCCTACTTGTTTTTTTCTTCTTTTTGTACATATGACCAAATTTGATGTTTGTATTGATTTCACATGATTCTGGGAACTTCTTCAATTAAATTATTAATCAAATTTCAAGTAAATTTGATTTCACAGTATTTGGTGTGTTTTTATTTTTTTGATGTTCGAAATTTGATTGCCTACTGGATTGGACAGCGGATTTGACTTGTTTTTTTTATGTTTGCCTACTAGATGTTTGTATTGATAATTTAATTGAGGAAGTGCCAAAAGGTACATGATCACTAGCTTTATACATTACTTAAGCACAAATTTCACTGGTTGGATTTTAGCCCAACTTTCTAAACTAGTTGGTCACTGCAGATGACCAGAAAAAAGGCAAAGAAATGGAAAATTTGGGGTCCTAGTTGCTTATAAATCTAGCAGTTTGGTTGCATAAAGCAAACATAAAACATGAGATCACAAATTGTGAATACAGTTTCCAGCAGCAACAGCAGAGAGAAAACAAAAAATGGTATTTTATTTCATGTTCTTGCATCAGCAGCCACCAAAAAAAAAATGACGTTTTTTGAAAAAATGCCACTAAACGACGTCATTGTGATGTCGCACGTTAGCTTGTTGCAGCAGGAGCAGGACCAAACAAAAAAAAAAAAAAAAAAAAACCACTAAATGACGTCATTGTGACATCACATGTTAATTTGGGACAGAATGAGAAACGGGCATCAAAGATTTTGCGGCATTTTAAAAAACGCCGTCTAATATTTTTAGCGACGTTTTTAAAATGTCAGAAAGCTATTGCGGCGGCCATATCAGCGACGAAAATATTATATGCTGCTATAATAAGGTTTTTAAATCATGTTAGTCCTCTAAAGGCTATTTTTAGAAGACAAAAAAAAAAAAAAAAAAAGAGTTGATTTTTGGCCCTTTTTTTTTAAGTCAAAAGGCTACTTATTTGAGCAAAAAATTATTTAGCAAGTTGGAAATAAACTAATTTTTCAAAATTATGAAAATACTTTTCTGTGTATGAAAGAGTACCGGGATTAAGTTGTAATTTCACATAATTTCATGAGGATAACATGGTCAATCTACCTGTTTGCATGTGACAATATATAAAAATAATTTTGAAAAAACAAAATTGCTTTTTTCCATTTTCCCAAATGATTTTGGGCATAATCCAAAAAATAAGCAAAAAAATCTGCTTATTTACGTCTTCTCAAGATAGCCCTAAGCATGCCATAACACCACTCTTAATAGTTGATTTTGATATAAAGGTTTATTAAAGATTGCTGATTTCAACATTTTGCCTTCCCCTTTTTGTCTTTTTATTTTCTTGGAGATTAGATTTTCATGTGAAAGTGAAAGAAAACTAGTGACAATAACAGCGGAATCGAAATAAGTGGTAGGAAAAAAAAAAATGAAAGGATTATATTATCTATAGATAATGGGACAAAGAAAGGAGCAATAGTGGGAAGTGATACCAAAAATGCTTAAACTAAAATCCTTATAGATAAATTTAAAATTTCCCAACACAAAAAAAAAAAAAAAAAAAAAAAGAAAAATTGTATGATAAATCAAGCATCCATTTGTGAAAATATTAACAAATTATTATTTATAAAAATGATGTTATATTATCAAGAGAGAACCTTACGGGTATACGTAGAAAATTTTTTTATTTTTTATTTTTACAAGAAGCATATTTATTTTAATTTTTTTTAGTGTTTGTTTGGGAAAATATTTCTTAGCTTTCTATAGTTATTTTTGAAATATAATAATATAGTTGACAAGTTCATTTTTCATATTCATTGTAAAGAAGATTAAATATTTTTTACAAAAAAGTTAGAAAACAATAAATTTTACATTGAGGCTAAAAAAATCACATTTTTAAATATTCAACAAATTTTTTTATTAGGTTCTTCTAGTCTGAAAAGTTTAAAAATAATTTTTCTGAAAAATTTTAAAAAATTAATTTTTTATTTAATTGACAAACCAAGCTCATCTTTGGCAAATGGCACATAACCAAAGGCCAAAAATATTTTTAAAAATAAATAAATAAACAAAAGAGTTTATCTTTGACACGTTATGCTTTATACATCGCCATCCATTTTCAAGCCTCATTTATATATTTTGTTTTATGCAAATAGATTCCATCACTATGCTTGGTTTTGGTTTCTAAAATTTATTTTTTAGAAAATTTTATTTTTTTATTTTTTATATTTTTTTATTGAATTTTTAAAATATTTTATACAAAATTTCTTTTTAATTTTTAGACGCACCTAATATAAATCCACTTAAATAATATAATTTTGTGAAAATTTTTTTTAAAAAATTCATTAAATATCAAAAATATTTAAAAAAATATATGAAAATTTAGTATGTTTTGCATTTTTTTTTTGTATTTATTAATTTTTAAAATATTTTTTCATAAATATTTTACTTTTTAGATACATCTAAGTAAGGTACATCTAAAAAAATAAAAAAATTACTTAAAATTTTAAAAATATTCACTAAAAATAAAAATAAAAAACAAAAAAAATAAAAAAATAAATTCAAAAATTGAAACAAACACACTATAGATTTGACCCTTGTCTCATTCACAATTTAATCGAAGTATTTTAGATTCCTTTAGATATTACCGGACAAACATGTCATATTACTAGTCTGTCCTAGAGATATTTTTATTTTTTAATTATTAATTATTATTATTTTTTGCTCATTGAGATATTTTTAATTATTTAGTTATTTAGTTTGGGTTACGTATTTTTTTAGTTCTCTCAAGTTTTTCACAATGAACTAGATTATTCATATGATTCTTATAAAATAAATTACCTTAAAATGTGAATTAACAGTTAATTTTCTTATTTCACACTTATTCTTGAAGTTATTCTCTGAACTTTTATATTGTATGATAATAAACAGATAGGATGAAATCTAAATACATCTGTTAGTCAAAAAAAAAAAAAAAAAGGTTGTTAATAATAATTATGGCACCAATTTTTTTTAATTTAAAAATTAAGATAAAAAAGCTAACTAAACAAAGTAGCTTTGACCTCAAGGGATAAAATAGTAATAAATACTTGACCTTCTATAAAAGTGTCACGACTCGCTCCCCGTACCCAATGGTTAAGTATCGTGATGGCCAGTAACTGAGGTTACCTACGGCCAATTCATAAACAAATTAATAAACGCAAGCGGAAGTAAAATTTAAATAAGGATACCAAAATAATCACTGGAGTTTCTATTTTTATTACAAAATTCATTGACCAAAAAGGCCGATATTTACATATAAAAATATCATAAAAAATGCTGTGTGTGTCTATTCCGCAGTCCCGCATCTAAGACTTTCCAAAAGCTATTTCCTGAAAATTGGTAAACAACTATAAGCACATGGCAGAGTGAGAAATATTATACCAAGAGTATAAGGGACACGAAATAACCATGGATCATTAGTTAGGCCAAAACATTTATATGACAAATCATTTGAGTAGCAGAAATCATTTGACAAATAATCCTTTAAGTAATAAAACTGAGATTATGCTTCGTCAAAACAAATAATCTTTTATTGGTAACCAAATCATTTAAGTAGCAGAACTGAAATACAGAAGTTATGTAACCACAACCACAGTACAGAACAGAGGTTACTGAAGTGACAGTCAGAACAGAGGTACGGATTCAAAAGGTAGCTCGTACGGATTTTAGAGGTGGCTCCCACGATAGTGTAGCACTTAGTTCCGATGGATTCTAGAGGTGGCTCCCACAATAGTGTAGCACTTAGTTCCGACGGATTCTAGAGGTGGCTCCCACAATAGTGTAGCACTTAGTTCCGCACAGCACTTTGGTCCGCACAAAACAGAGGTCAGTGGATCCATAACAAACAGAGGACCACAAAGTGGTCAAATAGAGGTCAATGGTTATTTAAGTCCCCCAAGACGTGGGACTCCCGTGGTGGTACTTACAAAACATAATTGTATATAAGGTCATAACCAAATATTCTTTAAGATATAAACAAATATATCCATGGGTTTCCTTTTAAGCAAATAGGGTTCAGATAAAAAATCACGTAACTGAAATCTTTATAAAATATAACTTTTTAATAAAAACATAACTTATATAAAACAGATTTTGGTAAGTCAAAACATACGTAAAATATATTTTGGTGACTCAAGATATAATATAACTCACCTTATTTTTAATACCTTACTCTTTCTTTCCACTATTAAAAACCTTTCTAACTTCCACTATTCTTTCCTTTTTCTTTTCTTTTCTTTCTTTTCTTTCTTTCCTTCTTTTCTTCTCTTCTTTTCTCTCTTTTCTTCTTTCATTCTTCCGCCCAGGTGATCTTCTCTTCTTTATAGACGGGTAGGCGCATACGTGGCACATATCTTCCGCAGATATTCGATAATAATTATAAAAATTCATTCTTATCCTTAATAGATATTTAAGATAATTACCTTTTGACCTAATATTTTAATATAATTATATAAATAATTTAATTCTTAACTAAAATATATTTTATCGTATACTAACATAAAATTAATTATTTATTTTAATACCACACTCATTATTATTATTATTTATATTATCTATATTATTATTATTTATATTTTGACCCCTAAACTTTTAATAATTATATTATTTTACAAAATTACGCATAATAATATATAATAAGTCATATATTTTCTTAACTGAGATTAAATAATATTAGTATAAATTCTATAGTATAATTAAAAATTTGAGAGGTTACAAAAAGAGGTTATATTGTTATAATTTCTGCTTGAGACGAGAAAAAGTGATTTTCAATTAAAAAAAATGTTATAAATTTAAAAACACCTCCCCAAATACTAGCACCCTATTTTTAAAGAGAATTATAAGTTTAGATTTTTGTTTTTAGTTAATTCAGATGTTCATATGTTAACAAACACAAAACTCTTAAGCCTCGTTTGGGATGCCCATACAGAAAATAGTCATATAGGACAAAATATACTATTTTAATTAAATAGAATAAAATGTCACATCCAACTCAAAATCATTTTATTTTTTCTCTTACAAAAGTAAAAAAAAAAATTAAAAAATTATCACAAACAAAACTTTTTTACCCCATATTAAAATAGCTAAAAAGCTAAAAAGACAACCCAAATCCCAAACCAACCCTTTGCAACTACTTGCCAAGTTCAAACCTCATACTTTGGTGTAAATTTTTATTTGTTTTTGCTAAACACATGGTGTAATTTTTGGACATCTCTAATTTGAATTAGAGAAAAGAGTGGGAGCTCGAGGGGATGCTCCCCCGAAAGCCCCGAATTGCCATTTTTGGCAAAAAAAAAAAATGCAAAGCAAGTAAAAAAAAAAAAAAAAAAAAAACAGTTTACTGAAAATGGAAATTAGGGGGATTCGGGGAAGGCAATTTCGAGCTACCAATCAAAGTTGTTTGAATTATTTGAGTTCAACTTGTAACATTTTTAAGTCTCAAGAACAATTACAAATTTAGTCTGAATTTTGAACTAAAATTTAATTTAAATAAAATTTCAACTAGATTAGATAAAAAGCAACCCAAATTTTATTCAGTGGATTTGGTTTCAGTTTTCTAAATTTAGTTTTTTAAATATTGAATTTTTTGTTTTTCTATTTTTTTCTTTTCAGTTTTCTTTTTGCATCATTCACAAGTTGAAGACTTTCTGTATGAAATACACGAAAAAGTATATGGAAGACACACTAGGGGCAAGTCACTTGCTTGTAGGGCCATTACTCAGGTGTACTGGTGGCCCTACATGCAAAAAGATGCTGAAGCTTATGTCAAGAAGTGTGAAAAGTATCAGAGGTTTGCACCTTTGATACATCAACCAGCAGCAGACTTGAACCCAGTGTCTAGCCCTTGGCTATTTGCCCAATGGGGCATGGATCTTATTGGACAATTGCCTCAAGCAACTGAACAAAGGAAGTTCCTGCTAGTGGCAACAGAGTACTTCACCAAGTGGGTAGAAGTTGGAACCCCTTGCAAAAATTCGAGACGTTGATGTGAAGAACTTCATATGGAAGAACATCATCACCAGGTTTAAGATCCCAAGGGCCATAATAGCAGACAATGGTACACAGTTTGATAGTAAACTAATCAAGAGTTTATGTACAAAGTACAAAATTAAGAATTATTACTCTACTCCAAGCTTTTCTCAGAGTAATGGTCAAGCAGAAGCCTCCAATAAGGTTATCTTAGATGGAATCAAGAAGAGGTTAGAAGCAGTAAAGGGAAAGTGAGTGGAAGAGTTACCCAATGTACTCTGGGCATATTAGACTACGCCGAGAAGATCAACTAGGGAGTCCCCATTTGCCATGGCTTATGACACAGAAACAATTATTCCACTGGAGGTCGGTATCCTAGGGATCAAAACCTAGGGAGTAGAAAATAAGACCAATGAGGCATTCTTGGCCTGAGATCTGGATTTGCTAGAAGAAAGAAAGGAGAAAGCAACAATTCAATTGAGGACATACCAACAACAGCTTGCCAGGGCTTATAATAAGAAGGTTAACCCACGAGAGTTCCAAGTTAGGGACCTCGTCCTAAAAAAGGTCGTCGGCAACAAGAAAGATCCCAAAGAGGGCAAGCTTGGCCCAAACTAGGAGGGATCCTATAGAATCATCTCGGTCCTGGGCAATGGTGCATATCGGCTTAAAGATAGTGAAGGAAAAGAGTTGCCAAGACCTTAGAATACTTGCAACTTGAAGTTTTTCTATCATTAGATTTTTTGTTTTTTAAAGTTTTCTGTTATTAGCCGAAGTAATAATAAAATTTTAGCTTGATTTTTTATTTCAAACTTATGTAACACGGTTGAACAGTCCCTTGGTGATGTTTTTGATTGAAACATGACGAATAACTTAAACTTATTATATGACAAAGTTGAATTATACTTGCATAAAATAAAGTTGAACTAAGTTGGCGATATTTCTGATTGAAACATGATGAATAACTTAGACTTATTATATGGCAAAGTTGAAATATACTTACATATAATAGAGTTGAACTACGTTGGCGATATTTCTGATTGAAACATGACGAATAACTTAGACTTATTATATGGCAGAGTTGAATTATACTTGCATATAGAGTTGAATTATACTCACATATAATAAAGTTGAACTAAGTTGAATTAACTTAGACTTGCCATATTGGCAAAGTCAGACACAGATTGAAACTAAGTACATGTCAATTAGATTAACAAAGAGACCAAGGTTGGTAACCTCGGCCAGTCTTTGTTTGAATTTGACCTTGGCGACGAGGTCAAAGCCACATACTTAATGAGAACCCAAATGGAACTTAAGTTCACATTAGGGGGCAAAGGGCTGGAGAATGATGCTTGGGAGTTGGAATCTACAAACTAAGGTTGGTTTAACACTGGTTGAAATTTTAAGAAAAATTTACAAGTTGCAGTTAAGCCGAGGTTATGTTGAAAGAAGATTGGTTTAACACTTGTTGAAATTTTAAAAATTTACAAGTTGAAGTTAAGCCAAAATTATGTTGAAAGAAGTATCTTGGAAGATATTTGAAGATAGAAGTCTTGCTAAGTAAAAGTAAAGTGGCAGGTTTTATATAGCACTTGTTTAAATATTTTTTACAATGTTTTCAAGTGTTAAGCTAAAGCTGAGATAATTAAAGATTGGAAGCTTTGTCCGAGGTATGTTAATCCGAGGAGACTATACAAAAAAGGCATAAACTGAAGACATGCAAAATATTCTAAGTATGGAAGCAGTTTAGCATACAAACATACAATCACATTGAAAGAAGAAATTAAAGAATGCATTCAGATAAGAAAAGAAGGCACTTCGGCCTGACATTGAAGAATAATTGTTCAGATTACTAAAAAGAACATCGGCCAAATAAAGAGCTAAACATTGTTCAAAAAGAAAAAAAGTACTAAGTACAGAAGAAAAGCTTTAAGATTAGACTATTCGGCATCAACAGCTGGATCGGTTTGGGGCACGGAAGACATCTGAGAACTCTTCTCGGCAACCTTCTCAGCCACGAGCTCAGCATCGATCTCTTGGAGAGTCTGGTCGATGCTCTTCTCGGCGATAGGTGGGTCGGATGTTGTCTTCTCAGGGGTGGCATCTTTTGAGACCACGTTCGCCTCATCCTGAGTCAAGTCCAAGACTTGCTCATTCAAAGTTGGGGACTTGGCCCCAGTATCCATGGCCATCTCGGACTTTTTGGCATCAGCTTCCTCCTCAGACTCAGCCTCGTCCTTGGATTGGCTTGGAAAGGGAGGAAATGGCAGGACAAGGTTGCTAGCATTCTTGAGAGGAGAGTCCTCAGGGACAACCAACTCCTTTAGAGCAGCCATTCAACCAAGGGTGACACCCTTGTTGCATGCCTGCTTCACTTGTTTCTTGTAGTCTTCTTTGACGTCGGCTGCCTCCTTGGCATACGCATTTTCATCCGTCGCTTTGATCTCGACGTCCTTTATGGCCAAGGTAGCAATAAGCTCGGCCTGGGTTTCGGCGGTCTTTTTTTCTGCCTCTTTCTTCTCAGCTTCAAGGACCTTGGTAATAGCCTCAGCAGCTCCTGCCCTCTCCTCGGCCTCATCTTGGGCCTATTTGGCTACCTTAGCCTGATCCATCAATGTCTTGATCTTGGCCTCGACTTTATTGACGGTCTTGAGCAAACCAGCAGTCTCCTTCGTCTTGTGGACCAACTCCTTCTTAATGTCGAAGGCTTGCATCGCGAAGGAGTGGGCGTGCTAGATCGCCTAGAAGAAATGGAAAAAACAAAGGTTAGTAAAACTTTCTAAGTATGGAAAAATAGAGAATGAAATGTACCAAGTGTTAGGGGCTTAGTTGTATAGAGTGCTGCAACATCAGAGTGAAGTTTTCATATTCGCTGACCTCACCGTTGCATTCGAGGTCTTTTGAAATGAGCAAAGCAGTAGAGAGGGCAACGCCGACTTCAAGGTCAGTCGCGCTGTCGCCGACTCTGACTGGCTTGTCCTCAATAATGATTGGAAGGGCCCAGGGGGCATTTGATTTCATAGACCCCGAGGTTGTCACAGACTCTAACCTCGGCTTCTTTGACCGGATTGATTCAGAGGGAGCAGCCTCGGCGGACGGAGGCACTTTTTTTCGCCTTAGCTATCTTGGATATCGGCAAGGTATCCTCATAATCAATCTAAGTTACCGTTGCCTTAGCTTAGGCTTTCTTCAGCCTTTTTTGCTTTGGTTTTGGCTGGGATTGCGATGGTGAAGATTGTATCGTGACGATGTTGGGGATGTCGGCTAGAAGGTCGTCTACTACAGCCTTTTTATGACCTATCTCGTCGGCGTCTACGGCAACGATGACCTTAGTGCCGAAATGGATCGCTAGAAGAGTAGTTGGGGGGTTGGCCAGATCGTATGAGGACGCCTCGGCACTTCAGCATCTTCGGTTTCGAGTTTTATCTGCTGGTGCATACAGAGGAGTTCAACGTCGGCGTTGCCGTTGAGAAGGTGGGATCAGTTGTGGGGTAGAGGTTAATGGTTGCTCTACAGGACCAGATGTTGATCCTTGGTCAGGCCTGGATGATTCGACTTGGGGAATTGTTGCTAAAGGAGGAGACTTGCTTTTTCTTAGGACGTCGGGAAGTACAGATTTATACGTCGGGATGTAGTTGAGCAGCAAAGGGGCTTTTCGCTAGTCAACTAGCAAACCCAACAGCCTCTTAAAATCCTTGCTGGGATAGAAGTTTTTGCAGAAGTTCTTTGGAGGTTGAGGAAGAACTGCAAAATAAAACAAACAGACGTTAGAGCATGCAAAAATATCAAAGTAAGAAAGACTTGAAAGCAAGTAAAGGTCACACTTGGCTCTTACCATCTCTCTCTCTAAACAATGTACGGCTTAAAAGATAGAGGTGAAGGTCCTCATCTGGAAGGAACTCCCAGTTGCCCAAAACGATGAAGTAATTGTCTCTGGCGCCCTTGTTGGAATCAAGGAGGTCGGCGATGAGTTTGTATTCCGTCGACCTTGGCTTAAGGTAGTAAATGTAGCCTTTTTTGACTTAAGGCCACACATGGTGTAGCAGTACTGGATGTCGACTAGAGTTACCCTAGCATTTTCTCGGCTAGCTAAGGCAATGACACTGTTGATGACTCTGTAAGAGTTAATGGCTAATTACATTGGATTGAGTTTATAATAGTGAAGGACTTCTAGGAAAAGGATGTCAAGAGGGAGCCTAAGTCCACACTCTATGAAGGCTACTACTGGGAATGGCATGGAGTCATCTTTGGGCATTATGGAGTCCTCCTCCCCAGCCAACCTAAGATGAACGTCGGCAGGGATGGAAAACTCCTGTCTAAAGTATGCTAGCTTAGTTGGGATGTCTACCATCTACTTGAACATATCTATAACGTCAGCTACGTATAGAAGGTGTTGGATTTTAGAAGGAAATGGTTTGTTAGGGTTTAAAGGACCTCGGCTAAAACCTAAACGTGTACTGAGGCGAATTTTTTTTTGAAGATCAAAAGGGTTTTAGGTTCGGTTTTCCTAAAGATCAAGTTTCTAGAACAAATCCCAAGCCTAAAACTATGGAAACAAGAATTGAGGGCAAGAATTTGGAAAAAGACACAGAAAATAAAGAGAAGAATAGAGATTCAGACTCAAGAAAAACCAGAAAGGGTTCAAGAACATTGCATAAAACATAAATGTGCACAAATCAAGAACAATGACAAGCTATCAAGAACATCAAGTATGTGTGTGCGTGTGCATACCTAGAAACAAATGAAACAGAATATGTTTAAGCATACGAAGGGTGAAATTTGAAACACAGACAGAAACAGGAGCATATGAATGTATTCATTATGGCAAATAAACAGAGGCAACAGAGTATGAAACTAAAGAGGGGGAAAATAGTAACTCACCGAAGAAAATGAAGCCGGTGTAAAGTTCGCTAGGGACAGACAATGGTAGCAATTGGAGAAGAGCAGCAAAAACTTTGTCGGAGGAGGTAAACGGAGTGGTTGCAGAGCTTGAAACAATGGAGGATTTGGGAGTAGAGAGAGAGAACTTGCACGAAAACGGTGGTGCAAAAGTGAAAAGAGAGAGAGAGATGATTTTGATCAAACACGCAGAATGGTGGCAAAATGGCAATTAGTGTGCCTAAGACGACGTGCTTGTCAGACGACGCACACAAATACGATGCGACTTAATGGCGCGTATCAGGTATGACTCAGTAGAGGAAAGACGCGTGGCAAAAACGGTTGAAATACTGTACGTGACAGCTCATACGCGTGTTGAAACTCTTGGAGTTCTTGATTTAATGGAGCAGAACCTCGGCTAGGTAGACGATCTCGGCTGAGAAACTTGAACAAACTTGGTTATTGGTTCTGAAGAATTGATGAAAACAAACTAAGTCTTGGTCGTATTGAGCTGACGAATGATGACCTCGGTAATGAAGGATAGAGTAAGCTTAGCCGACGTGCTAAATGAAAAAAACGATATAGGTTCCATTACCTCAGGATGTCGAGGTAATAGAACCTAGGGGGCAATTGTGGGGACATAATTTTTGAATGACAACACCTGGCCGAGGTGGCACCGAAGTGCCAGCCGAGGTGCCACGTGTTCTGTTCATGACGCCGAGATAATCTCGGCTAGGCCGAGGTTATCTGCGAAGATATCGGAATCCGGGATAAGCGGATAAGGGACAAAAGTCCTAGAATGAGAGAGGACTTCAGTTTGGATAAAGATAAGACTCTTAGAAAGTTTATCGCAATCTAACTGAGAGTCCAGGATTAGCATTGAGCCAGAGTCCATTGAAGCTAAGCTTCTATTGGGATTAGGTCAGTGTTGGCTATAAAAGAAAAGCACCCTCGTGGGTTTAAGGTACGCTTTTTGTATTCTGAATAGTGGTTTTAGCACTTTTCCTATCTTTGAGAGATAACTGACTTAATCATCGGAGTACCCCTGGGTGGACGAACCACCACCGGAATTTTATCTTTCTGTGACAGGTTGTTTGGGTTTAATCTATTTGCCGGTGTTCTCCAGCTGAGTACTTGTTTGGTAGTATAGTCGGAAATTGGCACACACAGTTAGTTAATTCAAACCCTCCTCAACACAAAGCTAGCAAAGTTTATAACAAATTAAAATTTCAAAGACTAAAATTTATAGATAAAATTATTTTTTAGAAATGAAATATCTTAATTGTTAAAAGTGTCATTTTTTTAGCAACAAAATTGAACATTTAGTTATGAATTACTATTTTTTAGAACTAAAAATTGTTTTAAAAAATAAAACATTTAGGACAAAATTATTTTATTTTTAAAAGTACATTTATTAGTGACATTTTTAAAATATTGCAATTAAAGGTCATATTTTTACTTTGTGAGATGATCTTTTAGTGACGATATAAATTGATCTCTTAATTTTTTTATAACAAAATTTTTATTTTAAAAAATAAAAAAAATTAATCCCTACAACCCTTATTGTTTGCCATTTTTTTATATATGTAAAAATGGAATGTCCATTCACAGGCTTTCTATTCATATTGGTAAAATAGTCCAAATTGAATTTTTATTTTATTGAAGTTTCTCCAAATACTCTAAACTCTAACCTTCTCAACACACTATGGTTAGAAATTAAAGAGGTTTTAAAATCATTTTCATAACATAGTCACAAATGCAAAACCATGTTAGTCCTCTAAAGGCTATTTTTAGAAGACCCAAAAAAAAATGGTTTTCGACTTTTTTTTAAGTCAAAAGCCAACTTATTTGAGCAAAAAATTATTTAGCAAGTTGGAAATAAACTAACTTTCAAAATTATGAAAATACCTTTTTGTGTATGAAAGAGTACTAGGGTTAAGTTGTAATTTCACATAATTTCATGAGGGTAACATGGTCAATCTACCTGTTTGCCTACTGATGTGACAGGGTGCCTCTATTTACATACCACCTTTCATTTCAAGGCACACCTTTAGTAATTTGATAAATACAAAATTTGTTCAATACACACCACAATCTTCCATCTTTACCCTTACTCACACACTCTACCCACATCTTCCATCTTCACCCTCACTTGCTCACACACCCCATCTATGATCTTCCCTTTCATTCTCTGTTTCATCAAAGACGCCAGTGGTGAAGACCCATTCTCTGTTTCATCAAAGACGTTGGTGGAAATAACTCGACATTGGAGATACAGTATGTGAGAAATCTCATTTTGCTTAGATTTGCGAGTTTTATGTATGTTTTTCCTTTGTTATTAGCATTGTATATGAATGTCTGATTTTGCGAACCAGTGGCATTGTATATGGAAGTTTGATTTTGCGAACCAGTGGCATTATATATGGAAGTTTGATTTTATGAACCGTTCGACACTGGTCTGTCAAACATTAACATTTTGTCTGGAGTGTTTCTGTCGAACAAATTCAATATGTTTGACATTTTAGTGTCGAATAAAATTGAATGGTTTGATTTTGTATTTCCGAACGGACTTATCCTTCACTGTTTTCTGTTTCATTTTTAGAAATAGACGACCCTTAGCGTATTCCACCCACTGTCTCAGTGAGACGACGTCGTGCATTAACAAATCCTCCTTGTGGTTGAGTTCAAGGTCGAGGTCAGGGTCGGGGTAGAGGTTAGGGTAATGATATTGTGTTGGAGGAAGTAACGTTTGAGATACTTGGTGTGTATTGTATTCATTATTATCCTTTATAGTAATTTTACAAAAGGTGTGTATCATAACCTTTTGTCATTTGTGGTAATTTTACATAAGGTTAATATTGTAATGAAAATTAAACCAATTAATGGTATGCCTTGAGATGAAAGATAATGTGTAAATAGAGACATCCGATGTGACAACATACAAAAATAATTTTGAAAAAAAAAAAAGTTAGCTTTTTTCCATTTTTCCAAATGGTTTTGGACATAAGCCAAAAAAGTAAGAAAATAAGCAAAAAAATATGCTTATTTATGTCTTCTCAAAATAGCTCTAAGCATGCCATAACACGACTCTTAATAGTTGATTTTGATATAAAGGTTTATTAAAGATTGTTGATTTCAACATTTTGCCTTCCCCTTTTTGTCTTTTTATTTTCTTGGAGATTAGATTTTCATGTGAAAGTGAAAGAAAACTAGTGACAATAACAGCGGAATCCAAATAAGTGGTAGGAAAAAAAAAATGAATGGATTATATTATCTATAGATAATGGAAAAAGAAAGGTAGCAATAGTGGGGGGAAGTGATACCAAAAATGCTTAAACTAAAATCCTTATAGATTTAAAATTTTCCAACACAAAAAGAAAAAATTGAAAAATTGTATGATAAATCAAGTATCCATTTGTGAAAATACTTACAAATTATTTTTTATAAAAATGATGTTATATTATCAAGAGAGAACCTTAAGGGTATATGTAGAAATTTTTTTATTTTTACAAGCACATTTATTTTAACTTTTTTTTAGTGTATTTTAGTGTTTGTTTGGGAAAATATTTCTTAGTTTTCTATAGTTATTTTTGAAATATAATAATATAGTTGACAAGTTCATTTTTCATATTCATTGTGAAGAAGATTAAATATTTTTTACAAAAAAGTTAGAAAACAATAAATTTTACATTAAGGCTAAAAAAAATCACATTTTTAAATATTCAACAAATTTTTTTATTAGGTTCTTCTAGTCTGAAAGTTTAAAAATAATTTTTTTGAAAAAATTAAAAAAATCAAATTAATTTTTTATTTAATTGACAAACCAAGCTCAACTTTGGCAAATGGCACATAACCAAAGGCCAAAAGTATTTTTAAAAATAAATAAATAAACAAAAGAGTTTATCTGTGACACGTTATGCTTTATACATCACCATCCATTTTCAAGCCTCATTTATATATTTTGTTTTATGCAAATAGATTCCATCACTGTGCTTTGTTTTGGTTTCCAAAATTCATTTTTCACAAATTTTTTCTTTTTTATTATTCATATTTTTTTTCACTGAATTTTTTTACTATTTTATATAATTTTTTTTAATTTTTAGACACACCTAATATAAATACACTTAAATAGTATAATTTTGTGAAAAAAATCTTTAAAAAATTCATTAAATACCAAAAATTTTAAAAAAATATATGAAAATTTAGTATATTTTTCTGTATTTATTAATTTTTAAAATATTTTTTCATAAATATTTTTCTTTTTAGATTCATTTGAGTAAGGTACATCTAAAAAAAATAAATAAAAAATTACTTCAAATTTAAAAATATTCACTAAAAATTAAAAAAAAAAACATAAAAAATAAAAAAATTTAATTTTCAAAAATTAAAACCAAACAAACTTAATAGATTTGACCCTCGTCTCATTCACAATTTAATTGAAGTATTTTAGATTCCTTTAGATATTACCAGACAAACATGTCAAATTACTAGTTTGTCCTAGAGATTTTTTTTTTTTTTACTTATTATTATTATTTTTTGCTCAGTGAGATATTTATAATTATTTAGTTTGGGTTACGTGATTTTTTTAGTTCTCTCAAGTTTTTCACAGTGAACTAGATTATTCATATGATTCTTATAAAATAAATTACCTTAAAATGTGAATTAATAGTTAATTTTTTTATTTCACACTTATTCTTGAAGTTTTTCTCTGAACTTTTATATTGTATGATAATAAACAGATAGGGTGAAATCTAAATAAATCTGTTAGTCAAAAAAAATAAAAGTTGTTTAATAATAATTATGGCACCATTTTTTTTAATTTAAAAATTAAGATAAAAAAGCTAAACAAAGTAGTTTTGACCTCAAAGGATAAAATAGTAGTAAATACTTGACCTTCTACAAAAGAGGTTATATTGTTGAAACTGAAAAAAAAAAGAGAGAAGGTTATATTGTTATAATTTCAGCTTGAGACGAGAAAAAGATATTTTCCTTTAAAAAAATGTTATAATTTAAAAAATACTCCCCAAATACTAGCACCCTATTTTTAGAGAGAATTATAAATTTAGATTTTTGTTTTTAGTTAATTCAGATATTCATATGTTAACATGCACAAACACAAAACTCTTAAGCCTCGTTTGGAATGTCCATTTGGACTAAAATAGTCATATAAAACAAAATATATTATTTTAATCAAATAGAATAAAATGTCACATCCAATTCATAATCATTTTATTTTTTCTCTTACAAAAGTAAAAAAATTATCATAAACGAGATTTTTTAACCCTATGCTAAAATCGTTAAAAAACCAAAAAAGTAACCCACATCTCAAACCAACCCTTTGCAACTACTTGCCAAGTTCAAACCTCATACTTTGGTGTAATTTTTTATTTGTTTTTGCTAAACTCATGGTATAATTTTTGGACATATCTAATTTGAATTATTTGAGTTCAACTTGTAACATTTTTTAGTCTCAAGTACAATTATAAATTTAGATTGAATTTGAACTAAAATTTAATTTAAATAAAATTTCAACTAGATTAGATAAAAAGCAACCCAAATTCTATTCAGTGGGTTTGGTTTCAGTTTTCTAAATTTAATTTTCTGAAAATTGAATTTTATGTTTTTAGTGAATATTTTTTAAATTTTAAGTAATTTTTTTTTTGTACTTTTTTTGATGCACCTTACTTAGATATATCTAAATACTAAAATATTTGAGAAAAAATATTTTAAAAAATTAATAAATACACAAAAATATGAAAAATGTATTAAATTTTTATTTTTTTTGTATTTTTTGGTATTTAGTGTATTTTTTTAATATTTTTTTCACAAGTATTATACTTTTTAAGTGTATTTATGTTAGGTGTGTCTAAAAATTTTAAAAAATGCTTTAAATATTAAAAACAATTCTTTGAAAACATTAAAATACGGAAATAAAAAAATAAAATTTTTTGAAAATTGTTTTCTGAAAATCAAAACCAAACAAGCTTATTAGTTCTTTTGTTTTAGCCCAAGAAATATTAGATTATGTCAAACTAAGCGTAAGTATAAACATAATGAGTTATGTTATGGATTCTAAATAATCTATTAAATTTTTTGTTAAACCTTTCACAGGGGTGTAAGACCCATACACATGTGGGTTTGTATGGGCCTCACACGTATATAAGAGATTCGATAGAAAATTGGTAGATTATTTAGGATTCATAACATTTTTCAAACATAATATATATAGAGTCTATTTGGGAAGCTGGTTAAAAGTTAGCTTTTGATTTTTAACCCATTTTTGATCACATCACCTCTCATATTTTTTACCAACAAAAAAATTAAAAAGATAAAAATTAACTTTTAATAAACTTTTCAAAACACCCCATAGTCCTTATAACTTTCACACGTTGAATTAAATCATGTTTCAATAATTTAAAAAAAAAAGAAAGAAAAAAAAAAAAAAAAGCTTGTATACAGCAATAATGATGACAAGTAAGAAAAAAATCATAATATCCCTCTATAGTATTGGTGCAACTCTGGCAGATTCGGTCAGTTGGAATATTATTCAAACTCAGTTTAAGTTGTGTTAAGATTTGCCCAGACCCACCCAGGCTTGAATTGTACATAGAGGTTGTCTGCCCAAGTTTGACCCAAGTTAAACCCGAATTACAAATGAATTTCAAAATTTTTTTTTTGGCACAACTACATTATTAAATTTGACTCTATTTACATTTTTTTTTTATATAAAAAACCATTAATGCCATCAAAACAACTAATTTATATAATATAAAAGAGATACTGTTATAGTAGCCTTTACAATTTATGAGTAAAAATTAAAAAAAAGCAAGTTTTATGTTATTTATATATATAAATATATTCAATATGATTTAATAATCTAAACTATTTTAATATCATGTAATGGCTACTAATTTATATGTATATTTAATATTTTTATATATTTATATATGTAAACTTTGGGTTTCAGATTGCTCGAGTTGTTTGATGTCTATGTCCAAATCCGTCAAAATTTAATTCGGATTTCTAAATTTTTGCCTAAGCTCGTACCAAATTTGAAAATATATTGTCAAAGCCCTAAAAAAAAAACGGACTAGGTTCGGGTTGCTCGGGTTAAGCCCGCCTGTAATGACCCTCACACTGATTACCGATTAATTACCGATCATGACTAAACTGAGACTGATTGTGACTGATAATTTAAGTAATTGAATTGATTGACTGAATCTGAACTGAATCGATTGAATATATATATATGTGTTTGAATTGCATCCTATCTGTTTGACTGTGTGATTATCTGTTCATGTTTATATATTTAAACTGTAAATTGAAGGCCTTATCGGCGGTCGAACCAGAAATTGATTGGTGTTTTAGGACCATCATAATTTATGTGATTTTATGGTGTATTTAATTAAAATGTGATTTGATATGATTAAATTAGATTAAAATAAGTTAAATTGCATAGTTTGGCATATTTACCACTTTGCCATCTAGTGGGCCACTACACCAAACCTATTAGAGCCTTTGTATATTTGATTCAACACTTTTCATCAGCCAAATTCCCTTGTTTTTGCCGAAGTAGAGAGAGAGATAGGAGGAAGAGCTTGAGTTCTTGAGATTTGGCTTGGAGGTTGAGAGAATTGAAAGGATTCTTGCATTTTTGGACCTCTACATTTGAATTCAAGGCTTAAGGTAGAAATTCATCTTCTCATTCTTGTGTTTAAGTTAGTTCTTGCATGGTTCATGCTAAATTGAAGGATTGAGTTAAGAATTGGTCTTGTAATGTTGAATTATGGCACATATCATGCATGCATGTCTCCATTGTTGCATTTTGAGGTTGATCACATGGAAATCTTACGTGCATGTTCATGTTTATATGTTAAGTCCATGATTTTATCTTGAATTTGAAAGAATGAGCTCATTAGAGCATGTTTTGAAGCTTGAGAGTTGTTTATAGTCCATGCATATTCATTTGAGATCTTGTTCATGAAATTGGGTTTGAAAATGGATTTAATTAAACTACCCTTGGGCTTTAATTTGTCAAATTGATCTTTGAAATATGTAATATTATGAGTTTTGAAGTGCTTTTCAAAAAATTAGCCCAAGAGGATCGAATTTGATGCATTTAAACTTGATTTGAGTTTGGAAGTTCAAATCTGGAAATTCCAGATTTTGGACTCCCGTTCGAGCAGGAAAAGTGGCGCTCGAGCGGGAAATTTGCGCTCCCAGTACTTTGCACTGTTTTACAGTACGCTCGAGCGGAGTGTTTGGCACTCGAGCGGGACCTTGTGTCTTGCGCTCGAGCGGCTATCGAGCATGATTTTTGAGCATCCAATACTTTTTGGTCCGTTCGAGCGGGGACCTTTATTGCATGTATGCTTGAGCAGGTAAACCTGCGCTCGAGCAGGACTCTGTTTTTCTGAAAATTCTGAAAAATATTTTCTGAATACATCTTTGCATCCTCATCCCATCCTAAGCATTCTTAGGCTTAGTTTAAGATATCTTATAGAGGATATAGATGTAAAACACACCAAGGCAAATTAGGGATTAAATTATTATCTCTCCCAACTGTATGGCTTAGTGTGTGTTCAATCTGTAAACTGTGTAGGGTTGGTGACTGGGGACACGCTCTAGCCTACTGTAGCCCAGAACTCTGTGAGTAACAATTGTGTAAAGATATGTTCAAAATGATTATCTTCTGAATACTAAATTGAACTGTTTACTGAACTGATATTGCTTACTGAATGAATGTATGTCCTGTATTCTGAACTGTACCGTGGCATCCTTAGCACCTATTGTTTACTGTTACTGTTACAGAGATTTCTGTCGGTTCCCTCGTGGAATCACCACTGTTACTGATTGATGGCCATCATTACTGTTCGGTCTTTTAGACCTACTGTTACTGTTATGCTAATGGATGTACCACATATGGCTGTTTACTGTACTGAACAACTGAAATACTGATTGAAATGAACTGTTTTTATTACTGTAAGGACATTCATTCTAAACCTCTTTACGCATTATGTTATTCACTGGGCTTTAGCTCACTGCTCATATATATGTAGGTGTACAGGCACCGGATCAAAGCTAGAGGCGTCGGAATAAACTCCCAGTTTTGTCAAGCCAACCACTGTGCCTCACTGCGAGGTTCCGAACTTGCCAAGCTAAGGCTTAGGGGTGTTTTAGCAATTCCCCCTTCCGTACTGTTTTGTAATATTGTATAGACTGTATGTTTGTACCGTACTGTACTGTAATAGGGATTAGGTTCCTGTTTCACTGATTGATATGTATGTATATGTACTATTCTGTAAATATGTATGAAAAATCTTTTTGGCATACAGACAGTCACAGCTCATTGGACATTGTTTAATTACTGTATTGGCTTCCGTCAAGCCCCTGTACTCTGTATTACTGTATTACTGTTAAGCAGGCCTTCGGTAATCTCGGATTACTGGCCGGTTACAGTGCTAAACCCATAAGGGCGAGTTTGGGTCGTGACACCGCCTAAGTTGCACCCCTACTCTATAGTATAGAGTGTTTGGTAGAAATTATTTTAAGTTAAAAGTTAATAATAAAATATTAAAAGTTAAAGAGTTATGTTAAGGCCTAAATAAATTATTAAATTTTTTATCAAATCTCTCACATGGGTGCGAAACCCACACACATGATTTGTGTGTGGGTCTCACACCCATGTGAGAGGTTTGTTAAAAAATTTGATAATTCATTTGGGGTTCATAGCATTTTCCAAAGTTAAAAGCATTTTTTGTTTAGGAACATGTTATTTTAATAATTTTTTGACTAAAATATGAGATAAAAAGATTTATATTTTTTGAATGACTTTTGAATTTTTTACAAAAAAATGTGTAAAAAATATAGAGAAAAGATAATTTTTGACTTTTTAGTATATGTTATAAGTTTTTAAATTTTTTTTGATAATTTTTGACTTTTAAACTAAAAGTGTTACATGTTAAACGTTAATTTTCGAAAAATCAATTTTTTTGAATTTATTTAAGCTCCCTTATAAATTATAAATAAAAATTATACCAAATAATTTAACGTAAATTTTTTAATTAAAATAAATTATAAATTACATATATAATTCCTACCAAGAAATAGTTTTCTAATCAGAATTCATATTTATAATTTTTTAATATTAATTTTTTTTTATAAAATTATGCAAAAATGTGTGAATAAATAAATCATGCTTCACATCATGGGCTAAAACAAGCGAACTAATGATAATATAGTTAAAAAAAAAAAAAAAAAACACACATAATAATAATAGATGGTAATAATTGTAATATGGTTGTATCAATAAATGAAAGGCTGTCATAGTAGGACCCACTACACAACCCAATCATATAGAAACTACTCCGATCAACGGCTATCAACATTCCACGTCATCCAACACCTACAATCAGAGTCAAATCGATAATGTTATACGGAGCAATTAATATATTAATTAATATATAAATATTAAATATAACATATAGGATTATTCAAGAGTCAAACAATCTTCGCTATCATATACCCATCCACACCCTTAAGTAGCCCACCCATTCTTCCAACTCTCCTCCTACAGCACCACACCACACCACCAGTCGCCGGAAAACGCCATGATTCGGTTCTCCACCGACGTGCTCCTCCTCCTTCTCGTCGCCTCGATCGCCGTCGATGGCCGTGACATGATCAGATTACCGTCGGAAACTTCCAGATTCTTCTCCGGCGATGATAGCAACGACGGCGATGATGATTCCGTGGGGACGAGATGGGCGGTTCTTCTTGCGGGATCTAGTGGTTACTGGAATTACAGGCACCAGGTGGTCACGCTTTTCAACTAATCTGAGCTTAATTATCTGGAAAAAAATTTTATTTGATTAGAGTGACTATCTTAATTTTTGTGTGTTTACTATTGATTCTACACTCGATTATGTGGATAATCGGTGTTATTTATATTTTATATGCATAATTTCAGGATTTGGTTTCAGTATTTATTTATCTTTGTTATTTATGAGTTTCGATATTAACTGGGTGATTTTCTTACTTTCTTTGTTTGTTTGTCTTAATTTTGATTTAAGTTTCCAGTTACGGTTTGTTTGGTTGCTGAGAAAAGGTGGGAAAAGAAAAAATCTTATTTGAATTGGAGTGACTATCTTAATTTTGTTCGTGTTTGTGATCTTTGAGTCTTAGGTGTTTATTACTGATTTTACACTCGATTATGGGATTATCAGGGTTGTTTATGGTTTATATGCATAATTTAAGCACTTGGTTTCAGTATTTTTTTTTTGTTATTTATGTTTCGATATTAGCTGGGTGATTTTCTTACTTTTTTTGTTTGTTTGTTTGTTTGTCTTAATTTTGATTTTAGTTTCCAGTTATGTTTTGTTTGGTTGCTGAGAAAAGGTGGGAAAAGAAAAACCTGTCTTTTTTTTTTACTTTAAATTTTGAATTATCTTGAAACTTTTGGAACCAGAAGAACATGACCCTGAGGATTCAAATTTCTAAACGTTTATTTGCTGTATGTATGATTTTGTAGGCAGTTTGTTTGATCAAATGAGCTTGAATCAGTATAATTATTATGAACTACATTATTTCAGACAAAAAGTAGAAGTATTGTTGATGTTGTTCTTGTAGATTTCTGTATTTCTTTTTCTACAAACTAATTGGACAAATTGTTGTGGAAACTGTGAAATTTAATTCTGTTGGGTGTGGAGGAAAATATTCAGTGGTGAAGCTTTAAACAAAACTCCAAACCTTTTGTTCCATTTTTTGGGTTTGCATAATTTTAAATAAATCAGGCTGAACCTAGTACATTTGTTTGGGAGCTGAGTCTTTAATTTTCAAACACAAAAATTCCATATTAGGTAAGACCTATGTTTGGAAGTGCAAAAAAAATATAGATAATAAGTGATTCAATCTACTTCCATAGCATTTTGATAATTTAGCATCTATTTAGAGAAGTTTGATCTTTTAAACTATCACTGATCATGGATATTAATTATATTGTATATGGGAGGACCACTTTTAACTTTAGTCATGCTCAGCAGACCTCGAATAAAGTTGAGCTCTTTGTGGGTCCCATGGTTAGAAACTTGATGGTTGGTTTTTTTTTTTTTTTTTCCCTTTTAATTGGATGGCCACTTGGTTTTTATATATAGCTTTTGTTAGTGAACCTCCATTGCATATTTGGTGATAGCATTGCAATATCTGTATTTAATATAATGAGACATTGTTACTGATGTTGTTGTTTATGTTAATTATACCATTATATGCTTTCTATGTATACTTTTGTCTGACTTAACACTGTTTAAATTTGTCTGATTCTTTCCACTTCCTAATAAGGATTGGTACTAATTTTGTATCAAGAACGAACAGCCACTGTTTTGGAGTAATTTAATGGGTGTTCTTTACTGAGTAATATTTTGTTGTATGTAGTGCACATATAGGTGGTGGTTGTTTATATAAAAAGGGAAAAAAAAAAAAAAAAAATCAGCTCATCAGAAAATCAATTTGTTTGTTGATGATGTTTGTGGAATGGAGGAAGAAACCGATTGTTGCTTTAAGAGGAAGAAACCGATTGTTGTTTTAAGTAGTAATGAATTACTTGCTTATAAAAAATAAAAAATAAAAGTAATGGATGCTAGAGGTTTTTTTTATTTTTTTTATTTTTATATATATATTTTTAAGAATAATTAGAGGGAGACCAAAGTTAAGACTGGTGAAGGGGATCAAAATATAGCCTTAACTCCATTTATTTCATGGTTTAATTGTACGGCATATATATGTATGCACATATATGTTATGTCTTCTGTCTGGAGCTTAATCTGATTGCATGTTTGTACTCAAAATTAGTACATGATGTGAAGATTATTTTTGTAGTTAATGTAAATTGTCTTCTACATATGTGTTTTTCCCTTAATTGATTGGTTTTTCCTTTTCAGGCTGATGTTTGTCATGCCTATCAACTCCTGAAGAAAGGTGGGCTTAAAGATGAGAACATTGTGGTTTTCATGTATGATGACATTGCTTTCAATGAAGAAAACCCCAGGCCTGGAGTCATCATTAACAGCCCACATGGTAGTGATGTATACAGTGGAGTGCCAAAGGTTTGTATCTTTTCATACCTTACCCCACTTGTGAAATCATGAAATTTTGCTTCTTTCTCGCTCATTTGGTAGATTTTCATGTGAGCAGGATTATATTGGTGACGATGTTACTGTCAACAACTTTTTTGCCGTTATTCTTGGAAACAAAACTGCACTTACAGGGGGCAGTGGAAAGGTTGTGGATAGTGGTCCAAGCGACCATATTTTCATATATTACACGGATCATGGGGGTCCTGGGGTGCTTGGTTAGTAGCACTCTCTCTTTCTGTTTCATAAATGCTTTTTGATCTGCATTTCGCTGGCAGCTAGCTTAAATTGATTATTGGTCTGTATCTATATTTGAGCAACTAAGGAACCACAAGATTTTCAAATATCTTGGCCCCCCATCAATTCAGAAAATTGCAAACTGGGTACTTTTGGAATTTTCCAGTCTAGAAATTTCCCATTTTCAATCTCTTTTGGTGCCTCTCTGTTATACTTATCTTGCAAAGTGGGGGAAAAAGAGAAAATAAAATTTCCTTTTTTCACCGTGTTATTTAAGATTTTAATACATACACCTAGGCTCTAATTTTGATGATAAATATTAATTTTGTTAAAGATCCCTTGCGTTTTTCTTGACAGTAGGAAGTACACAGTAAGTTTGATCATGATCACTGCCAGTCAGTGCTGTAGCCAGGATTTTAATTCATGGGGGCACCATTAATCCTCGGCAAAACCAAATCCAATTTTCATTTAGTGACAGAATGACCAAAGATCAACGTGATGTCAAAATTATGTGCCTTAGATATGTTTTAATTAATGGAAGCTTTTTTTATTTACTATTTTAGTTGCTAAATATAATGATAATCACAATTTAAAACGTAGTAACATGCATACAAAAAAAAGGAGAGAAAAGAAAAAAAGAAAAAGATAGATGTGGAGAACAACAAGAGAGAAATGAGAGAGAGAGAAATAATTATAAGAGAACATTTTGATTAAATTAAACATTTATAATGGTAAATTATAAAGAATTTATTAAAAAGAAAGTGAAAAGAAAAATGAGATATAAACATTTTGAAACATATTTGAAAATTAAAAGGGAGTTAAGTGAATTTTTTTTTCTAATTAATTTTCAAAAAATGAGGGGGGCACGTCGCCCCCAACCCCCCCCCCCCCCCCCCGGCGGACCCTATGTAGCTCTGTCCCTGCTGGCAGTCTTAGGTATTGGGGTCCTAGACTATGGCAAACCTGAAATCTGTCTTTTGTACTTTGCACATAGGAGTGAACTCAGAATTGTCTGCTAATACACTGGAAAAGAAGAAAATTGTTATATAATTTAATTATTGGGTGCCCTATATTTGTGTGTATTTAGTCATTATCACTCTTTTTTTAGAAGGTTAAGGTTTTTGGATGACTATTTTTCTCTATTGAACTTGATCTTTGGTGTATTTAGGCTTTTAGATAATTATCCAATTGCTTACGGCTTGGTATTCATCTTGTGAATATGTTCTCAGGGATGCCTACCAGTCCTTATATTTATGCGGACAATCTGATTGATGTCTTGAAAAAGAAGCATGCTTCTGGGACCTACAAAAGCTTGGTAAGTTACAACTTTACGATCATTTGCTAAATGCATTTTAACATTAGTCTTGGTGAAATAAAAAAAATTTGGACCATTTTTTGTACAATCGCAGGTATTTTATCTTGAAGCTTGTGAGTCTGGGAGTATCTTCGAGGGTCTGCTTCCTGAAGGTTTAAATATATATGCAACCACAGCATCCAATGCAGAAGAGAGTAGCTGGGGAACCTACTGTCCTGGAGAGTATCCCAGTCCTCCTGTAGAATATGAAACCTGTTTGGGTGACTTGTATAGTGTTGCTTGGATGGAGGACTGGTATGCATTACTTTTCTGATTTTCCGAGTTCTGTCATTGAGGAAGGAACAAAAAATAAGCACCCAACTAATATGAGGATCACGATAACCAATATTATAAGTAATCTTACTAATAATGCACAGCTCTAGAAATTGAAGGTAGTTATCTGTTTGCGGTTTGGCTGAGTTGTTGGAAACTTGACACAGAAATTCAATTTACATGTTTTGAGTTGATTCACAATTCCACTCTACTCAAACAAAGGAATGATAATTTTATATTATAAGTAAAATAACCATCAATATGTAGCTGGATGGTATGCATCTGACTTGAGTTATATCAACACCATTCATGCAACTTCTGCCTTGATTGGCTTGGCCCCATCATCAATATTTAGATGTTATACCATGTGAAAATAAAAATCATCACGCACTATTTCTATATTTTAAATTTTCTGCAAGGTGATAATTAATTCTGACCTTGTGAACAGTGACATTCACAACCTGCGGACAGAAACTCTGCGGCAGCAGTATGAACTGGTAAGAGCTGATGATATATAACACTTCTTGAAAAAAATTAGTAAAAGCTCGTTACACATCTTAAAAGAAGTTTGAAAGTAGTTGATGTTTGTTACCATGAATCTATATTGTATAGAGGAGTATCGGGTTTTTGTGAATCCCTCAAATTGATTCTATACTACATTGCTTTTGCAGGTTAAAGATAGAACTTCAAATGACAATTCTGCTTATGGTTCCCATGTCATGCAATATGGCGATCTAGGCCTTAGCACAGACCATATTTTCCTGTATATGGGCACAAATCCTGCAAATGATAACTACACTTTTGTGGATGACAACGTCCTGCGACCATCTTCAAGAACAAAAGCTGTTAACCAGCGTGATGCTGATCTTTTACATTTCTGGCACAAGGTTTTCTACAACCTTTCTGTACCATATCGAATTATTATGCATGCTTCTAAAAATCTGTAAGTTGTAGAACAATGAACTTTCTTCCTTTCAATTATCTGACCAGCTTTGGGTTTTCTACTTTTTATAATGTTGACAGTTCCAAAAGGCTCCAGAAGGCTCTCCCAGGAAACTTAAAGCTCAGAAGGAGCTTGTCGAGGCTATGTCACATAGAATGCACATAGACAATAGTATGAATATGATCGGAAAGCTTTTGTTTGGAATTGAAAGGGGTCCAGAGCTGCTTCAAACTGTGAGGCCTGCAGGGCAGCCTCTTGTTGATGACTGGGATTGCCTCAAAACTCTGGTAAAATTTCAGTTCTCAGCATACTCTTTACCACCATTTATGCTTTCCCATTTTATCTAAATCACTATATCCATTACTTTGCTCCATTAAAGAACCCATTTGATTTGTATGGGAAAGCTTCTCAATAATGATGTTAGCAACATTTATAGAGGTGGTGGTATATTTGGTAGGAGGAAAAAGAAGGGAAGAGGAGGGAATTTTTATTTTTATTTAAAAAAATATTTTTTCTTCTTTGGTTGATCTTTTTTTATTGACTGAGAATGCGTCCTAGGCAGGGGCCCTTTGGACCCACCTCAGGATGGTAAACTCAAGATTCAGAGGGCACCCTCTAAGCCTCATCGGTAATGGTTGACTTGGTAGGAGAGAAAAAGAAAATAATATAGGAAAGTAAGTAAATTTTTTTCCCTCCGCTCAATAAAATCTTTGTACATACAAGTAATTTTGAAGGGCAAACTTTATATAATTATAAGGGATCTGATGGACCTTTTTTACATGCTCGCTTTGAAGAGAAATCCTAAATTTGAATTGAGGTTCAATACATAATGCTTAAGGTACGACAAATTTTAAATTTCTCCCAAACTTTCTCTTGCAACCAGAGGAAAAGTAAAAAAAATTTCTCTTCCCTTTTCTTCCTACCTAACCAAGCATTTTATTTTCCCTTCCCTTCCCTTCCTTTGTTTGCCCCTCTACCAAACATAGCCCAAGTCTTTTTGCCGCTTTTGCAGGTGAGGACATATGAGACACATTGTGGATCACTATCTCAATATGGAATGAAGCACATGCGCTCCATCGCTAACATCTGCAATGCTGGAATCCAGAAGGATCAGATGGCTGAGGCTTCAACGCAAGTTTGCATCACCATTCCTTCCAGTCATTGGAGCTCTCTTCAAAAGGGTTTCAGTGCGTGATCGATCTATGATTTCACGATCTTAAAGACTCAACCTTTCGATCGTGTACTATCACAGTTTGGTCTTCTCTATACAGATTTACATCATTACTGTTGTTTGCTGCTTCTTGTGATGATCGATTCAGCGTAGATACAAGTTAGAATCACTACTCTACTATAGACTGGTTGTGTAATGAAATTTATATGGTTTCACATGTAAAGTAATGTTTCAGTGCTTGAGATCCAAGGTTATGAATATGCATCTGACATTGATATCTGTTATGTAAAGGTAAATGCTTCACAATGTGTGGGACTGAGTGCATTGGTTGTTGAAGAGATTAGAGATTACATAGGGTGCAAAATGATTCCAGCAATGTAAGCAGATATACAATTTTACATGTATTATGTGTATAAATGTATGCATAGATCTATATGCCTTATATTTGCATTTAATATTTATATGGTTTGAAGTATTACTATCATTGGCAAACTAAATCTTGGTAGTTCAGTGGTGGGGATCTTGGATTCTCTTTCATGATCAAAATATAGTATAGCTATTTATTTATTTATTAAATTGAGTGTCTAGAGGAATATAAGCATATAAAACTCTCTCTCTCTCTCTCTCTCTCTCTCGATAACTTATATTCTAAGACAATGGAGTCAAAATGTTCTGATTGTGCACCATTATAGAAGTCTTTTAAATAGGAGAGGGCTTGTAATTATTTGGTGTTGTTTTTGTTTTTCTTGTTTTTGAAAGGAAAACAACAAAATGTTCCAACACATTTGTAATCTTAATATAATCTGCACATATCTCAAAATATTTTGAGACATTCCAATAAATTTTGATATATATAGTTTTTATACGTTTAACACTAACAATAATACTTATGACTATTTTCAACATTTGTGTAAATTAAAAATATATCCTCAAATTCATGAGCTATGATCAAAACTAGGCACAAAAAGTGGGCATCTTGTTTTTATCATTTCCCCTACTGCGCTATAGCACTGAGTAGTATACTATAAGGAATAAATAAATAAATAAATAAACTTCAAAATGTCATGTCATTAGCATTGGTTGATCCTACGTCAAAAGACATTGATTATAATATTACCAACGGTCCAGATTCAATGATTTGATAAATTCTAAGAAATATAATATAGTGAAGAAAAAAAAAAAAATAGTCGCATTGTTTGACTGAGTTCTCATTTTTTATTTTTTTTTAAAAATAAAAAGTTAGCGTACAAATCTTAAAATTTTCTGCACGTGAATACCTCGTAATCGAACTCAGAGCCAGATTCTTGTGAATGATACCGTTTAATCTCCAAAATGGAGATCAAATGACCACCGGTGGGTGTGTATAAGTGTGTTATATCGGCTGAAGAGTGGTTGGTTGGATTAAACCAACTCTTTATACTCTTCAGCCAAAGTAAGTTATATCGGCTGAAAAGTGGTTGGCTGGATTAAACCAACACCTTGTACTCTTCAGCCGAAGTAAGTTATATCGGCTGAAGAGTGATTGGCAGGATTAAACCAACTCTTTATACTCTTCAGCCGAAGTAAGTTATATCGGCTGAAGAGTGGTTGGCTGGATTAAACCAACACCTTGTACTCTTCAGCCGAAGTAAGTTATATCGGCTGAAGAGTGGTTGGCAGGATTAAACCAACTCTTTATACTCTTCAGCCGAAGTAAGTTATATCGGCTGAAGAGTGGTTGGCTGGATTAAACCAACTCTTTATACTCTTCAGCCGAAGTAAGTTATATCAGCTGAAGATTGGTTGGCTGGATTAAACCAACTCTTTATACTCTATAGCCGAAGTAAGTTATATCGGCTGAAGAGTGGTTGGCTAGTGAGTTAGATAGTTAACCGAGATCACAGTTTGGGCAAATAAAGGTGTGGAAAATTCATTACAAGTACACACAGACATTCACAACCGAAACGAGAGTTGATGATTTTTTTCATTAAAACAAAGGAAGTACAATTGTGGGGCCATAACCCGGTTACAAAAGGTCAGAAATAAAAGAAAGTACAAGTTCAATCAAAAAGATCATCTATCTCGGCCTCCAGTTCGGCCCCGAGGTCAGCGCGTACTCCGGTATTTGCAGTTGGAAGAGTCTCGGTTGGGAGTTCGGGTGCCACATTTTCAACCATTGTCTCCAACCGAGCTGATTGATCACCGGCTCGCTCCTGGATGGCCGAGGTCTCAGTTGCTTCTTCTTCTTCATCATCGTCATCATCATCGGATGAACCGAGAAATTGTTTTTGGAGATCATCGGCATACTCTTGCAGTGAGACCGGAATAAAGTGCTCAGGAGCATTGTAGACCTCGGTTTCAGGTCCACAACTGACCTTCTCCACTGCACCTCTCCAGCCACACTTGAAGAACAATTCTTTGGCAGCCTCGCACTACAGAGAGTAGCCAGCTTCGGCTTCCTTAACCTTAGCCTTCTGCTCCAACTCCTTTATTTCAGTGTCTTTTTTGGTTTCAAGCTGGGCCATCTCCCAGAGATATTTATCTTTAGTCTCGGTCACGGCCCGCTGTTTGTCACTATCAGCCGAGGCAACCAGTTCGGTCAGGCGCGCTACCTCGGCCTCTAGTTCAGCCGACCTTTGCTTCGACAGTGCCAGCTCGGCCGTCCTGGCTTCGGCGTCCCTTATTGCGTGCCTTGTTGTTTTGCGAAGTTCCATTATTTGCTTATGGGCAATGGTGTTCTTTTGAATGGCCTGCAAAAGGAGAGTTCCTTGTTAGCCGAGCTAAGAGTTGGACAAAATTAGACTGATCGAAGAAAAAAAACAGTCCTGCTTACCAAGATCATGGACTTGGTGGACGACCGGATGGCCTTCAGCTCGGTATTTAGCTGCTTACTGTGGTGCTCCATGTCTTTGGGAAGACAAACACCCCTGGCCAGGTTGAAGGCCAGTAGGTGATCCTTGTCAGCAACAACGGAGTCACCTTCGTCGATATCTCGGCTGTTGAAGACGAAGGGTGGAGCCCATTTGTTGTTCGGCACAGCTCGGTCAGATGATTCCGGTTGAAGGTTGAGCTCGGGGCTCGGTGGAAGGATGGGGTCAACCTCATCAACCAAACGCTGCTCGGTCTCAGTAGTCCGGGCGCGCTTAGCTCGGCGGGAGGATGATGGCTGCTGGGATGGAAGAGCTACCACGGCGGCTGTGGTTTGATGGGTTGGAGGCACTTCGGCCCTGGTGGTTGAGGTGAGCATGGCCTTCAATTTGTTCTTCTTCGCCATCTCTTGTTCGACTGTGAGCGGCACTAAGTTTATCTCGGGTAAAGTTGGGTCTGGTTCTGGTGGGTCTTCAAGGAGGAAGTCTGTCACCCTTGCTTTTCGGCGACCGGAGTAGCGGTAGGTCGGTTCGAAATCGAGGAGTTTGGCCCAACTTCTCTCCCTTACTCTTAGTGCGGTGCGCAGAAGATCGAGGTTTGGGTAGTTGTACTGGGAGTGAAGATAAGTTAAATCTGCAAGAGGAAAACAACTGTTAGTTCGGTTCATAGCAAAACACCGAAATAAAAAGAAAAGTGATAAAGGCGACCGAAGTATGTATACCGGGTTGTCCCATTTTCCAGTTTATTCTTCGGCCAGGAATTTGAGCCTCAAGGTTTTCAAAGTTTCCAGAGACCCAAAAGAAATCGTCATCATTTAGGTCTTTGTCTGGTGTGTGTTTTACTATTTTTTCTCGACCTCGGCGGATTCTCAGGTAATAGCACCAGCCTTCATTTTTAGATCCTATTGAATACTGGTGCAATAGTTCGGCTAAACCGAGGTTCAGACCGTGTTTCCGGTTTAGGGCGTCTATGCCCATTATTATGCGATAGGTGTTGGTGGAGAGTTGGGTTGGGCAAAGTCTGGTTTGCCTAAGGTATTCATAGATTAGGGGTTAGACTGGGAACCTGAGTCCGGTTTCTATAATGGATTGAAGGGTAAAGGGGACAAAGCCTTCGTTGCCCCATGGGTCTACGTCTTGTTCGGCTAAAATGAGATTTACATCGGCTGGAATGTTATAATCCTTCCTAAATTCGGCTAGGCCGCCTGGGGTGTCTACTAGGAATCTGTACTTCCCCATTTATCGGATAAATAAGAAATAATTTACTTCGGCTGGAGAAGTTGTGCTCAGTAGCTCGGTTGAGCCTTCGAAGAGAATGGCCTGGACAACCTAAAGTCTACAAAGTGGAAGAACAAAGTGGTTAAGCACAGATCGAGGACCGTGCTACCAAAACAAAACAGGAAAAAGGCTAGTCTTATTTCGGCTCGACAGGGTGCTATGGTAACTACATCGGTTTCTGAAAGGTTCTCTCTATTTCGGCTCTCAAAGTGTTTTTTTCTATTTCGGTTTCACCTGTGGTATGTCTTATTCCGGTTCGACCAGCCAGGGCAGTTTTCTCAGTTCGGTTTAGGAACTTAGAAAGCTGGTTTAGCCCTCAAGGCTTAGATCGGTCAAGGGCCATAATTTCTAGTTCAAAGTGTGTTTTTATTTCGGCTAAGGTGTATCAAAGAGGAACCTATTAAGACTACTACTGCTGTGTTGTGTACAAATTCTAGTGCGGTTCCAGTTTACTTATATAGCAGAAACAATTCCTAGTTCGGTTGGATGCGTTTTGTGGATCAAATGAGTGTCCTACTGGTTATTTCTTGATGATCATAAGTGTTCTTAAGAAGTTCTTCCCAGAGGCAAAATTGATTGTATAAAGGGTTTTGCAAAAAACACACGAGAAATATGCAGCTACGAATCAAATGGAAGCAAAAACAAGAGAAACAGATTGGGGTTACTTACCAACTGAAGAAGATGAAGAGGAGGTGGAAGCTTCAAAAACAGCTAGGGCACGAGCTTAGGAGCAGGAAGAGCAGAAAGAGCACAGGGAGAAAGAGAAGCTAAACAGTATGTGGGATGATTTTGAATTTGAGAGGTTTGTTTTGAGTAAAAGGAAAAAACGCGGGACTGTTCAAAAAGTTACGAAGTACGAGGGGCGGCGTTACAGCTGGAGCTAGCTAATCGGGGTTTGCCACGTGTCAATGGAAGGACAATCGATTCAGTTTCTACAGACTGAAGAGACGTTTTGACCGGACGTTTTTGGCTCGGCTTAAACTTAGCTCGGTTAGAGCAGCCAAAAAGGTTTTCAGCTCGGCCGGAGTAGCTGACAGATTGTAGTTCGGCTGGATAAGCTAAAAATCTTAGTTCGGTTTGTAAGCGAGTAATCCCAATCATGCTTTGCAGATGGAATTAAGGGGCAATTGAGAGGGTAATTTATATACAAGTGGGCCGAGCTGGGTGTTGGGCCTTAGGGCCGAAATAAAAAGGCTTGCGCAGATAGGGCCGTGTAAGTTACTCCGATTTGGAGAGGTAGCTTTGAAAATAGACCGATCACGCAGCCGTGGTGAATAGCCCGGTCTTCGGAGGACTTGGTTCTACTCCGGTTGAGTGGAGTAGCTCAAATGTTTCGGTCTTCGGTGATTACTTCGATTGTAGCATGTGAGAGACCGAAGTAAGCTATGGTTTGCAGAAAGCTCGGTCTTAATTCCCTTATGGATAGCTCGGTCTTAGTATGGGAAAGCCGAGGTAAGGGAGAGTAAAATAAGGGCCGAAGTAATTGTTACTTCGGTCCTGAAAGTAGTTCGGCCATGAGAAGAACCATCTTACTTGGTTTAAGCAGTGAGGAGGGTGTTGGAGGATAAGCATTATCTTCCAAGAGTATGAGTCCTAGGGGAACTCTACGTAAGGAGGAGTAATCCTAGGAGGACTCTGCACATGGAGGAATAAGAGTCCTACCAGGATTGTGCCACGCGAAACCTATATAAGCTCACCAATATCACCTTTGGAGAGGTAATGCAACCTTTGCTCCCTGAATACATTGAGCTTTTGCCTGTTTGTCTTGCTTACTGACTTAGGCATCGGAGAGGTTTCCGGCACACACCCGCCGGCTAGCTCACGTTGGTATTTTCAGGTGGTGGAACGACGTCGTACGGAGGAACGCAGACTTGATCAACAGGATTATACGAGAAGGTGTATTTCTTTCCCGTATAGCACTGGAAGTCTGAGTGTCTAGAATTGCATTTTCTTGTTCTCGATGAACTCTGCGGTTTTTTTTACGTTTCTAGCTTAGTAGAGTTCTAGTGGGTTTATAATTCCCACTTACAACACAACCCATTAGGAGTCTACTTCGTAAGGATAAATCCTATCTTCAAGCTCCCTAACCCTGTAGGTTTGCACAAATTAATCTCAGATGACAATCGGGCTGGGCTAACGCATTCATCCCAGTTGCTCCTGTAATCGTTGCACATTTAGCTGCTCCTTACTCATCTTAGCCCAAAGGCAATCAAGTAACGAGCTGAGGATTTGTGCTAAGCTTCACCTGAGCTAAACACTCTTCGACTTGGCATAATTCCTGCCTGGTCCAATGTCATTGTCGGATACTTACAGTCCCATTTGGCCTAATACTGAGCTAAATGCTCCTTGACCTAGCATAATTCCTACCCAGTCCAATATCATCGTCGGATACCCATGGCCCCATTCGGCTCAACACTTGTGCTTTGGTCAAAGTGTGTGAATGTCTTCACATTGCTAGGTCCTAAGCCATGAGCCCTACTGGGCTTTGCTCGGCTCAACAAGCCGGTGTAAATTTATATAAAAAGATTATTTGATATACAAAGATGTTTTAAATGTCATAGTGATTAGAGAAATGTCTTTTAGCTCGAAAATCCCAACGCGAATGCCCCGAATTTTCAGAAGAGAGAGAGAGAGAGAGAGAGAGAGAAGAGAGGGAGAAAGAGAGAGACAGAGATCGGGGAAGAGGAGGAAGAGAAGAGAGGGGAAGAAGCTCGTCGCCAGCTCTCGTCGTCCGGCGTCACCCGGCGTCGCCTCGCAGCAGCGTCGCCCCGCCAGTCGCCAGCTCTCGTCGTCCGGCGTCACCCGGTGTCGCCTCGCAGCAGCGTCGCCCCGCCTCCGGCAGCTCCTCCTCCGCCCCGCCTCCGCCTCCAGCCCCCTCCCCCTCCCCCTCCCCCTCCCCTAGTTTATGGGCCCCCTCCCCTCCCCTCCCCCTCCCCTTCTCTTCCTCCCCTCCCCTCCCCCTCCCCCTCCCCCTCCCCCTCCCCCTCTCCCTCTCTTCTTCTTCTCTTCTCTTCTCCCTCCTCCTCCTGTGTTCTCTTCTTCTGAAATGAAAAAAAAAAAAAAAACACGAAACGACGTCGTTTCGTGTTTTAGGGGCATTCGGGGCGCTTGGATTCGAGCTATGAATCACGTCTGTAGTGATTATTAGCTTGTCAACGGAGTCATCGCTGACAACAGCGAAGGGTGGCTAAAAATGGTAGAGAGAGAAAAAAGTAAAAACTTGTATTTGAAAATACTTTTTTTCCATTATTTATTTATTTATTTATTTAAGAATTTATTTTTTGATTTTGTTGTCACTTTGTTTTCGTCTTACTATTTAAAAATTTGAAAAGATGAGAATAAAAGATTTTAATCCGAACAAATCTATAAAATGAATCCATCAAAATATTAGGGCATATCCGGCTGTTCATTTTATTTTATTTTTTATTTTTTTTCTATTATTATTAAATTTGAGTAAAAATTTCATTTGATATTAAGTGCTTCAACGGAGGAGTTTGACCTTTCATCGAAACATCGGTCGATTCGGCAGATGACTGAGCGGATGTCTGGTTAGTCGACCGGCCATTATATTTTTTCACAAATTTTTACCTAGAGATGGACATCTGGTGACGAAAACCTAACATCTACGAACAGTAATTTGATGAAAGCTCACATGCGTCTTCAATTTGGTGAAAGATTTTTGATATCCTTGATTTAATAATAATCTAATGAAACCATTGGAGTAAGAAAAAAATTCAATGTGTTTTGTTTGAGTTTTTTTAATTAAGTTTTTTGAAAATTGAATTTTTTTGTTTTTCATGTTTTTTTTTTTGTTTTTAGTAAATATTTTTAAAATTTTAAGTAATTTTTTTTTACTTTTTTTAGATATACCTTATTTAGATGTATCTAAAAAGCAAAATGCTTGTGAATTTTTTTAAAAAAATTAATAAATACACAAAAATATAAAAAATATACTGAATTTTCATAATTTTTTTTTTTGTATTTTTGGTATTTAGTAAATTTTAAAAAAAAATCACGAAAATTATATTTTTTAAGTGTATTTATGTTAAGTGTGTCTAAAAATTTAAAATATTGCTTAAAATATTTTTAAAAATTCAGTAAAAAAAAAAATACAAAAAAAAAAGAAAGTATAATTTTCTGAAAAGTATTTTAAAAAAACTCAAATCAAGTAAAGTGATTTTTATAAAATTTAAATTTGATAAAAAAAATTGATAAATCATTGAAAACGATCTTACTAGTACATTTTGAACGCATCAAATGGTGAATATCAGCGCCGCGTAATTAGCAATGGGTTAGCTGATCCCCATCTTTACTTATTTATTTTAAGTATAAAATTTAAAATATAGATAAAGTGAATGTAAAAAATAAAATAAATTTTAATTTATTTAAAAGCTCCTGCATTTACTTAAGTGGGCTTGTGTATTCATTTAAATGCAAAAAATTAAGGGTGTATTTGATTTGTGTTTTAAAACATGTTTAGTTATAAATTTTTGGACAAATTTTACTTTACTCCCTTGTAGTTTGGGCCGGATGTGGATTACTCTCCTGATATTCGGAAATCACCATATAACCCGAGTTCCTCTATTTACACACCACAAATCCTTTTAATACACACCACTTGCTCAATTCACACCATACGCAAATTAAAATTTTTAATTTTATCTCAATACATACCACTAATTTTTAAATAAAACCAAATTACTCTCTTTTTCTCCAACTAACCCTAACACTAATTTTAATTTTATCTCAATCCTTCATGGTTTTTGATATAGATATATATCATATACGTATATGTTGATGCATATATAAGAGAGAGAGAGAGAGAGAGAGAGAGAGAGAGAGAGAGAGAGAGAGAGGGGGGGGGGGGGTGGGGTGTGGAGGAGAGAGAGTTGGTGGTACACAAAGAGAGTTGCCGTATGTCAATAGATTGTACTTAATACTGCAGTGGATTTGGTGAGCTTGCAAACTTGTTACAATGGCCACAACTCCAAAAGAGTCGACACATTGTTGCATTCCCAAAGATTCTACTTCCGTTCCTCGCGAAGCACCTCCTCTCCCCACTGCCGTCGCTGGGAATGGAATAGAGATTAAGGTAATTTAGATATTTAATTGAAGGATAAAACTGTAATTAAAAAATTATGAATAATGGTGTGAATTAAGAGTAATTAAGGTGTGCAAATAGAGTCACCCATATAACCCCCTTGTAGTTGGTGGACTAAAATGCACATTAACTTCTGTTAATAGAAGTTATAAATTGACAGTTATACCCCCCCTCTCTCTCTCTCTTCCTTCTCTTCTTCTTCTTTCATACACATCCAACAAATTTCCACTTCCATTCAACAAAACACTTGATTTAGTTTCATGCTACCAACTCTAACACACACAAACACACACACACACACACACACATATAAACTTGCAAATTGCATATATATATAGGCATATATTGTAACAACCCCCACTCCTCTCTAGTCATGCTTGCATGTATTACATGACCTTGTCCCGATATGTTGTATTTACATTCCTTGACTTGTCTTGCATAAGTGTTACTCGCATGCTATGTTCCTTGTTTAGTGTGTGTTTGAACCGAGGTCATCTTGAGCCTAGGTCGCTCCTTTGATACTCTTACACCTAAAATCATCTTAGGATTCCTTTGGTTGACCTCCACTCGCACCCTGACATATTGGCCGAGATGTCATTATCTAGGCCGAGGTGTTCATCACCAAGGCTGAGATGTGTATTATCTAGGCCGAGATGTTACACTTGAACCCAAGTAATCTTGTTCCTGGACAGGTATGACCTAAACCGAGGTGTGGCACATCTAGGCCGAGGTGTGGCACAGCTAGGCCAAGTGTTGTCCTTCCTAGCCGAGATCATTGAGACCTTACTTGCCAAAGCCTTGTTATTAGCCGAGATTGTTACTTGCCGGAGTACCCTTGCCGCCTAGCTTGTTGAACACACCTTGTTATAGTCTTGTCTTTTCAGTCAGTTACCTTTTTGAGCTGAACCAACCAACCATTGCCACGTGTCTGAGCTGAGTGTTAAGTCAGCCAGTAAACCTAAAAATGTATCATTTTGTATCACATCTTTGTTCTTGAGGAGAGAGAAGCTCTAAGAGAAGGAGAAGAAGTCTTTAGAGAGAGAGAGATAGATCCCAAGCTTGATTCCTAGAGTTCAAACCGTTTGATTTGTATTTTGAGGTCAGAATCTTGATCCACTCTTGATGCTCTTATTGATCATCTAGCTGCATTGCATGATCGAATCTGTTCTGCATGCCATGCATTGATTTAAAGTTGGTTTTAGAAAGAGAAAATAGTGTTCATGTGTTTTCGATGAAAAGTCTTGTTTTGATCCGAGAGTTTGTAGCAAGAACCATGTTTTTGTGTTGTTTTCATATGACCATCAAGTATGGGTACCCAGGTCCATATTTTCAAACTCATAGCATGAAATCTCAGGTTTTATAATAATAAGATATGATCTTTGCATTCATCTTCTTCATGCTCTTCATGTTCATGTTCTTCATGTTCTTCAGCAGAGGGAAACCTAGATTTTCCCAACTTCATTTCCTTGAATGTGGCCCTCGGGACCACACCTCGGCGAAGAGGTGTGGAACCTCGGCCTAGACCTGGTTGGTGCCCAGCATGTTTTCCCCGAGATGAGAACCAGTGTTTGTTTTGATTTGACTTAGTTTTGAAGAATGCCGAGATCATTTGTATGCATGTGAAACTTGTTTGAAAGTGCATTCAACAGACTTTGCCATGTGTTTGTAGGACTTGGACTTGCCTTGACCCCGACGTTTGAAAAACTAATTGAGTGGTATTTTTAATGAAACTATGTTACGATGTTTTGATAAAAGCCTTGTTTTGCTTTGTTTTGGAAAGTATTTGTAAGCATGAATGATTATTCCTATTTTGCATATCAAGTATTATATCTTGTTTTGATGACATTCTTGGAAGTCCGTACGTGCTATGGGACTATAAGCATTTGTAGCACAAAGTTTGGAAGTTCGTACGTGCTAGGGGACTATAAGCATTTGTAGCACAAAGTTTGGAAGTCCGTACGTGCTAGGGGACTATAAGTATTTGTAGCACAAAGTTTGGAAGTCCGTACGTGCTAGGGGACTCTAAGCATTTGTAGTACAAGTCCTTAGTGCCAGGGGACTATAATGCAACTGCACCATTGATTTGAGATATCTCCATTGTCTTGCCTTGTCTTGCCACTGACGGTTTACCGCGTGGGTTTGTTTGTTCGAAATGTCATCACTTGTACTATATTGATGCTAGTAAGCATCCCTTGAAGCTTGAAAGATTTGCTAGATGGACTTGGTTCATCCCTTGATTTGCACTAATTATGTTATGTATCGTTTGATAAAGATCTTGAATATCATTCATGTAAACCCTTTATTTCTTATACCATTCACTGAGTATCCAAGCTCACCCTCTCTATATATATGTAGGTGATGAGTAGGACGGCGGCGACGCCTAGTTGTGTTTTGCCGATGTGTTTTAGATTCGTGTTTTGCAAATATCTTGAAGATTATGCTTCTTGGCTTGTAGTTAATTTCTTTTGAATATGTCGGCTTGAGAAGCCTTTTGGTCAGGATGTATTTTGCACTTCATTATATTTGTATTCAAGTTGTAAAGCTATGTAAAGATGTATGCTATTTCATTTGACTTATGTACAGTTCTTATGGACTAATTAGATTTACATATATTGCTTCCGCACATGTAAGCCCCATATATTATACTCTGTTGCGTGTGAATTTTGAAAGTAGGCCTTCGGTAATCTCGGATTACTGGCCATCATGGCACCATTCTACTAGGGGCGGAATGGGGTCGTGACAGATTGGTATCAGGGCACAAGTTCCTCACAGTCCGTTATTCACACACCTTGAGTCCTAAAGAGCATAGGATTTCCCTTAGAAAGATGTTAGGATTGCATTATATTGCTTGCTATTTGACAAGGTGTGCATCATCTCGGCATGACTATTTGTTATTTGCATACACGATTCTTGGTCCAGTTTGTTTTAAAGTTGCATTTTGCATACTCATAGCATCATAAGGAGGGGTAGACCGCCAATTGGCCGAGATCAATCAGAGGATAGACTGGACAGACTAGAAAGACTAGTTGAAGGTTTAACCTGTGAGTTTAGACAAATGAGGTAACAGAATGCTAGTGCTACATCTACCCAGGCCGAACAGACAAATAGCCGACATGCAACTCCGCCTCCACCTCCTCTAGTGCCCCAAGTTCCTCCGCAGCCAGCCTTGTATGGGGATGGCACGATTGCCTTGATTAGGGAGTTTAAGAAGATGAAACTGCTGAGATTCTCTGGGGGTATAGAGCCGATGAAGGCCGAAGCGTGGGTTTTGGAAATGGAGAAGCTGTTCGAGATTTTTCCCAACACCGACGTTCAGAAGGTGACATTGGCTGCATTCACTTTAGACGACGACGCTCGAAGATGGTGGATGATGGTCAGAGAAGCTAATCCTGGTTTAACTTGGGCAAGATTTTTGGAGCTATTTTACAACAAGCATTTTTCCCTTAGCGTCCGAGACCGCAAGACCACGGAGTTTCAGGCTCTGACGCAAAGCAACAAGACAGTGGCAGAATACGACCGTGCTTTTACCGAATTGGCGAGATACGCGCCTCATATGGTCAGTGACGAATATAGGAAAGCTAGGAAGTTTGAAAGTGGACTGCGTGGGCCGATACAGGATCGAGTCAACATGCTCAATATGCCGACTTACACCGAAATGTTAGACAAGGCCATTCTGGCAGAAGCTAACTTAAACCGATATCAGAATTCAAGAGAGAGCCTGAGGAAGAGACAGAACTATGAGAGTCGTCGAATGCTGTTTAATGCCAAGAAGAAGGCGAACATGGGCAGTTCTAGCAACTCAAACCGGGATGGTAATGATAAGCCGACGTGTGCAAGTTGTGGGAAGCTGCATCTCGGGGTTTGTTATTGGGCGACAGGAGCTTGCTTTGAATGTGGCGAGATAGGTCACCGTATGAAGGACTGTCCGAAGACAAAGACTGATGATGGTAAGAAAAATGGGAGCACCTCAGGCTCTACACACGAAAGCAACGTCGGAAGGACACAGATGAGACAGGGCAGAGTTTTTGCTCTAGTGCCAGGAGACACTCAGAATGTTGAAACAGTAGTGTCAGGTATACTCTCAATTTGCTCTCAAGTTGCATACATCTTGATTGATTCGGGCTCTACACATTCATTTGTATCTGTTAAATTTGCAGAGAAGTTGAATAGACCGTTAGAATCCCTCGATTATGTGCTATCTGTATCTACTCCATCTGGGGGAACTATGATTGTTACATCCATATATAGGGCGTGTGTTGTGGTGATTGAGGGTGTAGAATTATTAGTTGATTTGATGCCATTAAGCATGACTCACTTTGATGTTATATTGGGAATGGACTGGTTAGTAACGAATCATGCATCTATTAATTGTGTTTCGAAGAATGTCACACTGAAACCCCCAAACCAAGCCGAGGTTATTTTCCAGGGTAAAGGGGTAGTGTCCCCACCTTACTTGATTTCGTCCATTAAGGCCTATAAGCTAATTCAGAAAGGGTGTCAAGGCTACTTGTGTAGTATACTGAGTGATCAGAACGGAAATGTTAATTTAGTCGACATCCCAGTTGTTAATGAATTCCCCGACGTATTTCCAAACGAATTGCCTGGCCACTTAGTCGATAGAGAGATAGAATTTACTGTTGATGTCATGTCGGGAACGCAACCTATTTCCAAAACACCGTATAGAATGGCCCCAGCTGAGCTTAAAGAGTTAAAGGTGCAATTACAAGAGTTGTTGAACAAGGGATTTATTAGGCCGAGCACTTCACCATGGGGAGCACCCGTTTTATTTGTTAAGAAAAAGGATGGCACACTCCGTCTTTGCATTGATTACAGAGAACTTAATAAGGTAACCATTAAGAATAAGTACCCATTGCCTAGGATTGATGATTTGCTTGATCTACTACAAGGAGCACGAGTCTTTTCTAAGATTGACCTTAGGTCGGGCTACCATCAGCTGAAAGTTAAAGCTGAGGATGTTGAGAAGACTGCTTTTCGGACAAGGTATGGCCACTACGAATTTTTGGTAATGCCTTTTGGAGTGACCAATGCACCTGCAGCATTCATGGATTTGATGAACAAAGTCTTTAAGCCGTATCTAGATGAGTTCGTAGTTGTTTTCATTGACGACATATTAATCTACTCTAAGAGTACAATTGAGCATGAGAATTATTTGAGACTTGCCCTACAAATCTTGAGAGATCGGAAGTTGTACGCTAAGTTGAGCAAGTGTGAGTTTTGGCTTTTCAGCATTTCATTTCTAGGGCATGTAATTAATGAAGAGGGTATCTTAGTTGATCCCAGTAAGATTGAAGCCATTGTGAATTGGCCGACACCGACCAACGTATCCGAGGTTCGTAGTTTTCTGGGCTTGGCAGGTTATTATCGAAAGTTCGTAAAGGACTTCTCAAGGATTGCAGTACCATTAACACAGCTAACTAAGAAGGGAACGACATATGAATGGACCGATGATAGAGAGTCAGCCTTCCAAGAGTTGAAGACGAGGTTAGTTACAGCACCAGTTCTTGTACTTCCATCAGGTAATGAGGAATTTCAAATTTACAACGATGCTTCACATAAGGGTTTGGGTTGTGTATTAATGCAAGGGGGTAAAGTCATAGCATATGCATCTCATCAGTTGAAACCTTATGAAAAGAACTATCCTACCCATGACCTAGAACTTGCAGCTGTAGTGTTCGCTTTGAAGATTTGGTGCCATTACTTGTATGGAGCCTCTTGCCAAGTTTTTACAGATCACAAGAGCTTGAAGTACTTGTTCACTCAAAAGGAACTAAATTTGAGGCAGAGAAGATGGCTTGAATTATTGAAGGACTACGACATGCAGATCCAGTATCACCCAGGTAAAGCAAACTCGGTAGCCGATGCATTGAGTAGGAAGTCAGTGGGAAGTCTGGCATGCTTGACCATGATTTCAGTAGAGCCGACTATCATTGGGGAAGTAAAAGCAAGGCAGATGGAGGATGAATTCCTGAAGAAGGTAGCCGACGAGATTATCACCAGGCTGAGGTCCGGTTACACCTTTGAAAATGGAGTGCTTAAGTTTGAAGGAAGATTGTGCGTAGCCGATGTCCCAGAGTTGAAAGGGAAGATTTTGCAAGACTCTCATGGATCCAGATTTACTGTTCACCCAGGGAACACTAAGATGTATCAAGACGTGAAGCAGACCTTTTGGTGGCCGAACATGAAGAGAGAAATAGCCGAGTTCGTGTCCCAGTGCTTGTATTGTCAACAAGTGAAAGTAGAACATCAGAGACCAACAGGACTCCTTCAACCTTTGTCAGTTCCTGAATGGAAATGGGAACACATCTCTATGGATTTTGTGGTTGGCTTGCCGAAGACACAAAAAGGTATGGATTCGATTTGGGTTATAATTGACAGATTAACTAAGTCAGCACACTTCTTGCCTGTTCAGACTACATTCAATGCTGACCGACTAGTTGTACTATATATGAATGAGATTGTGAGGCTTCATGGAGTGCTGATGTCTGTTGTTTCAGACCGAGATCCGAAGTTTGTTTGTAGATTTTGGCAGAGTTTACAAAGAGCCTTGGGAATCGAGTTGAAGTTTAGCACAGCTTTTCACCCCCAAACTGATGGGCAAACAGAAAGAACGATTCAGACACTTGAAGATATGCTCAGACTATGTGTGTTAGATTTCAAGGGAAGTTGGGGAGATCACCTACTGTTAGTAGTGTTCGCTTACAACAACAGTTATCAAGCTAGCATTGGCATGGCGCCGTACGAAGCTTTGTATAGAAGGAAATGCAGATTGCCGATATGTTGGACTGAAGTAGGAGATAAAGTTTTGATTGGCCCCGAACTTATTCTAGTGACAACCAAGAAGATTAAACTCATTCGACAAAGGATCAGAACTGTCCAGAGTTGGCAGAAGAGTTATGCCGACCAGAGGAGAAGAGAGTTGGAATTTGGAGTTGGGGACCATGTATTCCTGAAGGTTTCGCCGGTGAAAGGAGTTACCAGATTTGGGAAGAAAGGCAAGTTAGCGCCTCGTTACATCGGGCCATTTGAAATTCTTGAGAAGATTAACACGACTGCCTACAGACTTGCTTTACCACCAGAACTAAGTCAAGTTCACAATGTGTTCCATATTTCGATGTTGAGGAAGTATATTCGGGATCTCCTGCATATGATTGACCATTTCGGGATTGGGATTAACGAAAATTTGGATTATGAGGAGAAGCCGGTACGAATTCTTGATAGGCAAGTAAAACGGTTACGGAACAAATCAATATCAATGGTGAAAATCGAATGGAAGGAACATTACGGCAAGGATGCCACATGGGAAATGGAAGAAGAGATGAAAGTCCGATATCCAGAGTTGTTTTCGGATTAAGGTAACTCAAGTTTGGGGACCAAACTTCTTTAAGGAGGGTAGGATGTAACAACCCCTACTCCTCTCTAGTCATGCTTGCAAGTATTACATGACCTTGTCCCGATATGTTGCATTTACATTCCTTAACTTGTCTTGCATAAGTGTTACTCGCATGTTATGTTCCTTGTTTAGTGTGTGTTTGAACCGAGGTCATCTTGAGCCTAGGTCGCTCCTTTGATACTCTTACACCTAGAACCATCTTGGGATTCCTTTGGTTGACCTCCACTAGCACCCTAACATATTGGCCGAGATGTCATTATCTAGGCTGAGATGTTCATCACCAAGGCCGAGATGTGTATTATCTAGGCCGAGATGTTACCCTTGAACCCAAGTGATCTTGTTCCTAGACAGGTATGACCTAGACCAAGGTGTGGCACATCTAGGCCGAGGCGTAGCACAGCTAGGCCAAGTGTTATCCTTCCTAGCCGAGATCATTGAGACCTTACTTGCCGAAGCCTTGTTATTAGCCGAGATTGTTACTTGCCGGAGTACCCTTGCCGCCTAGCTTGTTGAACACACCTTGTCATAGTCTTGTCTTTTCAGTCAGTCACCTTTTTTAGTTGAACCAACCAACCACTGTCACGTGTCCGAGCTAAGTGTTAAGTCAGCCGGCAAACCTAGAAATGTATCATTTTGTATCACATCTTTGTTCTTGAGGAGAGAGAAGCTCTAAGAGAAGGAGAAGAAGTCTTTAGAGAGAGAGATAGATCCCAAGCTTGATTCCTAGAGTTCAAACCGTTTGATTTGTATTTTGAGGTCAGAATCTTGATCCACTCTTGATGCTCTTATTGATCATCTAATTGCATTGCATGATCGAATCTGTTCTGCATGCCATGCATTGATTTAAAGTTGGTTTTAGAAAGAGAAAATAGTGTTCATGTGTTTTCGATGAAAAGTCTTGTTTCGATCCGAGAGTTTGTAGCAAGAACCATGTTTTTGTGTTGTTTTCATATGACCTTCAAATATGGGTACCCAGGTCCATGTTTTCAAACTCATAGCATGAAATCTCAGGTTTTATAATAATAAGTTATGATCTTTGCATTCATCTTCTTCATGCTTTTCATGTTCATGTTCTTCAGCAGAGGGAAACCCAGATTTTCCCGACTTCATTTCCTTGAATGTGGCCCTCAAGACCACACCTCGAGTTGTGGAACCTCGGCCTAGACCTGGTTGGTGCCCAGCATGTTTTCCCCGAGATGAGAACCAATGCTTGTTTTGATTTGATTTAGTTTTGAAGAATGCCGAGATCATCTGTATGCATGTGAAACTTGTTTGAAAGTGCATTCAACAGACTTTGCCACGTGTTTGTAGAACTTGGACTTGCCTTGACCCCGACGTTTGAAGAACTAAGTGAGTGGTATTTTTAATAAAGCTATGTTACGATATTTTGATAAAAGCCTTGTTTTGCTTTGTTTTGGAAAGTATTTGTAAGCATGAATGATTATTCTTATTTTGCATATCAAGTATTATATCTTGTTTTGATGACATTCTTGGAAGTCCGTACGTGCTAGGGGACTATAAGCATTTGTAGCACAAAGTTTGGAAGTCCGTACGTGCTAAGGGACTATAAGCATTTGTAGCACAAAATTTGGAAGTCCGTACGTGTTAGGGGACTCTAAGCATTTGTAGCACAAGTCCTTAGTGCCAGGGGACTATAATGCAACTGCACCATTGATTTGAGATATCTCCCTTGTCTTGCCTTGTCTTGCCACTGACGGTTTACCGCGTGGGTTTGTTTGTTCGAAATGTCATCACTTGTACTATATTGATGCTAGTAATCATCCCTTGAAGCTTGAAAGATTTGCTAGATGGACTTGGTTCATCCCTTGATTTGCACTAATTATGTTATGTATCGTTTGATAAAGATCTTGAATATCATTCATGTAAACCCTTTATTTCTTATACCATTCACTGAGTATCCAAACTCACCCTCTCTATATATATGTAGGTGATGAGCAGGACGACGGCGACGCCTAGTTGTGTTTTGCCGATGTGTTTTGGATTCGTGTTTTGCAAACATCTTAAAGATTATGCTTCTTGGTTTGTAGTTAATTTCTTTTGAATATGCCGGCTTGAGAAGCCTTTTGGTTAGGATGTATTTTTGCACTTCATTATATTTCTATTCAAGTTGTAAAGCTATGTAAAGATGTATGCTATTTCATTTGACTTATGCACAACTCTTATGGACTAATTAGATTTACATATATTGCTTCCGCACATGTAAGCCCTATATATTATACTCTGTTGTGTGTGAATTTTGAAAGCAAGCCTTCGGTAATCTCAGATTACTGGCCATCATGGCACCATTCTACTAGGGGCGGAATGGGGTCGTGACATATATATTCCTAAAACCTGTTAAGACGCTTAAGATCAAACTATATTAAAAGAAATATATGTTTTTATGAAGTGTATATATATGTATATATTCACTGTTATATATTTATGAGGTTTGATTTTCAATTTAAGAATGAGCTCAAGAAAAAAAAGAAAAAAGAAAAAAAAAGAACCTACAGATCTAATAATGTAATTGATTCTAACTTTGAAAATTAAAACCAAACAGGCCTTAGTTTGTTTATGTTGAATTAGATGTAACCTTGTGAATTTGATTGTGGAGGTTTGTTGATTTGGGTTATGTACAAAAAGTGTGGCTGGATAAGAATACAAATTATATATACATATATATACATTGGGTTTGTTGACTTGAATATATACATATATATAGCTACAGATTATATATATACACACATTAATTTTTGATAGAAATTATGTTGTTTAAATTAATTTAGGTTTTTGTTTTGGGTTGTAATTTCAAATTTAAAGATGTTTTAGGGGTATTTTGGTCTTAAAATGTAACTTACTTTTTGTATGGGTGTTTGAACTACACAACCCGTTAACTTGGATGGAAAAGTGAACGGTACATTTTAGTCCACCAACCACAAAAGGGTTATATAGTGATATTCGAATATCAAGAGGGTAATCCGCATATGGCCCAAACTATAGGGGGGTAAAGTGAAGTTTGCCCTAAATTTTTTCAAAAAAATTCAAATTACTTTTCTCTCTATCACATATTAATCAATTAATTTTTCTCTCTTCTCTCACATTCTCAATCACTTTTTCTCTCACGCATATTTACTCAACTACAACAAAATATCAAATCATCTCACGCTCTCAAACTCCAAAACTACTTTTAAAATATACAACCAAACAAATCAAAAAAATTCCTAAACTCTCTCCCTAAATTTTTGTTTTTAAAAATTTATCTCAAAATACAAACCAAACAGACCCTAAGTGTAGACACCCCATTTTTGACCGACCTTAAGACTCAGACGTCACCGATTGAGTGCTCGGTGATGTTGCATACTGTGCTCGTTCAGAAGTCTCAGAGTTGCGGCCGCGCGCCCTACCTCCGGGCTACCGAACCCTCTTTCGTGCCTTGTCTCGGTTTACGAACCAGACTCGGTTTTCTCTGTTTTCTTTCCTGAGGGAAGGGAGTGGTCCTGTAGGCTATCTCCCGGTGGCCGTGAACCACATTTCGTGGCCGTAGGCCATTTTGCCCATTTCGGAGCCCGGTTCCCGGTTTTCGGGATCGTCAGGCCGCGTGCCTCGGCTCGGGACCGCCCAACCATCTCCGAGTTCTCCGGTTTTTGGCATGTGCCTCTGTTTTAGTGTTCCGAGGAACCCTGGGGCCCCCGATGCCCACTTCGCAGCCGAACACCACTTCCGGTGCCCGGCGACCCATTTTCGGGACCCCAAACCGAGCGGTTTTGGTCCCGAGCATTCATTTTGCATCAGCCTTCTCCGGTTTTTGGCGGAGACCTCTGTTTTAATATTTCGAGGAACCCTGGGGCCCCCGATGCCCACTTCGTGGCCGTATGCCACTTTCGGTGCTCCTAGCCGGTTTTCGGGACCCCAAATTGAGCGGTTTTGGTCCCAAGCATTCATTTCGCATCCATCTTCTCCGGTTTTTGGCAGGTACCTCTGTTTTGTCATTCCAGAGGACACTGAGGTCGCAGATACCCACTTCGCTGCCGAACACCACTTCCGGCACCCGCAGCCCATTTTCGGGATCCCGATTTGCTCGGTTTTGGCCCCGAACGTTCATTTCTCATTAGTTTTTGTTCAAACTTGGCAGGTACCTCTGTTTCAACATCAGGAAGATCACTGGGGGGTGGGAGGCCAGCAATTATCCCAGATAACCAGTTTCGCTCCTCTGGAGCCCGTTTTGCTCACTTCCGGGCCAATGTTGAACACCTTGGGGGTATTTTCTTCCAACCAAAGTTACATATCTGTGATCAGGACATCTGGGAGGACCCTTTGGTATACTGGTCGGCCAAAAATTATGGAGTTCATTTTTGGGCCTCTCCTTCAAGCTCTATGTTGTGGCTCTTGGTTCAATGTTGCCAAATTCCAACCTTGGATCCTTGCTCTACACATCTGGGAGGACACTTTGGTATGGTGGTCGGCCAGAAATGGTGCATTTCAGTTTTGAGCCTCTCTTTCAAGTTCTATGTTGTGACTTCTGGTTCAGTGTTGCCAGATTCCAACCCTGGGGCCTTATCCTACACATCTGGGAGGACACTCTTGTATGGTGGTCGGCCAGAAATTTTGAAGTTGGTTTTTTGAGGTGGCCGGTCGGCTAGGCTGGGTGGCTGGCCGACCAGGTGGGGTGGCTGGCCGGCCACCTCCCACAAATTTACCTGGCCGGCCAGATTCTTGCTTTACAGCCTGTCCCAGCTGTCTGGATATCTTCCAACATATCCCGGGGCATCCGGGGGATATTTCGGGAGGGAAAGATTGGGTGCTTTCCCTCCCCTTTTACACCCCATTTCTTGCCTATTTGAAGGCCCCTCCCCCTCCTTCTTCAAGGTTGGAAAAACTTGTCTCAAGATCACCCCTCCAAAATCCTCCATTTCCAAAGCTTTAAACTCCAAAAAAGCTTCAAGTGTCAAGGCCATTCCTTCATCAACACCTAGCCTCACCATCCCTACCATCATTTCAGCAGCAAGGAGGTGAATTTCAGAGGTTGAGAAGCTACAAATCAAAGCCAAGAAGCAAAGAAAGACAAGCCTTCAAGGGTGAGTATTCAAAACCAACTTTTAGGGCTTTTTCTTGGTTCAATTTTATACTCTAATTGGTCGAGAATTGGGGCTCCGACCCCTACTGCTTTTGTGTTTGTTTTGAGCCCCTCTACAACTTTGTAGAAGGGCTCAACTTCATTTGATGCTCCTATGATGTACTTGTTTCAATACCTAGCTTTTATGCCAATATCTTGCATGCTAGTTTAGGCCTATTTCCTTTTGTTTTTAGGGGTCCGACCCCTACTGGTTTTGTGCTTATTTTGAGCCCCTCTACAACATTGTAGAGAGGCTCAACCCCATTTGGTGCTTGTATATACCATCTCCTTCAATATTCATCAAGTGTGCCACTTTTTGCATGCAATTTTGACCTATCTCTATTTGTTTTTGGGGCTTCGACCCCTACTGACTTTGGTCTTATTTTGACCCTCTTTACATATTCCATGAAGAAAGTTTTGTCATTTGGTGTGCGCATTGCATGTCTCATGATATAGTCTATTTGGAAGCCTACTTTGCATGGATTTTATAGCATGTTTGTATTCTGATTCTGAGGATGTCATCTTCTGCAATTGTGCTTATTTTTATCTCATCTTCAATGTTGTAGAAGAAAGTTTGTCCATTTGGGGTTTGCATATATCACTTGTCTCAATACTCCTCTTTTGGCCACTAACTTTGCATGCTATTGTTGATCTATCTATGCTTGCATTTTGGCCATGTTTGTTACTGAAAAATGCTATTTTTGGGGACTTTCTTGCCACTGGTTTTGCTTCCATGTGCTGATTTTGCATGTTTAGTATGGCTATAGGCCGTTTCGGGTGCCTAATTTCACATTTCGGGATGATTGCATGCTTCGGTTGTTATTTCGTATCATTTCGGGGCTGTTTTCCCCTTCATTTAGTAGCCGAAATATGGTTTGCATGCTTGCATATCATTTCCCATGTCATTTTATGCCTTAATGCATTGCCTCGGTTTGCGTGCCCGTGGGCACGCACTTCGAGGCGCTCCGTTTTCATTCATCGGCATCCCATGTGAGTGTGGCTGAGGCCCTCTCATGTTGGTATAAGCCCAATCTACATTTTCCATGTCATGGCATTGTGTATATCATCGCCTCGGTTTGCGTGCCCGAGTGCACGCATTTCGAGGCAACTCATTTTATCCGACGGCAGCCTATGTGAGTGTGGTTGAGGCCCTCTCATGTTGGCGTAAGCCCAATTTGCATTTTCATGCTTGTATGCCATTGCCTCGGTTTGCGTGCCCGTGTGCACGCATTTCGAGGCACTTCTTTTTTATCTGACGGCCTCCTATGTGAGTGAGCTGAGGCTCTCCCATGTTGGTGTAAGCCCATCGTTGCATTCCGTATGCCATTTCATCTCATTTCATCATCGCCTCGGTTTGCGTGTCCGTGTGTACGCATTTCGAGGCACTTCGGTTTTTTCCGATTTTACATCGCACGTCATCGCCTCGGTTTGCGTGTCCGTGTGCACGCATTTCGAGGTACTTCAGTTTTATCCGATTTTTTCATCGCACGTCATCGCCTCGGTTTGCGTGTCCGTGTGCACGCATTTCGAGGCACTTCGGTTTTATCCGATTTTGCATCGCACGTCATCGCCTCGGTTTGCGTGTCCGTGTGCACGCATTTCGAGGCACTTCAGTTTTATCCGATTTTGCATCGCACATCATCGCCTCGGTTTGCGTGCCCGTGTGCACGCATTTCGAGGCACTTCAGTTTTATCTGATCTCCATTTTAGCTTCGCCTCGGTTTGCGTGCTCGTGTGCACGCATTTCGAGGCACTCTATTTTATCCGCTTGGCATTGCGTATGCCTTCGCCTCAGTTTGCGTGCCCGTGTGCACGCATTTCGAGGCACTCTGTTTTATCCGCTTGGCATTGCGTATGCCTCCGCCTCGGTTTGCGTGCCCGTGTGCACGCATTTCGAGACATTCTGTTTTATTCGGTTTGCATTGCGTATGCCTCCGCCTCGGTTAGCGTGCCCGTGTGCACGCATTTCGAGGCACTCTGTTTTATCCGATTTGTATTTCATCATTGCCTTGGTTTGCGTGTCAAGTGGACACGCTTTTCGAGGCACCTCCTTTCATCATTTCGGCATCCTATGTGAGTGTGGCTGAGGCCCCCTTCATGTTGGTATAAGTCCATCATTACATTTCGCATGTCATTCCGCATCGCCTCGGTTTGCGTGCCCGTGTGCACGCTTTTCGAGGCGTCTCATTTTCATCTCATTTTCATAGCATTGAGCATGCTAGGTTGTATATTAGTTGCATTTCATGCATATCATGCATATCGCACGGGAAACGAGGTACATTCCGTACTCCGAGTGACGGAGTGTGTCTCAATTCCCCAGTTACCGACACTCCGGATTACCCATGATGGAGTTAGGTTTTTGTTGTAGCATTCATCTGCATTCATCCTATATTGAGTTGTGCAATCCGATTCCTCGGCCATCATGCATTGATATGCGTGATTGGTGGCACGAGGATCGAGGCATGCATATATTTGTGAAAATACATTGCTATGCCCTTTTCCTGCTCTCTGTTGCAGCAAAATCAAGGATCAGCAACTTTTCGGAATCCGGCACGCATTTCGAGAAATACTGCAAACAGAGGCTAATCAGGGCATTCCAGTGGATTTCCGCGCCAAGCAGTCCAATATGCAACATCTATCAGAAGCGAGGCAGTCCCTGGCTTGCACGCCAGTTTTAATTCTTTTCTTAGTTAATTTGTAAATTAATTAGGAATTTGTATATTTATTCGGACTGTATTATTCTTTCATTTTCGGACTGTATTATTATTCATTCGGATCCTCGGCGCGAGGGCAATGTTGTAATAAGGGTGGGTGAGTGTGATGTATGTCTTCCAACCCCCACTTCTTTCTTCCCTTTTATTTACCTGCTTTGATGGTTAGATATAGGGCATATTTCCATTAGCATACAGCATGACAGCATGTTTGCATCATTCATCTGTTTTGCACGCACCGGGCTCGGCGCATCATACAAACTGCATCTGTATTTCAATTCCAAGTTGAGTACTTGATAGCTGTTGCATCTCATATGCCATACTTAGAATAGCCGAGCCTGCTATAGTTGCATTTTGCATGTGTTGCATTAGGCATTACAGTATACTTAGGATCATGCATGATTTCTAATCAGTTTTCTGTTTTGGCTTGGAGTACTAGGTGAGTTTTATGCTTTAGCATCCTTGCATGCGTGTGAGTGTTGCCATGATAGCATGCTTACCATGAGGCTATGTGCTTATGTGATATAACTGCCTTGAATGCCTGTGGGTGGAGGTTGAGTTATTTGAATTGGGACAATTCATTGACTGTTTGTTTTAAGCCCACTAGATAGTGGCAAAATCATGTTTTTCTAAGCCCACCTGAGGGTGGCAAATCCGCATTTTAGCCTACCTACAGGTAGCACCATCACACCATTTTCAAACAAACAAACATGAGATGTTCAGTTCCAATTCAGACGGCCCAGTCTATACTTGTTTGTTGCGCGCATCACATAGTAACCTAGGCTAATAACCGGAATAAGAGCATACAAAGTTTTCAAAAACAGATATCATGGTTAGTAGAGGCCGGTCTTTGACCGGGCGAGAGGGGGTGCTCACGATGTGACCTTCCCTAATCGTACCCAAGTTCCCGAGCCAACTTTGGTAATGACGGACACGTGGCCTTTCGGCACCGAGTCAGGGTTTCCTAAATTTCCCATTTTAAAATATTTAGGTGGCGACTCTGTTATCTGGCAAAGCAGTCCATGTTTGGCACTTCTTTCAAAAAATCTGTTTTTCTTCAAAACGATTTGCCGGATTTGGACTCTTTGGTTCAAGATTGAGAACCGCAACATAAATCGAGTCCGAGCTGTAGCGAGGTCCCCCGCGGGCGTTGTTACAGTTTCTGGCGACTCTGCTGGGGATTTAGAGAACTTGACTCGAACTCATGATATCTGTTTTTGATCACACTTGTGTGTTTCTTTGCATTGCATTTGCATTGGTGCGCCTAGGACACCGTGTTTGCCATATGCCATTCCCGAACGATTTGCCGGAGGCTTGTCTTGTCAAGTCATGTCCGTAAGGCTGATCGGCTCTGGGCTCTGACAGCATGGGAACACAAACCCCGGTTTTACCGGGGCACCCTTTTTGACCATTCGACCTAGTGCATATTCGGATCCATAGTGACCAATCCAAACTAGGACAGGTTGCTTACCCGTTTATAGGTTGCTTGAAGCCGCTGCGTGCGTAGTGAAACCCTAGTTCCTGACGAAATAGGACAGGGAAACCCTACCCCAACATAGGGGTGTTTTGGCTCTCACTTATCTGTTATGTGCTTGTTAGAGTGCGTCTCTACAGGGAATGCATGTATCAGTCAACAAGTTTGAGCATCAGGCCCGCGGGCACCAATTCAGTATTTTGGGTATCAGGCCTGCGGGCATCAGTATTTGGTGGAATCAGTTTTACCTGAGGGTATTAGCTTACAGGCAGAATTTTGGGGCAGAATTCAGTAGAGGGCACACTCATTCAACTATACTCGCATCTGTTCAGGTGAAATCAGGCTGAGATGCTGTCTGTTTTCTGTTTTGCTAAGTGGTCTTGGAACCATAGTTTCAGAAGGGTCTGATATCCCTCAGGTACTCTGGACCCGTGTTGTTATGTGATCAGGGGATGCACCACTTGCTGTCGGTGCTCAGCTTACTCCGGATGTGATGGATGGCACGCACTATTTTGAGCATTTGCGAATGCTGTTTATCCTACCTTCTGACTTGGGTATTGCGTCTGTCCTGTTGTATCGAGTCAGCCCTGTTGAGTCTGTCTTGTTGTATCGAGTCAGTCCTATTGAGTCTGTCTTGTTGTATCGAGTCATCCCTGTTGAGTCTGTCTCATTGTATCGAGTCACCCCTGTTGAGTCTGCCTCGTTGTATCGAGTCACCCCTGTTGAGTCTGCCTCGTTGTATCGAGTCAACCCTGTTGAGTCTGTCTCGTTGTATCGAGTCAGTTCTGTTATGTTAGAGTCGGGTGATTCCGGGGGTGTTACCTCGGGCGTCACCATTTTGTTTCGCGTTTGTCCTTTTGTTTTGTCTTGAGTCTGTTTCTGCCAGGGAGCCAGTTGTGCCAACAGATTTTGAATGAAACAGCAGTGATTTCCACACTCTCGCATCTGCTTCTGTCGTGTGTTAGTTGCGCCGGGGTTTGAATGAAATGGCAGTGCATTCCACCTGCTCTTTTGTGCCTTGAAATCATTGTAATGACCTGAGTTTTTCAAAACTTTTTGAACACTGCAGTGAAAACAAAGAGGGAGGAATTCCTCGGGATTTGCAAAACTTTGATCAAATTGAGAGAAAGAGAGGCGTGCTAAGCCTTTAATGAATGAAATCATGCTTGTTAGCGTGAGTACTGAGAAGGACTCTGGCTTTGATCCAGATTGATCCTACACTGTCTTTAGCGCGAGCGATTTGTCGCTTTCTTAAAAACTTTCAAAAAATGTTTTGCGCGGTCCTGCAAAGACATGTGTGGAATCGCTCTTGAGATTGTGCAGCTTAGGATCGCTCTCAGCCTCGAGACTCGACCCCCCCTTGGCTTTCAAACCTTGAACTGGTATTCAGAATGTTCAACGGTCGACCACGATGTAAGGCCTGTGTGGCCAGATTTGAAGCTGCCCTCGAACAAGAGGCACCAAAGTCAGATCAAGAAGGTCAGACCTCATCAGAAGAAGCTTGCAAGGCTAGAGCAAAAGCACCCGTCGAACTAGGGGCAAAAAATATCCGATGTGCTCAAAGAGCTAAAGGTGGATCTTTCTACTAATCAATACAACAGCCACTCTCTTAGGAACAGAGGGCTTCAATCTCAGAACCATTTGGCATGGACTGGTTACATTTTTTTTACCCTTTGAGAAGCTCGCTGGGCTGAAAACCCGGAAGGGCGACCCAGGCAAAAGTTAGAGCAAAGAAAAAAAGAAAAAGTGCAAAGATACAAAAAAATGCAAAAAAAAGAAAAAGAAAAGAAAAAAGAAGAAGAAAAAGGAATGAAAAGAATAAAAGAAAAAGAAAAGAAAGAAAAACAAAGCTCGCAAGGTCGAAAACCTGCAACAGGCGCCTTGGCAAAAGTTAGAGCATAAAAAGGAGAGGTTAAATACCCGAGTGTACCTTACCCCGAACTACGTAAGGCTTGATTCCCATCTTTGGGATACGTAGGCAACTTCATTCTGAAGTCCAGCCCTAAAAACACTTCAATTCGACTGCGTCCATGCAATGGTTTTGGTCATCTCTGCCTTCTCTGTATCTGAGAGTCTCGTTGTGTTCATCACTCTGAGGACTGACTACAATGTGCTGCGGCGCCATCCAAACAAGGGGCAACTTTCCGTTGCCATTCAACGCGCCGCGGTGCCTTTCAAACAAGGGGCAACTTTCCGTTGCCATGCAGCCCTCTTCAAGCAAGGGGCAATTTTCCTCCGGATCTGAGGTTGTGCATCTCAAGAGTGGGTTCTATGCTCGTTGAGCAGCGGCCGTTTGCAAAAATAGCTTTTGAGAATTTTTACTAAGGCTGATTAATTCTCTCGAAAATTATCTCATTTTTCCAAAACTGGACCTTTTTCTTGGACTCGAAAAAGGAAAATTTTCAGTGCTCATAGCCTGACTTGCGTGATTTCAAATCAAAAATCGAACAAGCATGTTAATTTAACTCTCATTTTTGGTCAAATTTTGTTTAGAAAGCCAAAAACAAAAATGGTCAAAATGATGAACTAGGGGCACAGTTGAGTCAAGTGTTCTGTCTTTTCTCTATTATCACCATACTTGCCAGAAAAGGCACCATACTCGCCAAGAAGGGCACTCTACCTGCCAGAAAAGGGCACCACTGAAGCAAACCACAAATGGGCTGAAAGCTCTCTCACATCCTCCAAGCAACGAGGTATCAAGCCAAGTGCGAAGCACGAACTAGAATGGGCCAAGATATTCCACTCCATCATCTGGACAGATCTTATCACGTCCAAACTCCCCAGCAAAGCATCATCAATCGATATTAGCTGCAGATTTGCTACACACCCAGATGTAGCGCAACCCCTCTGTGGAAGGAATTCACTAGCTGCATGCAGAAGAAGAAGGATCTAGCTGAGTGCTAGGGGCATGACCTCGCAACTTCCTGTTCATCCATCAACCACCCAGGGGAGGGATGAAAAATGAGAGATTGAAGAATAGAGAGAGGTGCGATGAGAGAAAAAGTGAGAAAAGGGCTTTTTCAGAAAAAACCGAGCTTGAGGGCCGAGTGATGTGAGAATCACAAATAAGAAAGGGTGGGACATATACCCGGTGAAACAGGCTCCCTGTGCACGTCTAAGTGTCGTGTCTTTTTGTTTTATCTCGATTTTGTTTCGGGTCGTTTCGAGTGTTACTCGATGTGTCTAGGTTGTGTGCCTTTTATTTCTTTGTTGAGTCGTTTTGCTGTATTCAGTCGTAGGCTCAATACCCAGTTGAGAACTTATACTCATCTCTCAATTTCAAAAATAAAAATCGTTTTGTGCTCCGAGTGCCGTGCTGTTCTCCACATTTGTGCAAAACAGAATTTGTTCTTTCAGAAAAACCGCAGGGTTCAACCCAGGTCATGTGAGAACAGTGAAACCAGGACCTATCTAAAGCTATGAGTTTCGGGCTGCAAAGCAAAAGCAAAAGAGGAAAATGTCAGGCATCTGAGTTTTGTTCCTACTTCAGTAGGCTCCGAGACTATATTCCGTGTGTACCTCTTCAGGTCTTGCCAATGTTCCGAAGTATGAGTGTGCTTCTACCTCAAGCTCAAGATCAAGTCTACTTCAAGCCAGAATGGCGATCAGAAGCGCTCTCCCTGAGTACCATTCCCTGCCAGAGGCATCTTGACCGTGTTTGCGATGAGTTCCTAGGAGACCAACTGCGACGGTGGAAACTAGAGTTCGAATGGCCATGGCCTAGAACGCAAAGGTTCGGGATTTCCGAGACTAGAGTCTGGTTTAAATACCCAGAGGCGTGTCCTCGGCTTGAAATCTGTATGGCAGCCCCATAGATTGAGATAGCATGTGTATGCGCCTCAGTTCTGGATACTGAACCAACCTAGTCTGTCACCCCGTTGGAGAATAGGGAAAGTTGTGAGTATGATCAGGAAAACAAGCGGCAGCCGTGGCTCCCACATGCAGATATTGTTACTTGTCAGCATTTTAGAACCTTTGTGCTGTGAGTTGAAGGTAAGTGTTCGAAGAGCACGAGGGGAGATCCCCGTCAGAGTAGAGCGGTTCACCGCCACTCGCCTCATGAGGTGCTTTCTAAAAGCGCCGCTTTGTCCATTTATTGCTTTCCGTTAGCATCATGCATTGTATCGCATTGTACCTATCAAGTTTCTCTCTCATTTCACTTAGTGTATCAATCACGCCATGCTCATTACTCGCATTGTCATGCACACTTCACCTGCACTTGTTAGTGCACCTCAAATCAATCGCGCTATCTTGCGCACCTCAAATCAATCGCGCTATCTTGCGCACCTCAAATCAATCGCGCTATCTTGCGCACCTCAAATCAATCGCGCTATCTTGCGCACCTCAAATCAATCGCGCTATCTTGCGCACCTCAAATCAATCGCGCTATCTTGCGCACCTCAAATCAATCGCGCTATCTTGCACACCTCAAATCCATCGCGCTATCTTGCGCACCTCAAATCAATCGCGCTATCTTGCGCACCTCAAATCAATCGCGCTATCTTGCGCACCTCAAATCCATCGCGCTATCTTGCGCACCTCACCTGCACTCGTTAGTGCATTGCATCGCGCTATCTTGCGCACCTTATTTGTATCACATTGCGATGCATCCATTCGCCGACATTGCGTGTGTCGCACTTTCGGAATCATAGGAGTCACATGGAATATATGTTGTTAGCATATTGTTCTTGTTGAATTTCTCTATTTTGCAGGCACGATATTGTATGTACGGTTCATTTGAGGCTGGTGCGACCAGACGAATCGCGCAGGTATTGTATCTTCTCCGTGTGAGACGCAATGAGAATTACATGATTCTCTGCATTCCTAACTGCATGAAATGTAGTTGTTTGCTTTGCATTCTTGCTTAAAAATGTTGCATCTATTTGTCAATACCTGCTTCATTACAGCTTGCCGCACTTGCATGATCATCTGGCTTCTTGCATATCATTTGCATTTTGCCCCCTTGCCTGAGGGCACGCCTGCGGGCACATATCTTTGTTTATCTTGTATGATTGTCTAAGTCTTCGGCCTTGTCAAAAATGGGTCGTCTCTGGGCTTTGACATTCACTCCCGTCATTGTTATGACTTCCGAGTTCTGTCAAAGAGGGGCAACTGTAGACACCCCATTTTTGACCGACCTTAAGACTCAGACGTCACCGATTGAGCGCTCGGTGATGTTGCATACTGTGCTCGTTCAGAAGTTTCAGAGTTGCGGCCGCGCGCCCTGCCTCCGGGCTACCGAACCCTCTTTCGTGCCTTGTCTCGGTTTGCGAACCAGACTCGGTTTTCTCTGTTTTCTTTCCTGAGGGAAGGGAGTGGTCCTGTAGGCTATCTCCCGGTGGCCGTGAACCACATTTCGTGGCCGTAGGCCATTTTGCCCATTTCGGAGCCCGGTTCCCGGTTTTCGGGATCGTCAGGCCGCGTGCCTCGGCTCGGGACCGCCCAACCATCTCCGAGTTCTCCGGTTTTTGGCATGTGCCTCTGTTTTAGTGTTCCGAGGAACCCTGGGGCCCCCGATGCCCACTTCGCAGCCGAACACCACTTCCGGTGCCCGGCGACCCATTTTCGGGACCCCAAACCGAGCGGTTTTGGTCCCGAGCATTCATTTTGCATCAGCCTTCTCCGGTTTTTGGCGGAGACCTCTGTTTTAATATTTCGAGGAACCCTGGGGCCCCCGATGCCCACTTCGTGGCCGTATGCCACTTTCGGTGCTCCTAGCCGGTTTTCGGGACCCCAAATTGAGCGGTTTTGGTCCCAAGCATTCATTTCGCATCCATCTTCTCCGGTTTTTGGCAGGTACCTCTGTTTTGTCATTCCAGAGGACACTGAGGTCGCAGATACCCACTTCGCTGCCGAACACCACTTCCGGCACCCGCAGCCCATTTTCGGGATCCCGATTTGCTCGGTTTTGGCCCCGAACGTTCATTTTTCATTAGTTTTTGTTCAAACTTGGCAGGTACCTCTGTTTCAACATCAGGAAGATCACTGGGGGGTGGGAGGCCAGCAATTATCCCAGATAACCAGTTTCGCTCCTCTGGAGCCCGTTTTGCTCACTTCCGGGCCAATGTTGAACACCTTGGGGGTATTTTCTTCCAACCAAAGTTACATATCTGTGATCAGGACATCTGGGAGGACCCTTTGGTATACTGGTCGGCCAGAAATTATGGAGTTCATTTTTGGGCCTCTCCTTCAAGCTCTATGTTGTGGCTCTTGGTTCAATGTTGCGGCTCTTGGTTCAATGTTGCCAAATTCCAACCTTGGATCCTTGCTCTACACATCTGGGAGGACACTTTGGTATGGTGGTCGGCCAGAAATGGTGCATTTCAGTTTTGAGCCTCTCTTTCAAGTTCTATGTTGTGACTTCTGGTTCAGTGTTGCCAGATTCCAACCCTGGGGCCTTATCCTACACATCTGGGAGGACACTCTTGTATGGTGGTCGGCCAGAAATTTTGAAGTTGGTTTTTTGAGGTGGCCGGTCGGCTAGGCTGGGTGGCTGGCCGACCAGGTGGGGTGGCTGGCCGGCCACCTCCCACAAATTTACCTGGCCGGCCAGATTCTTGCTTTACAGCCTGTCCCAGCTGTCTGGATATCTTCCAACATATCCCGGGGCATCCGGGGGATATTTCGGGAGGGAAAGATTGGGTGCTTTCCCTCCCCTTTTACACCCCATTTCTTGCCTATTTGAAGGCCCCTCCCCCTCCTTCTTCAAGGTTGGAAAAACTTGTCTCAAGATCACCCCTCCAAAATCATCCATTTCCAAAGCTTTAAACTCCAAAAAAGCTTCAAGTGTCAAGGCCATTCCTTCATCAACACCTAGCCTCACCATCCCTACCATCATTTCAGCAGCAAGGAGGTGAATTTCAGAGGTTGAGAAGCTACAAATCAAAGCCAAGAAGCAAAGAAAGACAAGCCTTCAAGGGTGAGTATTCAAAACCAACTTTTAGGGCTTTTTCTTGGTTCAATTTTATACTCTAATTGGTCGAGAATTGGGGCTCCGACCCCTACTTCTTTTGTGTTTGTTTTGAGCCCCTCTACAACTTTGTAGAAGGGCTCAACTTCATTTGATGCTCCTATGATGTACTTGTTTCAATACCTAGCTTTTATGCCAATATCTTGCATGCTAGTTTAGGCCTATTTCCTTTTGTTTTTAGGGGTCCGACCCCTACTGGTTTTGTGCTTATTTTGAGCCCCTCTACAACATTGTAGAGAGGCTCAACCCCATTTGGTGCTTGTATATACCATCTCCTTCAATATTCATCAAGTGTGCCACTTTTTGCATGCAATTTTGACCTATCTCTATTTGTTTTTGGGGCTTCGACCCCTACTGACTTTGGTCTTATTTTGACCCTCTTTACATATTCCATGAAGAAAGTTTTGTCATTTGGTGTGCGCATTGCATGTCTCATGATATAGTCTATTTGGAAGCCTACTTTGCATGGATTTTATAGCATGTTTGTATTCTGATTCTGAGGATGTCATCTTCTGAAATTGTGCTTATTTTTATCTCATCTTAAATGTTGTAGAAGAAAGTTTGTCCATTTGGGGTTTGCATATATCACTTGTCTCAATACTCCTCTTTTGGCCACTAACTTTGCATGCTATTGTTGATCTATCTATGCTTGCATTTTGGCCATGTTTGTTACTGAAAAATGCTATTTTTGGGGACTGTCTTGCCACTGGTTTTGCTGCCATGTGCTGATTTTGCATGTTTAGTATGGCTATAGGCCGTTTCGGGTGCCTAATTTCACATTTCGGGATGATTGCATGCTTCGGTTGTTATTTCGTATCATTTCGGGGCTGTTTTCCCCTTCATTTAGTAGCCGAAATATGGTTTGCATGCTTGCATATCATTTCCCATGTCATTTTATGCCTTAATGCATTGCCTCGGTTTGCGTGCCCGTGGGCACGCACTTCGAGGCGCTCCGTTTTCATTCATCAGCATCCCATGTGAGTGTGGCTGAGGCCCTCTCATGTTGGTATAAGCCCAATCTACATTTTCCATGTCATGGCATTGTGTATATCATCGCCTCGGTTTGCGTGCCCGAGTGCACGCATTTCGAGGCAACTCATTTTATCCGACGGCAGCCTATGTGAGTGTGGTTGAGGCCCTCTCATGTTGGCGTAAGCCCAATTTGCATTTTCATGCTTGTATGCCATTGCCTCGGTTTGCGTGCCCGTGTGCACGCATTTCGAGGCACTTCTTTTTTATCTGACGGCCTCCTATGTGAGTGAGCTGAGGCTCTCCCATGTTGGTGTAAGCCCATCGTTGCATTCCGTATGCCATTTCATCTCATTTCATCATCGCCTCGGTTTGCGTGTCCGTGTGTACGCATTTCGAGGCACTTCGGTTTTTTCTGATTTTACATCGCACGTCATCGCCTCGGTTTGCGTGTCCGTGTGCACGCATTTCGAGGTACTTCAGTTTTATTCAATTTTTGCATCGCACGTCATCGCCTCGGTTTGCGTGTCCGTGTGCACGCATTTCGAGGCACTTCGGTTTTATCCGATTTTGCATCGCACGTCATCGCCTCGGTTTGCGTGTCCGTGTGCACGCATTTCGAGGCACTTCAGTTTTATCCGATTTTGCATCGCACATCATCGCCTCGGTTTGCGTGCCCGTGTACACGCATTTCGAGGCACTTCAGTTTTATCTGATCTCCATTTTAGCTTCGCCTCGGTTTGCGTGCCCGTGTGCACGCATTTCGAGGCACTCTGTTTTATCCGCTTGGCATTGCGTATGCCTTCGCCTCGGTTTGCGTGCCCGTGTGCACGCATTTCGAGGCACTCTGTTTTATCCGCTTGGCATTGCGTATGCCTCCGCCTCGGTTTGCGTGCCCGTGTGCACGCATTTCGAGACATTCTGTTTTATTCGGTTTGCATTGCGTATGCCTCCGCCTCGGTTAGCGTGCCCGCGTGCACGCATTTCGAGGCACTCTGTTTTATCCGATTTGTATTTCATCATTGCCTTGGTTTGCGTGTCAAGTGGACACGCTTTTCGAGGCACCTCCTTTCATCATTTCGGCATCCTATGTGAGTGTGGCTGAGGCCCCCTTCATGTTGGTATAAGTCCATCATTACATTTCGCATGTCATTCCGCATCGCCTCGGTTTGCGTGCCCGTGTGCACGCTTTTCGAGGCGTCTCATTTTCATCTCATTTTCATAGCATTGAGCATGCTAGGTTGTATATTAGTTGCATTTCATGCATATCATGCATATCGTACGGGAAACGAGGTACATTCCGTACTCCGAGTGACGGAGTGTGTCTCAATTCCCCAGTTACCGACACTCCGGATTACCCATGATGGAGTTAGGTTTTTGTTGTAGCATTCATCTGCATTCATCCTATATTGTGTTGTGCAATCCGATTCCTCGGCCATCATGCATTGATATGCGTGATTGGTGGCACGAGGATCGAGGCATGCATATATTTGTGAAAATACATTGCTATGCCCTTTTCCTGCTCTCTGTTGCAGCAAAATCAAGGATCAGCAACTTTTCGGAATCCGGCACGCATTTCGAGAAATACTGCAAACAGAGGCTAATCAGGGCATTCCAGTGGATTTCCGCGCCAAGCAGTCCAATATGCAACATCTATCAGAAGCGAGGCAGTCCCTGGCTTGCACGTCAGTTTTAATTCTTTTCTTAGTTAATTTGTAAATTAATTAGGAATTTGTATATTTATTCGGACTGTATTATTCTTTCATTTTCGGACTGTATTATTATTCATTCGGATCCTCGGCGCGAGGGCAATGTTGTAATAAGGGTGGGTGAGTGTGATGTATGTCTTCCAACCCCCACTTCTTTCTTCCCTTTTATTTACCTGCTTTGATGGTTAGATATAGGGCATATTTCCATTAGCATACAGCATGACAGCATGTTTGCATCATTCATCTGTTTTGCACGCACCGGGCTCGGCGCATCATACAAACTGCATCTGTATTTCAATTCCAAGTTGAGTACTTGATAGCTGTTGCATCTCATATGCCATACTTAGAATAGCCGAGCCTGCTATAGTTGCATTTTGCATGTGTTGCATTAGGCATTACAGTATACTTAGGATCATGCATGATTTCTAATCAGTTTTCTGTTTTGGCTTGGAGTACTAGGTGAGTTTTATGCTTTAGCATCCTTGCATGCGTGTGAGTGTTGCCATGATAGCATGCTTACCATGAGGCTATGTGCTTATGTGATATAACTGCCTTGAATGCCTGTGGGTGGAGGTTGAGTTATTTGAATTGGGACAATTCATTGACTGTTTGTTTTAAGCCCACTAGATAGTGGCAAAATCATGTTTTTCTAAGCCCACCTGAGGGTGGCAAATCCGCATTTTAGCCTACCTACAGGTAGCACCATCACACCATTTTCAAACAAACAAACATGAGATGTTCAGTTCCAATTCAGACGGCCCAGTCTATACTTGTTTGCTGCGCGCATCACATAGTAACCTAGGCTAATAACCGAAATAAGAGCATACAAAGTTTTCAAAAACAGATATCATGGTTAGTAGAGGCCGGTCTTTGACCGGGCGAGAGGGGGTGCTCACGATGTGACCTTCCCTAATCGTACCCAAGTTCCCGAGCCAACTTTGGTAATGACGGACACGTGGCCTTTCGGCACCGAGTCAGGGTTTCCTAAATTTCCCATTTTAAAATATTTAGATGGCGACTCTGTTATCTGGCAAAGCAGTCCATGTTTGGCACTTCTTTCAAAAAATCTGTTTTTCTTCAAAACGATTTGCCGGATTTGGACTCTTTGGTTCAAGATTGAGAACCGCAACAAAAATCGAGTCCGAGCTGTAGCGAGGTCCCCCGCGGGCGTTGTTACACTAAGATACTAGGGTTATTTGGCGTCAATTTTTGTAAACTTAAAAATTAATAATTAAAAAGTAAACATTAATTTCCATGCTTCCTAAGCTAAAAGTAGGCCCCTATAAAATATTAGTCAATCCGTTAAAATTACCCAATCTACACTGATCCATTAGCTTACTATGGCTTCGTTTGGGAAGTAAGTTGATTTTTTGTCGGCCTCGTTTGACAACCTTCTATTTTAGCCAAAAAGTCACTGTAAGATGTCACATCACTCTCTCTATTTTTCTGCACATCTTTTCGTAAAAAATTAAAAAGTTACTAAAATCGTCTATTCATAAACGAGGCCGCTAGATTAAAAAGTTTATTTGAGTTGGGCTTTTTAGTTTTTTTAACTTTTGTGAAAGAAAAAAGTGAAATAATTATGGTTTGAATGTGACATTTTATTTTATTGACTTTTTATGACTAATTTAGCCAAAAAAACAAATTAGCTTACATGCCAAACGAAGGCTATGAATTGATTTGATTCACGATTTGAAATTTATAATGCCTTTTTAAAACGGCTTGGCCTCGCCATAGATACATATTTACTTCTGATGAAAGATCAAAATAAAAATCATTGTGAAAAGATCTAAGATGTGAAATTTTTAGTGTTATATATATGAAAATCATTATTTCATCTGTCCCAATATATTAGTCACTTTTGGAAAATTCATATTTTTTTTTGTAGTACAATTATTATACTTCAAAAATATTAATGTTAATGAATTTAAAAGAAGAGTAAAATAAGAAATTTATATTACTTTAGTTCTTAATTTTTGAAAATGGACTATTATTTTGAGACAATAAAAAATGGAATAAGAGAGGGGTGAGCAGCGGATATACCAATCAGCCCAAATTGACTGAACCGAACTGATCCGTCGCATTTTAGACGAATGCATGATGATGAGCGGACGGCTGCGGATTGATTTTTTTCAATCCGCCTAGTTTTAGATGGATGGCGGATTTGAGGTTCTTTTGACCGCAATTGAACCACCAAACCATAAGCACCCTAGTAATTTGTAAGATTTTGTATTTTCAATTTATTTATATATTCTGTTTGTGTTTTCAATTGAAAAGGAGTTTAAATATTTTATTGAAAAAGAGTTTTGAACTTGAATATATTTTTTGGTTTTTAAATCTAATTCTAAAAATAATAAATAAAAAGATAATATATGTTAGTTGGTTTTTGTTTTCAAAAACAGATATATATCTAACAATACAGAGGCATACAATTTCTACTACTACTCTGTTAATGGTTTTGGTGGTTTGAATTGTTTATATATGTTAAGAACCATAGATTATAATACTTTATGTGGATGGGGCATGCTGTGATTGTAATATGTAGATGAGACATGCAGTGATTGTAATATTCTAAAATTTCAAACTTTCTTTCTTTGGATGAGACATATAATGATTGTAATACTTTTTTAAGTCATTGACTGTAATACTTTTATTTTATTTTTCATTTTATTTTGAGAAAGTGCACAAATTGAATTATGTTGAAAATTTATAAAATTTTAAGCTGCCAAACATATTCGCATTCATCTGCCAATCTGCTCAATCCACATTTGCCAAATAAGTGGACGGTTGCGAATTGATTTTCACCAATCCGCCAATCTGATGGACGGATGGCGGATTGGAGGTTTCGTGGTCGTAACTGATCCGCGCCCACCCATATAAGAGTAATATTTTAGAACGGAAAGAGTACGTAAAATTAGTTAGTGTTATATATATAATTTTATGCAAATTAATATTATTTATTATGTAAATACTTAATAATTGTTTAAGGTTATTTTTCAATCAACTAATAGGTATTATAAAAAAATCAAACTTACATGATTATAAACTTACTATTTGCCTTGATAAACTTACATATATTAGAAAAAACTAAACTATTCAAGTTTAACTCATGTTTAGAACGTTTGGAATCGATTCATCATATTTGAAAATTGTTAAATTTTCAAGTTAAATTTGAATAATGTATCACTCGACCCGACACAATGTGTTTACAGCTCTAATAATATTCATGTTTTGATAAAATTTAGAATAAATTGATAATAAATCCAATTTAGAGAGTGTCTAAGGCATTAATTCTAATGGATTTTTTTTGTTGGTGAAAGATCTACCATTTGTGAAATAGTTTAGTTAAAAGTCATTTTGTTAGTTTTAAAGGACATTTTGTTTTCAATTTTACCCCTTAATTTATCCGTTGATTTTTTTTATCTGTTGACTTTCGTCGACTATCTGTTCAAAAATTTTCCTATTTGTTCAAAATGTTTACCCTTATCTGTCCAAATTTTATTATAATTTATTTTTTCTATTTGTTCAAATTCACACCATTTTCAAAGTTTCTCTCTATCTATTCCTCTATCTACTTCTCTCTTCTCTTTCTATTTGTTTCTCTTTTCACATCTTTTTTTTCTCTCCCTATTTGTTTTAGCTGCAAAAAATTGATTTGCATAGATCAAATCGCATATATGTATTTTATCTGTTTCATCATCATTATCATTATTATCAACAATAACAATAACAATGTATTGAAAGTTCAAATTTGAACACATAAAAACAATCGTAAAACCAAATCATCAAATTTAGTGTGTGTATGTTTGAGATCACAGATCTTGTGTGTGTGTATGTGTGTGTGTGTGTTCGAGAACAATGAAGAACAACCTTTGGATTTAGAAGACGAAAGAGATGATGATCTTGGATTGCCTTGAGTTATTGGTGAATTTGATTCTGTCTCCATTGCTATTCATTTCACCATTGGCATCACTGTCAACCTCAAAATCCACTGCAATAAAGGCAATCATTCAATAGTTACATTTATCGATCATAAATTCTAAAAAAGAAAACTAAATTCATAATTTAGAAAACAAAACCAAAAACAAAGTGCAGTTCAACTTGTAAAAAATCCAATTTACCAAAAAATAAATATCAAACAAATTAAGCCAAAAGGTTGTGTAAGGCTCAGTGATAGTAAAATTGTTTGTTAGCACCTATTTATCTGTTGCTTCTACTTAAAAATAATCTCAGAGGTACTTCATAAGAATATGAAAGAAAAGCCCAGAATTGACCAAAAAAAAAAAAGTTCATGAAAATTTTTGAAAATTTAAACCAAATGTAGATCAAACAGCTCGAATTGGTTGAATTCTAGGGTTTGAATGATAGAAATGTCATATTGATCTTCAAAAACAAATTGAACACATATATACATCATATATATATATATATATTTAGAGAGAGATAGTTACTGAAATCGAAGCTTTGGGTGGTTTTGAGGGTAATATAATAACGAATGAATGTATAACACAAAAATCAATAAAAAAAACTTCGCCCAATCGCTCTGGCGCATCTCCAGCTGCTCCGTCATGGTCTTTCTGATGAGAATTGACAGTTCTCTCATCATCGATAGCGAACAAAGGCAGATCTCGTAGATCAAAGAGATCATCAAGACCAGAGCGAGAATGGAGGAGAGAAACAAACTCGATGGCCGAAGAGAAGCGATCTCGCCTCTACGCGATGGTTGGAATAGATCGGTTAAGAGAAGATGAGAAGATAGAGAGAGGGCGGCAACAATGTTGGTCGTGATGGCGAGAAAGAGACAACGATACGAAAGACAGAGAGGAGATGAGAGAGAGAGAGAGAAAGAGAGTGGTGTTTTAGGAAGTTAGTAAAAAATTGATTTTTTTTGTGATTTTTTTTATAAAAAAGTATAGAGATGACGTGATCTAAAAAAGTCATAAAATTAACTTTTTACCAACTTGCCAAAATGTTAGGTTTGTGATGTATAATGACATATATGTATATATATATATATATATATGTATAAGTAAGGATATTTTGATCATTTTATTTGAACTTATCCAGTCACTTGACTTTCACCAAACAAAATTAAAATTTAGATTTACAGACCGACTACCTTAAAATTTATTGTTGATGCTATGAGAATCCGTTAGTTAACTCCTAATGATAATGATAGATTAACAAGAGAAAAAAGGAAAAAAAATTGACACAATTTGAATATTGAGGTGAGAAGTATAATTTTTGGGGTAATTTGGCAGCTCAACTAAAAGTTAATTTTTAACTTTTAATCTATTTTAAATTACATCACATTTTATATTTTTCACATAAAAAAAATAAAAAATAAACTTTTAATCGCTTGCTAAATAACCCCTCCATAACATGAGGAGCTAAAAATACTTTTCATAAACCTGAAACCTATTTGTAATTTGGACTTTTGTTATCTAGGGGTGAGCATGATCTGAATTAGATCGGATTGAGGTAAAATCAGAATTAATTCGTTATTTATAATATTTTAAAAATTGGAACTAATCCAATCCGTTTAAATCATGGAACCAATCCAAACCAATCCATTTAAACACGGATTAAATCGATTTAGGACCACGGATTTACATAATTAAATAAATATATATATATAACACTTTAATTTCATAAAAATATAATTATAACACCATATTAGTGACATACTGTTCTAAAATTTAAATAACCATAAAAAAACTGGTTCCACCATAAGTATTTAGACCATTACAAATTAACATTAAAAACTAGCAAACAAAAATAATAAAAGAAGATACTATGTGAGTTTATGTTTGGATTTAAGTTTTATATAAAATAAGAAAAGATACTATGTAGAAGGGTATACAATAAAAATATATACTATTTGTATACGGTTCGGATCGGTTCCAATTCGAAACCGTGGAGTTCAATCTGGAACCAATCTGTGAACTACGGATTTTTAATTTTTCAATCCAGAACCGAGCCACGGATTCAAAAAATCAATCCAAACCTCCTAAATTGGACTGGACTGGATTGAATTACGAATTTTACGGATTTCTTGCTCAGCCTATTGTTATCTACTAGATGTGCCAATCAAGATGAAATAGGTGACATTCCTTCAATCCCGAAATAATAGTCTCTTCCGAAATATTTAAATGATAAAAAGGGATTGATAATTTTAAATAATAAAAAATAAAATAAAAAATTAAGACTCCGTTTGGTAAGACTTTCTAACTATGATTTGAGAATATGAGTTATATTTATGAGTTTGTGTATTTTGAAATTATGATTTAAGTGTAGAAAATTTGTTTGGCTATGATTTTTGAATTGAGTTTTAAATTGAGTATGAAATTGAGTTTTGAAAGTTTGATTTGATACGTGAAATAAGAAAATTTGTTTGGTTATGAGTTTTGGAAAGAGTTTTCAAAACTTAATTCAAATTTTTATAACTCATAACAAAATACACTACTTTCACACTATTAAAAATTCTGATCAACACTCATAACCAAACTCTTTTAAAATTCAATTAATTTTTTTTTATTATTAACAGAAAATAACATTAATCATTTTTTTAATTGAAAATACTACGAAGGAAATAATTTCTTTTCAAAATAAATATTCAAAAAATTTAAATCATAAATATTTAAATAATTTAAATAATCTAAAAAATTTAATAAGTAAAAAATTAAAATAAATATTCAAAAAATTTAATAAGTAAAAATTTAAATATTCAAAAAATTTAAATAATATAAAATTTTAATATTTTAAATTTAAAAACAATTCTACACTCAAATCGTAACAAAACACATAAAACAAAACTCAATTAAGAAATTATTTTTAAAACTCATAACCAAACACATAATTCGAAATTCTATATTACTTTTACAACTCTACACTCAAATCGTAACCAAATACATAACAAAAAAATTAAAATATTTAAAAATATTTTTATAAAATAGAGTTTGAATTTATTTTTATAAAATATTTAAAAATTTAAAATCGTAATATTTAAAAATTAAAATATTAAAAAAATTAAAAAAATTGTAATATATTTAAATATTTAAAATCTTAACAAAATTAAAATATTTTTAAAATATTTAAATATTAAAAAAATTAAAATATTATTTTGAATTGAATTTTGAAAAAAATTTTGAATTATACGTTTGGTTATGAAGTTTAAAAAGTAATAATTATATTTTGAATTAAATTTAAAAAAATAAATATAAAATTATAATTTAAAAATTTAAAACAAATACCAAACTTAAATCAATAGATGATATTGTAATTTGAGAGAGTTATATAATATTTTGAAGGTGGGAGGGAGTATCAAGAATTGCAAAGTTGATCTCGCGAGAGAATCAAGAGGAGGCTTCATGACAAGAATCATGAGGTTGGCCTCATCCTATATTTTTTACTCTTTACATTTGCAACCAAAAAGAACCGTACACAATACACTGTACAGTGTCGTCACACTAATTAGTCAAGTTAAAATTAACTCAACCACGGTTAGTTAACCCACCACCCCAGTTACGTTACACCCCTACCCCAGTTAGCGAGAAAGGTCGCCAACAACACAATAAATAAATAAATACTAACAAATAATTTGCAAAACTAACGACGTTAAAGATTCCGTTAAATAGGCTAACGGCGTGAAGCAGAGTGTAGTGTTCGAGTGCGACACGTTTACGGCGTATAATAATACGGGCCTGACGATTCGAAAGAGGATAGATCTGGACGGTCGGATGAATGATGAACGGTTGGTGATGAACGGTTGGGATGCAACGGAGAGTGGAGTAGAAATGGGAGGGTATAAAAACAGGGTTGTGTTCGAGAGGAAGAGAGAGCATTTCGTGTTTTTTTTTATTATCAGAAGCCTCTTCTTTTCTTCTGTGTTTGTTATCTCTGTCAATTTTCTTTTTCACTTTCTCGGAAAATTAAAGAAAGCAGAGAGATTTTCCGGGAAAATTCCACGAGATTTCTCAATACTGAAATGTGTTGAAGTTTTTGTTTTGTTAGAGGATCCGGAGCTCGCGGAAGCTGAGAAGTTCGAGGTCTGTAATTGAAGACAGCCTTTGATTTTGTGTTTGTTTTGTGTGATTGGTTCTCTGAAATCACCGCGTGTGTGGAGCTGAGAGGTCTGTAATTGAGGATTTACTTCGATTTGTTGCGATTAATATATGGAAATTAATTTGTGTTCTGGTTGATATTGTTTCACAGATACATTTCAAGAGGTTTGAAGGGGTTTCCAGAAGGATTTGAAGTGGATTTGGCTTTGATTTCCGAGCTGTTCGTTAAGATTTGCTTGATTCATTGCAGATTAGAGAGAGAATGATTGTTCAGAGGTTTGTAATCGAAACACAGTCCCATTTTCTAACATCTTTTCATGATCAATACTAGAAAATAACTTGTTTTTGGATGAATCTTTGTTGAACAGGTACATTTCTGGGAGATATTGAAGCAATTTTTTAACGACATCTGAACTACAGAGATCAGTTTCTGGGTTGAAAGATCGGAATATAAACGAATTCCGACCATTCAAGCTTTGAAATGTCGTCATTTTCTTAGAAATCAACTATAAATTTCTATATCCACAATCTCAAGACTCGAAAATCGAAGCTTTGGTTGAATTCACGGTGTTGTGGTGGCAAATCTGCCATCAATTCCAAAAAACTGAAGAGAAATTCAAACTAAAAAAGGTATGAAATCAATATCTTTGGAAAAAAATGGAGAAAAAAAAAGAGAGAAGAAGTTTGATCTTTGCAATTTAGGTGATGATTTGTTTTGCTTTGGTATTAGTGTTTTGGGCAAATCGATTTCTCACGAAAAGGTTAATATATGATTCATTTGAGCCGTTGCTCTGTTTCTCAAGCACTTTCAGGCCTTTTTGTTTTTTCAATGCGAAGCTGACCATTCAAGCTTTTCCGATTCGGATCCTTCATTTCTTAGATTTGCATTTTGGTTCTATAATTTTCTTCCAGCTAGCTGTTTGAAAATCTTCAGTTTCAGCAGCCAATCAGCTCTCTCTCTCTCTCTCTCTGTGTTATGTGTTTCAGTTTGATCGGTCCTTTTCTTCATGTTTTTGTTACTAATTTGATTTTTTTTTTTTTTTTTTCTGTCGGGTTTGAATCTAAATTTGGTTTTTATTTTTAATTTTTTTCAATTTTTCTAAATATACGTTTTCATTCCTTGTTTAGTGTTTCTCGATGGAGATTCGTCATCGATTCAGCAATTTGCTTCTCTCTCTCTCGATGGAGATTCTTCTTTGAAAGTCCTACCTTTTTAGGAGTTCGAAGTTTTCTCAATGTTCCTCCGTTAAACTGCTCTGAGATCCTTTTTCCGAATTTTAGTCCTCTGTTTGGCCGCCGAGAAAATGTAAGCTGAGGATAACAGATTGATATTTGAATCGAGAAAAGTGTTTTCGAAGTTTCTTCTTTTTCTCCCATTTTCTCATTTGGTTCTCTATAGCAGAACAGCAAATGCAGAAGGAAAACTTTCCGGGTTCGTTTGGTTTGATTTTCTGAAAAAATTTTGAAAAATTTTCTCTACAAATAAGTTTTCAAAAGTAATCAAACTAAACAAATTTTTTCAAAAAAATTTTCCAAAACTTGTAAACCAAACAAGTTTTCCAAACAAATCTCTCTCTCACACATATCAAATCAATCACTTTTTCCAAAATTCTCTCTCAAAATCATTTTCCAAAACATCTTTTGAAAAAAATCAAACCAAACATGTTTTCGTACTTTTTATCTCTAAAACACATCTCTCAAACACAAACCAAACATACCCTCCATTTTTCTATTTAGATGTTGCCTAGATCTTCTGCAACTTGAAGTTTATAATTTCGGAAAAAAATTTAATTGTCATCATCTTAATTGTTAAATTTCTATCATCTTTTGTTTGAATTTGTAGAAAGTTGCAGAGAGAGAGAGAGAGAGAGAGAGGGGAGAGAGATCCCTATCTTTTTTTCTTTTTCCTTCTTTTGTGGATTGTGTTTAATTATGAGAGTAGTGTTAAGTTAACCATGGTTTGATAAAGAAACTAACCCCAGTTAATGTGACAGGTTTGCTATAGGAGAAGAAAAAAGAGCGATGGAGAAGAATAATTATAACCACCCCCACAGCAATCGAGAAAGACTAGGAGTATTAGGTGGTGGTGGTGGAGATCATGGATTGTTGAGGTCAATAACACATCCGCCGGAGACACGATCGTCGGCGACGGCGGCGGCCACCACGACGTCTTCGGACTTTGTTTTGCAGTGGGGGAACCGGAAGCGGCTCAGGTGCATGAAGATGCAGGCCAAGGACCGCAACGCCGACTCGGCGTCTGCGGCGGTTCACCGAACCACGGTTCGAGTGGACCGCCGGGTCGTCAGATCTGATACCAATAATGATGCTGCTTCCCATCAACCGTCGTCGACTACGATGGCAATTAATGGGAATGGTTATTTGAATCTCCGGCAACGATCTTCGTCGCCTTCTCATCGCATTCTGAGGTATGTTATAAACCTTAATTGGTGGCGCGTGTGCTTCACCCTCCGCTCATGTTCGTAATTTTTTTATTTTTCATTTTTTTGATTGGGTGATGTTTATGTTTTTGGATTATAAATTTAATTTAAAATTTTAAAAAATAAAATAAAAGTTATTAATTTTTTAAATCACTGTTTAAATTTATAAATTAAACACAGCAGTAGAAGATCAAATATGGGCTTCGACTGTGTTTTGATTCATTAACAGTATATCTGTGCTTGAATCATAATTTTGAATGAAGATTTAAATAGTAATAATAATAAGAAAATAATTTATATTTCTTTTATTTTTTGTCTTTTTCCATTTAAATTTCTATTAAAATCGATGATTCAAATAGTGATGTTTGAGAAGTTGGGGATTGGATTTTTTTTTTTATTTTTTTCACAAAAAGACAGAAGTTTTGTTTGGTAGAATTTTTGAAATTTAATTCTATCCCTTATTTTGAATATATTGTTTCGTTAAAGGTTTAGAAAATTAATTACACATTCACTTTTCAAAACACTCTCTTTTCCATATTATATGTCACATCACTTAATTCAAACTCTTTTTTAAACCAATAACCAAATAAATTTTTCACACTCAAATCATAATTTTAAAATTCATAAATTCAAAATACAATTTTATTTTCAAATCATAATTCTAAAACTTTCACAAATCAAAAAAGTTTCAAACTTTTTGTAAAATAAAGAAAAAAAACACATCCAAACAAAATATTACATCTAATCTCATAATTATTTTACTTTTTTTTTTTTTTCACAAATATCACATTCAACCATTGAAAAATTCAATTATTTTTTTAAACACAAAAATTTTTTTCTTCAATAATATCCTACAATTAAAAAAAATTTACTTTTCAAACATCCACATAATTTAAAAAAATTCATTCACGAAAGAAGTAAAATCTAATTTAATAATTATTGTAACATAATTTAATTTTATGATAATGAATTTATAATATATTTATTATTTATTTTTTCAATAAGTTATCATTTAAATATGTTTTTTGAATCAATCAAATTTAATTTTTTTTTGAATGAAACGTGTAACACTTCATAACATAAAAATTAGATGGACAAAGGGTTGGTTTGGAAAATGGGTTGATTTTTTTGATTTTTTAGTTTTTTTTAACTATTTTAACTTAGGTTAAAAAATCTAATTTGGAAAAGGTTTTTTGATTTTTTTTTTTTTTTTATGAAAAGAGAGGGTAATGATTATGAGTTGAATGTGATGTTTTATTTTTTATAATTAAAATAATTTATTTATTTATTTTTGTTTTTGACTAAAATAACCAAATTAATCCTTCCCAAACGGCCCCAAAATTCTGAAAGTGGTTCTTTTGTGCTCCAAATAAGCAACACAGATCATAGAGAAGTTTTGTCCTTTAGGTTTATTTATAATAATAATAAATAAATAAAAAAAAAATCTACTTTTCAGTATTGGTTTTGGTTTTTCATTTTTAGAAAAACAAAATTTAAGAAAAATTTAAAAAATCCTTAAAATTTGACCCTGATAATAAAATAAATATTAAAATTTTAATTTTATCAATTTAAATATTTTATTTTTAATTTGTTTTTAGTTTAAATAAATTGCTTATTTTCCTTAAATAAAATGGTTCGAAAATTGAAATTTTAGTCATTAAACTCAATATATAAAATGTTTAAATTATTTTTTTCATCGAGAAAATTAAAATTTTAGTCATTAAACTCAATATAAGTATATATAAAATGTTTAAATTATTTTTTTTTCATCGAGTTTAATGACATGGTTTTTTCATTGGTTTTGTTTAATAAAAAATAGGCGAATGTTCAAATTAAAAAATAAATCAAAATACTAAGATTTAAATTGATAAAATTAAAACTTAGGTTTTATTTTATTAATTGGCTCAAACTTTTGGGATTTTTTTTGTTTTTTTGTGTAATTGTCACAAAAATTTATAACTGCAAAATTTTAGAAATTAAGCTCCATTTGACCGTTTAAAAAAAAAATCTCAATATTTTGTATTAAGTGTTGGGCACCAGACGTTTTACCGAATTAATTAATTTTTGTTGATATGAAACTTCTTTTAAACTTTTTCATCTATTTTAATTTTTTTTATTCTAATTTTGATATTAAACAATCTGTGATTATATTACTGTTATGAATGACTTTTTGGTTAATAGTCAAAATTCAGCCTTTTAATCTGTTTTTGGTTACATCATTTTTTATAATTTTTATATAATTTTTTTATTTTTTATTTTTATAAAAAGTTAAAAATTCAATTTTTAATCATTTTCTAACAAAAAGCTTAAAGGGGGGGGGGGGGGTTTTAGAATCAATTATGCTAGTAATTCTTTTTTTTTTTTTTTACGAAAATACATTTGAAGAAAATAGAGATGAGATGTTAATTTAGGGCTGGTTTGGGGTGTACTAAAAAAGTGCACTTTTTGACTTTTTGGACTAAAAAAGTTGAGAAAAAAATATGGAGGTTTGGGTTAACTTTTTGAATTTTTTTGGAAAAATGTGTATTAAAAAATTGTATAAAAAGAGTGTGTAAGAGATGATTTGAAAGGGGTGGGGCCAGCCGTTGAAACTTTTTGCCGTCTATTGGAGTTGGGAATTATTGGGTGAATAGTGAACAAAGCAGTGGACGGTTTTGTTTGGCTTGTGGGGGCTATCACGGGTCCCGTTTTGATAATCTGAACCGTTCAATATGTGTAACTCGTCGAACACTATGTACCTATAAAAAATCACGTTAATCGGATATTGATAGCTATCTGATCAGATTTATTTAATTTTCAATCATTAATTATAACACCATCCATTTGTTGTAGATAACTGATTTGATCATATAGTTACCGATATCCGATCAATGTGATTTTTTGCAGACATATAGTAATCGATGATTTCTACACATTTAACGGTTCAGATTATCAAAACGGGACCCGTGATAGTCCCCACAGGCCAAACTGTGGTGTGTGTGCAAATCACACCCAACCATTTCCTACTCTGCACTGCCGCTGCACTTCTAGCAGACCCGTGGTCCATTCGGCGTCCTTTTTGACAGAAATTTTTTTTTTTTTTTTTTTGGTGAATAGTGATGTATTTTTGGATTTTGGAGTAACTTTTTGACTTTTTGTCTGAATTAGGTCACCCCAAACCAGGCCTTAATTTTTTGGCTTATTTTAAAAAGTAGAGAACAAAAATTAATTTTTTTTATTCTTTTAAAAAACATGTAAAATAATAGGGAGATAATATAATTTAAATGAGTTAATAAACTAATAAATTAATTTTTTTCTTACTTGTGAAAATAGGTCTTTATTGTCGTCTTTTGATTTTTAGACTAATATGTGCTGCCGCAAAACAATACGTAAGGACTTGTCTGTGTAGGTGGTTTGGTAATGATTTTTTTAATTAATTTTTAATTTTTTTAGTTGGAGATTTTTTTTATTTGTTTAGTTTTTTTTGTTTGATTTTTTTTGACTTTTTAGCTTTGGAATGAAATTTTTTTTTGACTTTTTGTTATTTTTGACTTTTTAATTTTTTGACTTTTTTTGATATTATTTTTTTGTATCTTTTTGTGATTTTTTAGCTTGGGATAAAAATCAAACGGGGGCTAATTGTGTTTAGTTAAAAAATTTGAGAAGAAATTAAAAAAAAAAAAAAAAACGGAAGAAATTAAAAAAAATAAAAAACAAAAAACAAAATGGTGGTGCAACATGTATTAATTGGGTTTTTTAGCATGGGATGAAAACTAAATTGGGGTTTAATTTTTGGTTAAAAAAATTGAGAAGAAATTAAAAAAAAAGAGAAACAAAATGGTGGGATGACACGTATCAATTGGTATATTAATTAATGTATTAATATATGTTATGATATTATTATTTTAAAATTATAATTTTATCCATTATATAAATAATAAAAATTAAAATTTTTTAAAATTATATCATATTATCAATTAGGATATTAATTAATATTAATTAATGTATATAATATTGTAAAAAAAATAAATAATATATATATATTTAAAATAACGTAGGTGATTTCTAGGGAAGTGGCATGGGTTTGGTTTGGGGCCTTAAAATTCTGAATAGAAATGGGTGGAGGGGATTGTTGTTAGTTGGACGTGGACCCATGGGTGTCCTTTGTGTGGTGTTGTCACTCACGTCACATGTTTTTGGACATGAGTGAGTGACCCACCCAACCCCACTAATAGGTTCTTCATTTCGATTGTGGCCTTTAATATGCCAAATGATGAATTTTACTACCATTAATTAAATCTTTTCAAATTCTAATTGATCTTGTCTATTTGTGTATATAAAGTTTTTCATTAAAAAAAACCCATAAAATGGGGCGTTACAGTATTTACCTATGGACTGTGGGACTACGTTTGAATTATTGAAATTATGGCAGGTCTAGCAAACCTTTCCTAATAGTATTCAGTGTGTGGTTTGAGTTTTTTGAATTAAGTGTGTGGTTTGAGTTTTTTGAATTAAGTGTTTTGAAAATTGAATTTTTTAATTTTTGTGTTTTTTTATTTTTAGGGAATATTTTTAAAATTTTAAACATTTTTTTTACTTTTTTATGTATCTAAAAAGTAAAAAATTTATGAAAAAATATTTTTAAGAATTAATAAATACATAAAAATACAAAAAATTATACTGAATTTTTGTATTTTTGGTATTTAATGAATTTTTAAAAGATTTTTTTTAAATTTTTTTTTTTACTTTTTAGGTATATGTATGTTAGGTATGTTTAAAAATTAAAAAAATTGCTTAAAATATTAAAAAAATTCAGTAAAAATAAAAAAATACGGTGAATAAAAAAATAAAATTTTTTGAAAAAAAAGATAATCAAGCATAGTGATTATTATCACTAGGTAGGAGTTGGAGTATGATCGTCAAGCTCAAGTCAAACTTTCCCGAGTCAATAGTAATAAAAATCGAAAGTCGTCGTGAAAGAGGTTCACGGTATCTCTTTACGTCGACCGCATCTGATCACATCTCCCATACCCGAAGAAGCAATGATTGGTCCGTCATCTAAAGCGGATCGATAGTCTCATGCCACGTGCACAACTCAAAAGACACCGTTTTCCTATCCTGACCGTTCGATTCCGTTTTCTCTGTGATTGTGACACGTAGCCATAACATAAATAGGAAGAACCTCATCTGACGGTTGAGATCGTGACAGCATCCAAAATCCCCTCTCTTTTCTTTGTATTCCCCAGCTGTGCAGGGTAGATTGGATCGCACACTTTTGTCTCAAATATCTTCGCTTTTTATTTTTATTTTTATATCTACTAGTCTATCCCCAAAAAAAAAAAAAAAAAAAAAAAAAAAAAGAAAAGATAAAAGATAAAAAAGCACACATATAGCAACAAATACCAGGGACTTTCCCAAAACAACCCTCGTTGTCTGCGCAAAACCACATCAAGATTATTCACCGATCACGATCGCCCTCAAGGCTATATCAGTAATTTCCTTGATATTTATGTTGTTTTTATTATTGTTGAATCGTTGAATATAATATTTGGATATTTATATATTAGTATGTTGTGATGGAATGTGTTTTTATTATTGTTTTTGTATGGAGATAGGAATTCAGACAGTTCGATTGCTATGAAGGGACACGGCAACGGTGTGAGGGGGCTGTCCTCTCCTGACAGGGGGGGTGCGCAGGATAAGAGAGGTAGTGCGCATCATAACACCACCACCACCCACCACCACCACCTTATTAATCCTAGTGCTGCTAATAATGATAATAATGGCGGTGGTGGGGGGTCGGGGTCGTCGGAGACGGCGCACGATAGCAAGAAAGGAGGAGGAGGGACGTCGTCGGGGGGAAGCGATGCGATCCCGGCGGTGTGGCCACCGAAGTTTGTGATCGCGCTGACGAACAAGGAGAAAGAGGAGGATTTCATTGCGTTCAAAGGATCAAAGCTGCCTCAGAGACCCAAGAAGAGAGCCAAGTTCATTCAACGGACCCTCAATGTAAAACTCTCTCTCTCTCTCTCTAACGAAAAATACTATTCACCTCAAAATTTCGGAACTGTTTTCCCACTTGAAAAAGTGAAAAAATTATTTAGAACTTGTTTGGTACTATTTTTTACAAATTAAAAATTAATAATAAAAAAAAATTGAAAAACATTTTTTCTTTAAAATTTTTATTATTATTGTTTTTGTGGAGTAGCACCAATTTTTATTTTTATAAATTGAATTAAAAAAGAAGAAGATTTAATCAGTCTCAATAAATTGCACCAAAGAAAGGTCTAAAATTCTGAATTGTAATTAAACTAAGAAAAAACCAAATAAAATTCTGAAACTTCAGAGGTTGTTTAGGTTTTTGAGACCATGTTATTGTAATAATTTTTTTTTAATTTTTTTTAAAAAAATAAAAAAATAAAATGATAATTTATAGTAATTTTTTAATTTTAATTTTAATTTTTTTTTTTGGGACTAAAACTTCCCAAATGGCTTTTTGGTGCTTTTATTGATGAGAGAAACGTGACTGACAATAAAAAGTAATGGAGTACAAGGTGCATGAACAGTGCCTGTATTTTTTTTTTAAAAAAGAAAATTATAAAATAAGTGATAAAGCAACTAACTTTTGTGTTGGAGATATTTAAATATAAAAAAATATTTGTGATAATGTAATTATATTAAATTTATAGAAAAAATTAAATTTTATCTTTAAAAAAGTAAAATAAAGTGTTTGTTGGGTGGAGGCTCTGATATTTATTTATTAATATTAATTAATTTATTAGTGCGGCTGCTGTGAGACGGTGGGCTACTTTTCTTTCTTTTGGCACGTACGGTAAAGCCGATAAAAATAAAAAATAAAAAATAAAAAAAAAGGCGAACAAAAAGGAGTTAGTGGGGTCGAGAACATGCACGTGTCAGTGGATGCGTGGATTTTTTTATTTTATTTTTATAGAAATCTAAATCTGAAACGTTCAAACGCTCGAAGGTAGAAGAACAATTAAAAGCTGGTTATTAGTAAGATTTAAATGAACGGTGTTCATTCTGCCCAGGTGTACGGTTCTGATTAAATCACCACCATACCTGGACTTTAATTTAAAAAAGTACTGGCCAATCACTGTGCCGAATAACTATAGATATTTATATTTATATTTATTTTAGATTTTTTTAATATATAAGTTATGTGTTTTAAGATTTTTTATAAAAATAATTTAACAATCTTATCATTAATTATAGTGTATGATAGAAGTTGAAAAGGGTACTATAATAATTGTGCATGAATTGTATCTATAATTATTTGTATTTATAATTTTGACTAAATCAATAAATACAGGCATGTGGAAAGACATGCGGATTGAAAAAAGTTAATAAATGCTGATCAGGAGATTTTGATCAAATCAATAAATGCTGAGGTTTTTTTTTTTTAAATAAAAAAATTAAGAAATTTAAATTGAAATATTGAAACTTAAGAATTTTTTTTTTTTTAATATTTAAAAAAGAATAATTCTATATATATCTTATCTTAACTACCCCGAATTTATTCCCAAAATAATTGTGGGGGTTGGAATTGAATTTGTTTGGTGTGGGGTTTATTTGAAATTGAAACTAATCATATATAATTTTTTTTTATTTATACATCAATACTCTTAATTATTTACATATACTATTCAACTAGCCTATCACCCGTGCTATGTACGGGATAATTATATATATTTATATTTGTGTTAGATTTTTTTTTAATATATAAATTATGTTTTTAAAGATTTTTTATAAAAATAATTTAACAATTTTTACTACTAACTATAGTGTATGTGAGAAGTTGAAAAGGGTAGTCCAGTAACTATACACGGGTGGTATCTATAATTATTTGTATGAGAGGATTTTAAATGCTGATCGAGAGATTTTGACCAAATCAATAAATGCAGGCATGTGGAAAGACATGTGGATTGAAAAAAAGTTAATAAATGTTTCAGGATATTTTGACCAAATCAATACATGTTAGTTTTTTTTTTTAAAAATAAAAAATTTAGAAAATTTAGATTGGGATATTAGAGCTCCTATAAATTAAAAACTCTCATTTTACTTAATATATAGTATAGATGGGAGACACTAGGTCTCACATACATAACATTAATTTTTAATGGTGATAATAAATGGTCTAAAACATAGCAATTTTTTGAGTATGAAATGGTCTTTCGTTTTCCTCTCTAGTGGTGGGAGGCTATGGGAATATCTATAACTTTTATTAATTAAACAATAATGCCTATATTATTTATATGTGCATCTAATATATACATAAAATATTGTATGTTTGTGACCTAGCTTGGACCAACCTACCAAAAAAAAATATTAAAAAAACTCAGTTTGGACTATATTGGACACTCACATCACACCCCCCACTAATTTAAGGTGGTTTTTGGTTTAGGTTCATTTGATGATATTTCACATCCCCACTATTTTGACATGTTATGCTATTCCAATTGTTGAATGGGTTCAACTGTTTCTTCCCAAAGATACAGTAATCAAAGAAATAATTGATATGAAGCAAAGTCGTTTTCCCTTTCCTTTGAATTTTGTTTCATTCTAATATGTTTTTGAAATCTGTTCTGTGTTTCTGTTTGCTAGTTGGTAAGCCCCGGTGCGTGGCTATGTGATCTGACCCTAGAGCGATACGAGGTCAGAGAGAAAAAGATCACCAAGAAGGTACCTTTTTCTCATCCTTCTCCATTTTAGTGTCATCTTTAATTTTGAAAACAGTTTAAGAAAACAAATTATATTGAAATTTATGTGTATATACTTTTGGGTTGCAGCAGAGACCAAGAGGGCTAAAGGCTATGGGTAACATGGAATCCGACTCGGAATAGAAGAAACTGTTGTGGGACAACAATGGTAGTGTTGTCTGGATAGAGGTGACATATAAGAGAAGACTATGAAGATGACGGTGATGATAGTTTTTAGCTATTTTTGTAACGATGTGATATTATTTTGCATTGAACGTTTGTATTTTGTGTCACCTTTCATCTGGAGAAGAAATGATTCAGACAAAATATATAGTTCAATCCCATACTGAATACTGCCTCTTTCTTCTTTATTGTCTACTTCGATTTTTTTTCTGTTTTTTGAGGATGAGATTCTTTCGTGTCCACTGGATTGAAGATGTGCATTTTGAGTATGTGTATTCATAACCGAGTCAGATTAATTTGATAAATGTATTTTTTAAAAAGTATAAAATAAGTATAATTTTGATAATAATAAATCATTTATTTCAAGGAAAAATTATTTAGAAGTCCTATTAGGGAGATTTATGCTACATATGGTCCAACTAAAAAACTTATGTTCCCATAAGTTCTGTGGGAAGTTTGTTGACACATTTACTCTCAATATTAGTTGTTAATATCATAAATAAGTAATAAAACCATATATAGGAAATTGATATAAACGTAACGTAACGTGATACCTACATAAACGTAACGTGACACCTATATAAACGTAACGTGACATATCTACATAAAAGTAACGTAACGTGACACCTATATAAACGAAACATGACATATCTACATAAACGTAACGTAACGTGACACCTATATAAACGTAACGTGACACTAATATGAACGTAACGTGACACCAATATGAACGTAATGTAACACCTACATAAACGTAACATAACGTGACACTTATATAAACGTAATGTGACATTTATATAAACGTAACGTAATGTGTCACGTTACGTTTCGCAAACTTAATAAGTTTTTATTTTTTTAATCCGTTTGTTTTGAAATAGATATATAATCTTAATATATTTTTATTTTGTATTATTAATTGTAAAATTTAAAAAATTATTTATTTTTTGAATTTTTTTATTTTTTTTATATAGAAAAATCAAAGAAAACATAGGCATTTAAAGAAAAAAAAAATCATTACAACAAAAATGAAATCAAATATCTTCTGCAATCAGTGTTTCTCCAATTATCTCAACAACCATAATAGTATTTATTTTTCAGACTGTGCTTGTTGAATTACATCAAGTCCTTTGCAGAAAAGAACTATCCACCTTTGCTGAATTGCAGACGACTTCTCAAAAGCATAAGCATAGATGTCCCTCAGGAGATTTTCTTGTAAGCCCATTGCATCAAAGCTTTCATAAACCTCGTCATATGAGGTGAAGAATTCTTCTCCATCAGCCACAGGTAACTCATTCATTTTGGCATCAAATTGACGAGCATCAAATTGAGAACCCTCACCGAAGCCAGCCATGTCTGATAGCAGTGAAAGATGCTTGAAGATCTTTGGATGTAGAGAGAGAAAGACGTGAGAGAGAGAGAGAGAGAGCGAATATGCGAGAGCGATTTCCTAAACTCCTCTCGGATCTACGCCGCGGAGTTGAGGAACTGAACAGAAAGAGTGAAGACCAACAGAAGAGAGAGAGAGCAAGAGAGGGAAGGTGTGAAAATGGGGGGTAAAAAGATTAGGATCTTGTGAAATACATTTTTATGAAAATAGGACTTGAGACTCTATAAAAAATTACACAAAACTTAGCCTAGTATAAGGTTCTGAAAAGGACTTATAAATAAGTCTCTGTTATTTCAATGATAAAATTCTGAAATTACTGCTATTAATTAAAGATGGAGGGTGGGTGGGCAAGGGTGACCAATGGCACCTGGGACTAATTCCACGTAAGTAAAGGTCCCTCAAGGGGGGAATAAACAAACCATAAGCCCACACAACAAATTGAGACCAAGACATGTTATCAATCATATGTGAAACCTTAATCCCTAAGCCAACTCAAATTAATACCTTACAAATTATGAAAAGAGCTATGCTAGCGATCCCAAGTCAACCACACACTCAAATTAATACTTTACAAATTAAGAAAAAAGCAATGTTAGCGATTCCAAATTAATCACAAAATGAGTTGTGATTGATCTTAAATTTTTAAGCTCACAATAAGATCAATAATGATTTAAGTAACGTTAGAGATATTAAATAAATGACTAAATATTTTACATAGGTAAAATTTATATTCATGTAAAATATTTATTCATTTATTTAGTAAAAAATTTGAGACTCATAACATTTTTCATAGTGATTGATTAGTTGAGTTGTTTTAGTCATAAAGTTGGTCCAAACAAGCATTATCATTTATAGACATGAAAATAAAATAAACTTTGACCCGATTCAATTGCTTCAAATTGGGAGCTGAGAGAGGCCTACTTTTTGCAACGGAATTGGGGTCACTGTTATACCTCATTGTGTGGTACATTATGAATTTATTTTTATAATCTGAACCGTTCATGTTGTAGGATTTGTTGAGTACTTCATGCCTATCAAAAATCATATTAATCGGATATCAATAACTATATAATTGATAACCAAAAAAATAAACAAGAAGTTTTTCTTTTGTTGATATCTGTCACTTTTATGGTTGAATTTGATCATACATTTTAGGGGAAATTGTGAATCAATGAAAAGATTTCAAAAAATTATAAAATTATAAAAAAAAATTATTACTTTAATTATTAAAATTGATAAACCTTATCACTAATTTATAATTTTTTTGAAATATTTTCATTGATTTGTAACTTCACCTACATTTTATTCTTCCTAAAAAGATATAACTTGCATTTCCAAAACTAAAACATTTTAATTTACAATGTTTAGAGAAAGGAAAATGATATATAAATTTATTTTTTAGACTTAATGATGTGTAACTGATATGATTGGTTAATAATTAAAGAAGATATAATAGAAAGTGTTATCTTTAATATCCTAATTAATTATCACATCATTGATTTTAAAAATTAAATTTAACTTTTGATATAAAATAGTAACGTTCTTCCAAAAAATGTGTTAATTGGAGATCAAAAGACGATCGCATGTAGTATGGCCCTTTGAAATTGGCATGTTTTGTATTTTGACGATTGAATTAAAACTAACTTTCTTACTTTTTTTGATTTTTTAAAATCATATTATTTCTTTACTCTTTTATATATATTTTTTTATAAAAAAAAAAAGTTAGAAAAGAGATACAAAAATTAACTTTTAATTTAGGACAAATTACATTAATAGTCCCTATAATTTGAGACTTGTGTCATTTTGATCCCTGACTTTTCAATTGTGACATATTTGACTATGAATTTTGAATTTTATTCCAAATAAGGACAATTGAAGATATCATTGCTCAATTTCAAGGGTAAAGTTATTAATTTGATAAAATATAAACTAATTTAACAAAAATTAATTTTTAAAAAAATATTTTTGATTTTTTAAAAATTATTTCTACCCACCAAAAATAAAATTATGTAAAATTAATAAATTTTTTACACATTTATTTTTTTTTACCAAATTAATTTTCATTATGTGTTTGGATGATAATCATGTAATGAACAGTTGCTAGACTTTTAATGTGTAATTGATATATTTAATATATGAAATATTTTTAATTTTGAATTTTTTGATTTAATAGATTGGTTTAATAATGATATCAAAGTTGTAGCCATATTTGACTTTTGAAAAAATAAAAACTAATTGAATAAAAATAAAAACAACCACCTATTACATGATTATCATTCAAACATATAATAAAAATTAATTTGTTAAAAAAAAATAAATGTGTAAAAGATTTATCAATTTTACATAATTTTATCATTAGCGGATAAAAACAATTTTAAAAATTTTAAAAATATTTTTTGACATTTATTTTTGTCAAAATTAATTTATATTTTATCAAATTAACAATTTTACCCTTAAAATTGATTAATAGTATATTCAATTATTCTTATTTAAAACAAAATTTAAAATTCATAGTCAAATATGTCACAATTAAAAACTCAAGAACCAAAATAACACAAAGTCTAAACCATAAAGACCTTTGATGTGATCCGCCCTTTAATTTACTTCCAAAAACAATTCGGTAGGAGAATTTCATATTTCATAGTCAAAACGCTATAATCACTTCAAGTGAGATGTAGACTTTGATGCATATGTTCCACTCTGACATAGACTTATGCATAGGATACTTGCCATCCTAAAAATATGTAAGATTCATGTCCAAAAATAAATTTTAATATTGTTAAAAAAATTATGAATTTTATATCAAATGATAATCAAATCTCACTAAAGCATCTGATTATAATAATAAGATTGTTAAAAATATTGTTCTCACTCCGATCATTATTAGATTCCATGTAGTCTGTAGAGCAATGTTTTTGGAGTCACTTTTGATTTGGAAGGCATCGTTATCATTGAGAGATGCATTAATGCTCACCTTTATATGAAGAACATACTTCATTTTAATCTCAATACTGTAACAAGTTGTTGCAATAATGAAATGATTCACACAAGGCAATGATTCATAAAAGGCCAAGTTCATGAAATGACCTCATATATTGCCATGATTGATTCCATTTAAAGTTAGAAAAGAAAGAAAAGAAAAAAAAAAAAAAAAAAGTCAGTTTTTGCTTTAAAATTTGCTTTATTTAACAACATCAAGAACTATATCATAAATTGTAAAAAGAACACAAACAAAAAGAAAACACCATAACCAAACACTAAACATGCATTATATTGAACGATCTGTGCATCAAAACAGAGTACATTCAACATAAACCAATCAGCAACGATAGAATCTTCGCAGAACCAAGACCTAGCATTACTAGAAAGCAATGAAGTAGATAAATCTGTAGAGATCTAGAATAGAAACCAATCGTCGATACTCTATATGATTACTATATATATATATATACTCACTACTACGGTCATCGATAGTCACAAACTCATTACCAACAGCTAAACAAATCAACTCACGATTCTCATCGAAGAGAGAGATCTTCAAATCTTCAGCGCAGATCCGAAGATGAAAGCCGCGAAGGTGGCGATGCAACCGACGGCGAGCGAAGGAGAGACCGCGCCCGCGGCGGCGACAGGGCTCGGGGCCGGAGCTTCGGCTGCGAGAGATCCTTCGATGAGAGAGAAGATAGTTATAACCACCGCCATTATCGCAATCAGCGAAACTTTGCTCTGTGATACCGCCATTTTGAAGAGAGAGAGAGAGAGAGAGAGAGAGGGAGAGAAAAGTGTTTCTGAGGGAAGAGGCTTCGAATGAGAATTTATAACTAAAATAAATAAATAAATAATTTTAATGATTTAAATCATAATTTTAAAAAATATATATCATAACTAAATATAATAGAATGTATAACTAAACAATTGATGAATTATAATTAAAAGAAAAAATTACTTAACAGTTAAATGGTGAAAAAAAAAATACATAAACATGCAAGTGAGGTTTACACTTTCATAATTATTCATTTACACCTCATTATAAATTCACTTACACTTTTATATTTTTGTAAAATTTTTTCTAAGCCCATTATCAAGTAATTTCTCCTAACAAAAATAATATAACAATAAAAAATACATAATTAAAAACACAATTTTTTTTAAAAGGGTGTATATTAAAAATTTTCCCCGGAGAGAGAGAGGGAGATGGAAATTTGGGCAGCTGCCCGGATTTTACAGGCTGGAGGTTATTTGGACAGCTGTTTGACTATGGTCCCCACGGTAAAACCGTATTGGCGTAAAGTTGGTAATTGGTATAATATTCCGGGAAGGACACGACACGTGTGTGTGAAAATGCCCAATAACACACGTGTAGGATGTATATTGATAATTGGTTTTCCCTTTCGAGTTTCCAGAACCATCGCAATGTTGTATACGTGTTGTCTCGTTATTGGTGAAGGGACGGAGAACTCTAAAATTACAAAAATATCCTTCAGGACTATATACACCAAGAAGGAAAGCGGGGTGTAAAAATGATAAAAAAAAAAATATTTGAATGAAGTTACGTAAGGAGTTTTCACAAAAATTATTTATGGTGGCGAAAGTGTCCACAATAAAATAATAATAATACTTAAATATTCAATAATTTTATTTTGAACTAATCTCCACTAATGTTGGACATATAAATTTAGTAAAAATTTTAATAAATTATTTTTAAAATTTTACCAAGACTCATTTAAGAACATACTATTTCAATAAATTTTTAACTTCTTATAAAAAATAATATAAAAAAATAAAAAAAATTAATATAATAACTTTTTAATTTTTTAATTAAAATATGTAATTGCACAACAACATAACCTGGTATTGACCAAAAAAGGGCAACCATGGCACTGGCAGACAAAATCAAAACTCAAGCGCTCTCTCTTAATACTCTCTTCCAACTGCACTCCAATTCCCTCAAGAGAAAATGTGGCCTATTACAACTTTTGTAACTACAAGAAGAGGCTCTGACCTCCCAATAAGAATTTGAATCTCTGACCTCCAACACAAGTATACGATTTATGACACTCAATTCAATTCCTAGTATTTGTACATCCAAAAAAAAATCGACTGTGGATGATGCTGCAACCTAGATCACAATGACAGCAACTCACAACATGCTAGGCACCAAGAATGAATCTTAAGTACCAAAGTCATTCAGTAGAGAGTTCATTGAATGTAAACCAAGGAAAACCAAGGAGGACCCCTTGGAGCGTTTCCTACCATCACTTGAAAAATTCCGTGTCCTCATTGAAATATCAATAACCAAAATACTTGGGTGCTACTAGCAATAAAGGTTCCACGGTGCTTGGAGCAAATTTTCTTGCAAAAAGAAAGCACACTGAAGATGGCTGGTTGTTATAGAGGCAGCTGTGACCTTCAAGAACTTTCTTCAAGAACTCCTCAGTGATATCTGCTCTTCCAAAGGTAGCCGGGTGGGCTCCACCTCTCGACCAGTCCACCCAAGTTATGCTTCTGTTTGCCAAGAGATTTGACGCTTGAATCGTCAACATGGTCGGAAAGTAATGCTCGTCCACGTAGCACGCGGGTTTGCAGAACTTGTCAAACTTTGGGTAAAACGTCGTGTCTTCGACAATGTAAACTGCAAGCTTTCGGTTAATTTCAAACCATTGTGACCCTTTACGCCACAGCATAACGTTGACCTCGGGTGCCATGTTCTGGTTATAACGCCCCCTCCCATATGGCCCGGGGTCATCGAATGCGCCAATGAAGCTATATTTGGATTTCTTGATGTAATGGTAGATGACACTGAAGTTGTAGAGAGGAATGCACGATTCGGAGAGAAGCACAAACCACTCATTGGAGATATCAAGCAATGCATTAGCAAGAAGTCTTCTCTCGGCATCGCACATACTCATCTTTCCCCATTCTGATAGCTGCACACCGAAGAACTATTTCAAAATGACAAAACTAAAGGAACCAAAATCAAAATAGGTATACAAAATGAATCAAAGAAGTATAAAATTGGTTGAGGCAACTCAAAACTTTAAAGATAGCAGTTATTGCATAACATTTGAAAACATGGTAACAGTACCCAAATGTCTACTTGTGCTTGATGTCATTATCAATGCCACCTTATTTTCAAGGGGCTAGGCTTAGCTTAGAAGTACAAGTCAATAAATCTCAAAGAAGCCTCTTACCCACAATTCTTCTTTTCATCCAATTTTGTGGTTTGTGTTCAGCTAAAGTAGGCACAAAATGGTATACATTTACAGAAATGCTATTTAACAAGGACATTAATCTGTCTGTTGCCAACTTGCCACACATGCACAAGGTGTACAATAAAAAAAACTTAAAAGAAATTGTGACCATGTGTAATGAATCAAAGAAATACATGCCAGACACACCTATAAATGCGCATATTAATATTTGAAAACATTTACAGGATTATTGGAACATCTTATAAATATAGGATTGGATTGATTTGTGTGATTATTATAAGATTTGGCATCACTGAAATGATCAAGGATTGATTTTCCTACCTCTTCTCTTCTTAATTGCTACATCCTTCTCCTCTCTCTATTTCTCCTTATCTTCTTCATCATATGTATACAAGGTTTGTAATTAGTATGAGTTCCACGAATTTGGTCTCTAAATTTGTTGTTGCTAAGATAAAGTTGCAGCTTGAGCCACAACTATATAGAGTTACTTCAGTAGATAAGTCATTCGAACCTAACACATATTTACTTGATTTGCCTTCAGATATGCCTATTAGTACTGTTTTTCACTGTTAAGGAATTGTTTTCCTTGAGCTTCCTACTTTGTGGGCAGCTTTACCTATAGGCAAAGTTCCTTCTACTTCAGTTCCAGGATCTATTGCTTAGTGTCCACCAGTTTTACCCCAACATGAGGATTAAATTGGGAGTCTTCTTGCGATTTGTGATGTAGCCACTTTGCATGATGGCTTTTGGCAATCTCTTGTGCATTAGAAGAATCATCAAGACCCTATTGCTGCTTTAATTATTGAGGATAAATTTGCCACTTTGATCCTGATTTATTTGAGTAGCATCACTGCCTTTACTCCTCGCAGAGTAATTCAAAGCAGGGGAGAATGATAGAGATCTTGAAGGAAGCAATAATTGAGAGCTTAAAAGAAGACAAATTTTAATTTGTTTATGATTTTATTTATTACAGTTTTCTTAGGATTAGATTTTTTAAATGAATTAGGATTAGATTCTGTAAATGAATTAGGATTAGATCTTCTTAATTTCATTTACATTAGAATTATTGGAACAATCTATAAAAATAGAGTTGGATTGTATTGTGAGATTATTACAGATTTGGAATAATTGAATTTATCGAGGATTCATTTTCCTACTTCTCACTCTTTGGCAGGTTCACTCACCCTCCCTCCTTTCTTCTCATCTGCTTCTTCCCTTCCTTTCTTTTGTCTCTGTAATTCCCCTTATCTACCTCTTTTCCCTTTCTGTTTCCTCTCTTTCCCTGCAACTCTTTCTTTTCCCTACTGGTTCTACACCATCTGGAGTATCAAAGCTCAATGTGTTGTTCCTCTGGGAAAATGTGACTCATACATGAATTCAATGAGTTTTTATATTCCATATAAATCTAAGCCAGTACCAAACTAAAAGATAATCTAGAACTCTATCTTCATAACTATAAAGTGGAATATTTCTTCAAGGTAGCACATATTTCAGAATCTGGACATGGAAATTAGTATAGTTATTATCATGCTGAAATTAATTACCTTATAATGGATTCAGGAACCATCAACACTAACCACTTTCCTCAAAATGTTTTTTTTTTTCCCCTTCTTATTTATAAAAAAAAAGAAAAAAAAGAGTATTTTTTTAGAGTTATCATCAAGAACCACATGCTCCACATCAGTAATTGCTAAGAATCTGTCTTATTTCAGGTCAGCAGAAATTCCATAGCTGTTGGTATCCTTCTATGGTTCTACTTATTGTACCCTGACCCCGGTAATGATATCTGGACTTAATTTCAAAAATGAATATAATCATTATACCCTAACACAGCGAAACTACAGATGCTATGCTCCCTCTAAGCATCAACCAGAATGGACATAAAATCCCTCTCACAGAAGCCATATTTCACAATTTAACAGCTAGTGATGTAATATGCTCAATACAGGAGCATTATTATCAATAACACTAAGGTAAAACTCTAGACAACAACTTCAGTGAACTTCACTGTGTGGGCAAGTGGCCAGAGAAAACACTGCCCAAGAAGGCTGCCTCTCATCATTGCCACAATGAGACTAACATTTGTCCGATGAAACTATTTACTAGTACTTCCTCCTCCATCATTTCCTTCTGAACACCCAAGACTCCCTTTGCTTAAAGAATCAACCCTACTTTACCACCATATTTCCATCTAGCTTCAAAGAAGACTCAGCCCAAATCCAATTGATTTGATACATTCATCAAACTATTACCAATTCAGAGAAGTCAAATTGGTGAAGAGAGCCTAACTTTCCTTCTCAAAACACATAATAACAAAGCTAAAATCAAATTCTCACATCTCCCTTACCCAACACCAACACTCCAACACAGAGAAAAATGTCTGCATGAGAGAGAGAGAGAGAGAGATAACCAACACTCGTTGTCAACCTAGCACATGGCATCTCCAAACTCTTAAAATGATTGTCTCTTATGAGCCAATCATTCAACACTTCCTCCACGCAAAGTGAAAATGCACAAGATATATGAGCCACATAGATGCATATACACAGGTGTGTTCCACATGCACACAGGCGTGTCTACACACACAACTTCCTACAGATATTTTCTTGAAATTTTCTGGTATTCTTTTGCTTGATGAACTGTATGTCCCATATGAATTCCCTGCATTAAATGTAAAAGTCTTCAAATGTTCCTCTACAAAATGCCTTTTGTGATTAGATCTCCCTTCTGTTCTGACTAAAACAGAGTTCTGAATGAACTACATTGGAGACAGATCATGTGCAACACCTAAACTATTCTCTAATTAGAAGAGATGGTTCCAGTTAGCAAAAGAAGAAAAAGAGAAAAAGAAGCCAACAAGTAATTTTTGCTTTGTGTCATTGCTGGTAGAAAAAGAAGGTAGTCAACTAAAGCACACTGCATCTAAGTGAATTATAAAATTAATTATAATGCATTCTAAAATTATGTTACCATGGGAGTGTCAAAAACGTTGGGTATGTTTGGTTTGAGTTTGGGAAATGAGTTTCAGAAAAAAATTTCCCAAAATTTGTTTGGTTTGAGTTTTTTCTCAAAAAATTTCCAAAATCACTTTCTCTCTCTTACACATCAATCAATCACTTTTTCTCTCTCCTCTCTCCTTCTCAATCACTTTTTCTCTCACACACATCTACTCAATTCTTCCAAAATATCAAATCATTCCAAACTCCCAAAAAAAAATTTGTCTCTCAAAATATACAACCAAACAAACCAAAAATATTTCTAAAACAACTCTCCCAAATTTTTTTCAAAAACAACTCTCCCAAAAACAAACCAAACCAAACAAGCCCGTTATCTTAAACTGAATTAGAATTGTACGTAAATCAGACCTCAACCATCCAACAGTCGAACTGTTACTCAAAGACAAGTGCTGCAAACAAGGACGGTTTTCATCATGTGATCTTCACCATTGTACATGTTTAGGAAGAGTTAGAAAATTATACATACGTATCAATCTAGCATGGTGCGAGAACATGATAACTACATGATGTAGTATAATAAATAGATTAGGTGTATGTTAAATAGCTTGTTTGCTCTAGTCTATAAATAGGTTATGTAATACCCATTGTACTTAGTTTTTGGAATAAAGAATATACATTGAAATTGAACTAGAGCTTGGTTTCTCTCTCTAACCCTTAGGGGTTTTACCCCTAATTGGGGCATTTGTCTTCCCTCTCTCTATTTGATTCTTGATTTGCATTTGGATTGTATCATTTGGTATCAAAGCTTCGGATCTACATCGAAATGTTCCTAATTGAAGCTGAATTCATCAACCAAAGAGAAGGGACAACCCTTGCATGCAAGCCCTAGTCGACTATGTTGTTACGATTTGTGGCCTTCTTGAAGTCGTGATCTGAGAACACCAGATTCGGAAGCTATTGTGATCAATGTTGTGAATCATCCTTTGTGACTCGATTTTGACTTGATATCACTTTCGAATTGAGATTGCGAAGTCTCACTCCATAACCGAGATCAAGACCCAATCAAATCTCAAGATTCCACATCTCGAACTCATGTTACTTCAAGATTGCTGAAGTGAAGACTTTGATTCGTGAAGATCATGATTCGAAATCAGGCCTGGATGGGTCACTTCGAGAAGATCCTAATTCAAAATCCTTAGAAGTTCTTGAGATTCAACACTCGAATCAAAAGTTCTTGAGATTCAACATTCGAATCTTCTTGGGTCCTTCTTGCTCTTGGATCAAGTTTCCATCTCGATTTTTAAGGAGTTCTTCGCTGTTGAGTTCATTGGTCGACTTCGTAGATTCGAATCCCAACTTTGATCTATTCTTGTGATCTAATTTAGCGAATTGGAATCAGACTCCCAACTTCGATCTGTTCTTGTGATCTGATTTAGCAAATCGGAATCAAGCTTGGGTGGTTATTGTGAATCGAAATCAAATACGGGTGGTCTTGCAGTTTCAGTTCGTCCTTGATTCGAACATTGCGATCTCTAAATTTCGAAGCTAGCCATCTCGATCTAACTCTAATCGAAACTAGATTGTTGGGCTTCTTAGAATTGATTGCCACTTCTCCACTTGAACCAGATTCTTCAGAATCCATTGATTTGATTTGCATACCCGTCACGATCTGAATGAACAATGAAGAAATTTGAACTGTCGAATTCCACATTCGACACCCAGGGGTAGATCCGAAATTGATCAAGAAAGGCTGGGGTGAGATATGAAATTGAACCGAAAGTCTTTGGTGAAATTTCTCACTGTTTCGCATGAACACCTGGAGTGACTTGGGTTCTTAATTGCTGGTTGAATTCGAAGTCAATTTGCGTGTTGAATTAATTTGGGTTATTGTTCTTCGACTTGGCTGGGGCTTATGCTGCGAATTTAGATGACGGTACTGTGATGAATCTCTCAATCGGAAGGGGTATGATGCTAATCCAAATCAAACTCATAATCAAAGAGATGAGTTTAAGCAAATGAGTGGACGACTTGTCGCATCACAAGCCGTCATTGAAATTTTTGAAAGCTTCAAAGATATTATTTGAAGTTTGTCGTTAGGTTGTCGTTAGGACTCTTCCATACCTCTTTACAAAGTTGTTTTGAGTTGAGTAGGTTGTTTTTTGTGTGCTCAATTCACATTTTGTGCCAAAGGAGGAAAGACAGAACGCGTGCAATGCCGAATTCCAGCTCGTGATCAATTGTTCTCATATGTTTTGCCTATTGGATGCATTGTCCATCCTCTTATTGTGTCACTGTTTCTCAAGTTTGCTTTGGAAGATGTCATTTGCCAGCCCATTGGTCTCATTAAGACAGAATGAGTACTCTTCTGCACAAGTATGCAGGTTAGAGGTGAACAGATTTGGAAGTGGGGGTCTATCCAAGTTTTAGCGAGAGAGCATGGACACACCTATAGTTGTTGAACCAAAGATGCAAGGATGAAGTTCGATATAATCGCAAACAGCTAAGTTGTGAGAATTGGGCAAGGGAACGCAAAACCTATCCCTCATCTACAGTTACATGAATAGTGTTACACTGAGTTTACTTAATTGCTACTTAAACTTGAGAACAAGTTTCTTAAAGAGGGAGACTATGATGTAGTATAATAAATAGATTAGGTGTATGCCAAATAGCTTGTTTGTTGTAGTCTATAAATAGGTTATGTAATAACCATTGTACTTAGTTTTTGGAATAAAGAATATATATTGAGATTGAACTAGAGCTTGGTTTCTCTCTCTAACCCTTAGGGGTTTTTACCCCTAATTGGGACATTTGTCTTCCCTCTCTCTGTTTGATTTTTGATTTGCATTTGGATTGTATCACTACAATACTATAATCAAACCTCAAACCAGAGAGAGTTGTTTGAGATAGTAGTTCATGTTTAAAATCACAATCATCAGTGCAACCAATGCAGACCAGACGGGGAACAATCCATTTAAAGCACACAAAATAAAGAAGAAAAAAAATGCCATATGCCTAAAAAAAGTTCTTCCAAAATGTTAGAAAGAGCCAGTTATATAGAGGCATCACTTCCTAATCGAGTTACCCCTAAATAAGAAGATCAGCAATTATCATATTTCTGAGCAAACAGTTCAACATACTGGGGAGAAGACAAAACGGCTCACATATCACCTTATTATACAAATAAAAATGAACTTTTGTGCAACGATACGCTTATGCATAACAAAAAAGTGAGACAGTATTAAGAAACATACAAACATCAAAATTACAACATTAACTGCACATGCTTTTAATCCACAACTTCTTTTTTCTTTGAAATTTAACTGCATACCTGGCTTGGTATTTGTCTCCTGTAGAAAACCGAGGAGGAAGGGAAATCAACTTGGAACGACGGCAGTGAATGAATATAGATCGAATATAGCCCCTCGTGCCCCTTTAAAAACCTTTCCCAAAGAGGTGCCAATGGCAATGGCCCCTTAGTCAAGAACATGAATGCAATCTTTGGAACTCTCTCGAATGGATACTTCTTTACTCGCGAGGTAAAAGATGCCCTCCACAAGAGCTCTTTGTCCGTCATTTTGTGAAGCAAATTCGATGGAGGCTTGATCCATTGTTCTAAACTAGTAGGCTCCTCGACGACACATGGTTGGAAACTCGGCAGTGCTGTAGCCACTGCCACAGCATTATTAACTCCAAAATACCGAATCATGTAGATGCTAATTACTGAAAAGCAAATACACAATAACAGGAATGCCGCAAGAAACTGAAGCAGCCTTTGTGGGAAAACCCTAGATTGAGTTGTTCTAGCTATAACAGTAGGGTCCTTGCCTTCCTCCATTGGCCCTACCCTAGATTGCATCTTTCACAACAAAACCAAATCAAAATCTACCTTCTGGGTGTTTTGTTTTCTGCTATTCCAATTCCAATAAAACCCTTTCCACACACAGAACAATTTCGAATTCCAAAACTTCTCAAAATTTGCAACTTTACCCCCAAATACAGCAAACCCAGATTCCCAAATAGCATCTTAGAGCATCCTAAACAGTGAAATGGGTTTGATTTTTTTCTAGGGTTAAACTTACGTTGAGTAAGGCCTTCTTAGCATCAGAAAAACTTTGGGATCTAATTGTACTCTATTTTTCAAAGAAGAGAAACAAATAGCAACCTTAGCACACTGTGCTGAAATACAAGCATACAGATCATGGGCATGAGATTCAAAGATCAGATTTTTTTAAAGCAAAGAGATAAGCGTACCATGAGTTGATGAGAAGACCAACTTTGAGCGAATAGTTTAGCTTTTTTTTGGTGGGTAAGACTGGCCGTGGTCAAAAGTGAGAAAGTTTGAGAGAGTGAGAAAACAGAGATAGTGGATCAGATAAACAACCCACGAGTGTGGGAGAAGAACGGAAAGAGAAAGACGAGATATCTATGGGAATCACTTTGCTGGGTCTCTGAAAAATGTGTGATTGATGTCAGGAAGGGGATTAGAAGATTAAGGCCTGGTTTGGGAACATGATAATTTGGTAATTTTTTAGTTATTTGATTAAAATATGAGTTAAAAAAATTATGTTTTGAATGATTTTTTAATTTTTTATGAAAAGATGTGTAAAAAATAGAGAAAAAAGAGAATTTTTGACTTTTTGATATGAGTTATTAGTTTTTTGATTTTTTTTAGTGACTTTTTGACTTTTTGAGTAAACAAATCGCTTTCCCAACTAGGCCTAAAATTATATTTTTTTAATTATTAATTAATTATATATTATTGAGGTTAGAAAATAAATTGATTTTTTATTTTTTATAAAAAATTGCTAACTTTTATCAATTATAAATATATAATTTCATCACAAATTAATATAATGTAATATTTAAAATTTCAGAATTAATATTACAAAAATTTATGATTTGGTAACACACGACACCAACCTAGTACACCACAGCACAAAAGGAAAATGTTATAGGTTTCAAATTTTCTACCAAATGAATGACCAAATATCTCACATGGGTGTGGGGCACACTCATGTGAGACATTTGGTCATTCATTTGGTAAAAAATTTTGTATTCCTAACATTACTCCAGCACAAAATCCACTATTCTACATGAACAAGGGTGTAAATTTAGCCGGTCTGGCCCAGTCCACCCGGGCCAATGCTTGGGTCTTGTGAGCTCCTGTCAAAATTCAAGTCAAGTCGGCCCACGAGTCAGAAAATTAGGTACAAGTTTAGGCCCAGGGAGCATTCGGGCCTTGGGCAGGCCGGGCAGGTAGGCATAGGCCTGGCCTCAGGCTTAAGTTAGGCTTAAACATTTTTTTTGTTTTTTTGTTTATTTTTTCCATCAAAATTTTATTATTTTTTAATAAAAATGACACTAGGCCTTGGGCAAGCCGGGCCCTAGACTGGCCTAGGTGGGCCTAGTCCACGGGCAAGTTGGGCTTCAAAATGACGGCCCAAGATCTTGGGTTGGGCTTGATCCTGGGCCTAATCAGGTCAAATCCACCCCAGGCCACGGTTGGGTTTCGGGTCGCCCACAGACCACGAGCTATTTTTACACTCCTATGCACGAACATGTATGGGTTACCCTTGTTGAACAATTCTCTCTCAGAAAATAATCCAGTAAGTTGTACCTACTATGTTGTCATGTGTCCTACTTAGGAGTTTTTTGGAATTTATTTATTTAATATATTTTTTTATTTTTTTATAAAAAAAACATATTAAAAAACTAGAAAGATGATATGACCTACTTATTTAGTACATTCTCAAACAATCCCTTAATAATAATAAAATAAATGATCATTTTATTGGTTATTGATACAGAAACTGCCTAAACTATTGAGTAAATTGAGCAAAAAAATCAAAAAATTACAAACCGATCCGATTTAGATCAAATCACACGATTTGGTTTACTTTTTTAATACATGGTTTGATCCTAATTTTTAAAATAGACAAACCGTATTTTGTGATTCGGTCCATGATTATATAAATGTAACTCCAATTCAAAATTGAACCAGACCGTTTAATTATATGTATAATTTGTTATTTATCGTAAATATTGGAGTGCCTTATTAATATATCATATATATTCATAAGTTGTTAACCATCTACGCTTGCAAGTATGCTCTTTTACAATTGTAGTTTTATCAAAATAATCATTTAAATAATTATTATTTGTAAAATGACGGCATTTTATTTCATGTGTTGAGTGTGTTGAGTATGTTGTGATCATATTATCAATGATGACAAAATTTATAAAAATCATGATTTTAAACTGAATCGAACTAAACCATGTTTTCATGGTTTGGTTTGGACCTAAGATTTATTTCAAAACCAAACCAAACCAAACATTACTTACCCTTATTATTGAAAAGTATTATTTTGACCTCTTAAACTATAAAAGCGTACAAATAGACTTTTTAAATTATTGAGAAGTATCATTTTGCTCTTTAAATTATAAAAGTATACAAATGGATCCCCTAAACTATTTGTATATTTCTCAATTTGATACATTTTGTGAGGGGCGTCCAATTTATACACTTTTATAGTTTAAGGGATCCATTTGTTCGCTTTTATAATTTAAGGGACGAAATGACACTGTCACAACCCCAACCTGCCCTTATAGATTCAGCGTCGTAACCGACCAGTAATTCTTAGATTACAGAAGGCCTCTTAACAGAATAACATATAATTAGAGGCTACGGAAGCAAATATACAAAATATACGTAGTTCGTTGAGCTATGTTGACATATATGGGACATAAATTTGAAACCTTATATAAATATACTTATATGACGTCACATTACATAAGGCTTATGGCACCAAGCAAATACAACCCAAAAGGTACTTATCCTATTATACAGATAGACAAAAACAAACAAAAACATCTTTTCCAAGATCCACAACTTGACATAACAAAAAAGAAACCTCCCCGAAAGGCACGGGGGCTGGCTGACTCAAAACTCTCCAGGCAATAGCTTAGGCTTGGTCACGCGCTTGCTCACCTACATACATAATATAAATAGTGATCGAAAGCCAAGTGAATAATAACAGAGTAAAGGGTTTAAAAGAATGATATCCCCTACCAGATTTGGAAAACAGATTCATATTTATATTCTTGTTCAAAGTATAATAGAAATCAGATCAAACATAGATTCATTTTCACATTCTTCATGCTTGAGTAAACGTGGTACATTCAATAGTGCTAACAGATCATATACAGGGTATTACAGATCATTCTAAGAGCTTGCATTTCACGCTCGAGCGGACTTCTGGTTGCTCGAACAGAAGTGCAAAATCATAGAGTGGACGCTTGAGCGCAGGTTTTGCCCCTCAAGCGGAGAAGTAGAATCTGGAATTTCCATATTGCATTCCCAAGCTCAAAACTCGACCAAAACACATCAAAACTCATCCCCTAGGCCCTATACTTGAGAAAACACATTTAAACTTGGAAAACATTGAGAATTCAAGATCATTTCATGAAATCAAGGCCCAAAATTATGCCAATTTTTCAAGATCCACCTAAAGACTTTAAGAACATGACATGAATACTACATGCATGAAATGGTTTGAGCCCCAAGTGTCTAAAACATAACCAGATGAGGTGTTTAGCTCAAAGACATGTTGAATTCTTAAGCCATAACCAAAATATGAACATGTATGGGACAAATTCTTAGACAACATGCTCTATTTGTCATGTGATGCACATGCATACATGTATCTTCTTCTTTTCTACTTTAATCAACTTAATTCTTGCTTCAATTCTCTTAGTTCTTTTGGATTCTTGTGGTAAGGACCCAATTACACAACTAAATGCTTGATTTCTTACCTTAGGGGCCAAATGTTAGCTTAGATGTGTAGACGTTTCAACCACAAGTCAATTCTCTCAATTCCCTTCAAAGTGTCTCCAATTCTCAAGCTTAGAGTCAACTCTTCTTACTCTCTCACTTACTCTCACATTTTTGTCATCAAGGATGAAGATATGAGAGTGTAAAATTGCTACTAAGGGTTCACTTGGCCCTTATATAGGCTTAGTTAATAGTGCAATTAAATTGTTGATCAAACTAATCAATTGGACATTAAATTATTCTAATTTAAGCGTTCCGAATTGAATTTCAATCAAACTTACCATAAAATTCTAAAAATTTCAAATGACACATATATCAAGTCAATTTCATGATTAGGGACTGATAAAGCCTTTAATTCACAGATTTAAACAGAAACACAAGAGATACTCTTACTGCAGACATATATAAACTCAAATAATACAATGCACATGTAATTAACCCAGGTTTTCATCTTAATTACTTATTAGACATAATTAAGCATGGATTCACGTTAATCATGAGTCGGGATTGTTACAGATACTTACCAATAGTTTGCAATGTTTATTTATATGCTTTTATAATTTAGAAAGTTCAGTTGATACTTTATAATAATTTAGGGAGTCAAGTTAATATTTCTCAATAATTGAGGGGTTCTCATAAATAACCCTCATTTTACTTAGGGTTCATTTGGTTAGTATTTTAGTAAAAAAAAATTAGGATAAGTTACAGTTTGACCCTTTATATTTTTCTTTTTTCTTTTTTCTTTTTTCGCTGTAACCCTTCATGTTTTAACTTTTTCTTAATTTATTTCTAAAGTTATTTTTTATTTAAAAAATAGACAAAAACGTCATCCTAACTGTTACATAATATAAAAAATATATTATTATATTGAGATTTAAGTTTGCATCAATAGTGTGAGTTATGTATAATAAAATATTTTTATATCATGCGATTGTCAATATTTCATTTTCTGTCTAATTTTAGACATAAGTTAACATTTAGAATAAATTAAAAAAAACTTAAAATATAAAGTGCCAAAGTAGAAAATGACTGGACATAACAGGGGCAAAGTACAATTTATCCAAAAAATTATTAAAAAGTCAAAAAAATGTAATATAAAATTTCTTCTTCTTTTTTTTTTTTTTTTTTCATTCTCTTTATTATTATCAAAATGAGAAAGTGCACTGTAATTATTAGTAAAATGAATTTAAATTTTTTTGAATTGATCATTTCAATTTGAAAAAATATTTAAATTTGATAGACTTATTTTAAAATTAATCTCAATTATTTAAATTGTTTATTTTTTAAAATTTATTTAAAAGTCATAGCGTGTTTTTGGTTATGTTTTGTAATTATGATTTGAAAGTATGAGTTGTATTCGAGTTTGTGGGGTTTGGAATTATGATTTGAGTGTAGAAAATTTGTTTGGTAAAGAATTTTGAAAATAGTTTTGATAAGAGTTTTGATTTGAATGGAGAATTGTTGATGTGACATTTGATATTTGATACAAAATTTACAACTCATAACTAAACATACAACTCAAAATTATTTTAAAGCACATAAAGTTTTTTAAAAATTTCAAAAAATATTTTTTTCGATTATATAAAAATTAACATATCAATTGCAACAAAAAAAAAAAATCATTATTTCGGTCAACCGGCCGGACGTCCTGTTAGGCCAAATTTTGAAAAAAAAAATTTCTAAAAGACGCAACTACTGTAGAGAACTCTACAGAATTTTGAAAATATATTTCCAAAATACGTTCCAAACACCATATTAAAACACAATATAAAATGATATTTTGAAAACACAAACAAACAGATGAGCTTTCACTAGACTACTTTATCTTGACACACCTATCCAAGCATCCTTGGCCAAAATTTGTACAAACCAATGTCAATTACATTCTTCAAAGACCCAACAAGCAGATTCCATAGATCTCTCTCTTTCTCTCTCTCAATTTTTCCGACACCCCCTCTCATTCCATTCTTCTACCAGTCTCGTGGGTTGTTTATCTTATCTACTGTATCTCTATTACTGTTATCCGGATTTATAATTTGTCATCATTTTGATTCAATATATTATCGGCAGTGATTGGTAGCTCGAATTCGAGGCTCAAAATCTGGCTCGAGACCTAAAACGACGTCGTTTTGGGTCTCGAATTTTCTTTTTCTTTTTTTTCGTCTGTGTTGCGAGAAAAACAATGAAGGAGGAAGAAGATGGTGGAGGGGGGGGGGGGGGGGAAGGGGTCCTAATAACAGGGGAGGAGGAGGCGGAGGCGGCGGTGACGATCTGGCGAAGGGAGGACGGCGGTGCGAGGACGGCCGGAGGCGAAGCCACGACGATCGACGGTCTGAAGCTCCTCTCTCCCTGCGACGATCGGCGACGGTCTGCTGCGACGGACGATCGGCGGCGAGCTCCCTTCTCTTTCTCCTCTGTTTCCTCTCTTCTCTCCCTCGAGCCATTTCGAGCCTCGTAGCAGTCGAGCTACGAGGCATTTTCCAATATATTATAATTAGTTTTCACTTCTTTTAAGTTGGCATCTCAATTTTAAAAAGTGTTTGAATTTGATAGATCTATTTTAAGATCAAGTTGATAATTCAAACATTTTATTTTTTAAAATGTATTAAATAGAATATTCATAAAAAAAAAAAAAAATCAATGAGGGTGAGCTGGTTTGGATCAATTATGTTACCATGTGGATGATCACATCTATGAACCTAAACTTATTCATGGAAATAGTTTCCAAACCCTTATTTTAAAATTATTAAATTTTTTTAATTTTAAACAATTAAGAAAATTTTCGTTAGTTAGCTTTCATTTAATTTTTATTTTACCACTTCACATCGAAAAAATAAAGAAAAAAGTGAATTATTTCACTTCCATAAAGTGAATTTTATGCTCACATTTGTATAAGCAAAATGAGATTTTTAGTGAAAAACCCTATAATAGCTTTCATTTAACTTTTATTTTACAATCTCACATAGACGCTTCGATTTTAAAAATAATTTTGTATGAAATTTTGAAACTCTCATAATATTTAATTTAAAAATAATTATAATCCCACATCAAGAAAAAAAAGAAAAAGTGAGTCGTTTCACTTATATAAAGTGTTATAATTCCACGTCGAGAAAAAAAAGAAAAAGTATGTTATTTCATTTATATAAAATAAATCTTATAAAGGGGGTTTTAAGGGAAAAATTTTCTAAAAACTCCAAACCCTTATTTTAAATTTATTGAATTTGCTTAATTTTAAACAATTAAGAAAATTCTCATTAGCTAACTTCTATTTACTTTTTATTTTACAATTTTAAATCGGGAAAAAAAGCAAAAAATGAGCTGTTTTATTTACATAAAATGAATCTTATGCTCCAATTTATATAAATTATTATTATTAATTTTAATTTTAAACAATTAAGAAATCTCCATTGGTTAGCTTCCATTTAACTTTTATTTACAATCCCAGATCAGAAAAAGAAAGAAAAAGTGAATTGTTTCACTTATATAAAGTGAATCTTATGCTTTCATTTAACTTAGTGAGAAGCCCTATAATCAATACCAATTTTTTTATTTTTTATTTTCTTAATTTTAAACAATTAAGAAAATGTCTATTGATTAGTTTTTATTTAATTTTTATTTTACAATCCCACATGTTTTGATTTTAAAATAATTTTTGAAACTCTCATAATATTTAACTTTAAAATAATGGGTAAATTACACTCATCTCTCCTGAGGTTTCTGACAAATACAGGGACTTCTCTTATAGTTTCAATAATTATAGTAACCTCCCTTACATTACCTAATATTGTACAGATTCTCCCAATCCGTCAATTATACATAAACGATGTTACTTTTGTATACAAAATGACCATATTACCCTTTTATTTGTGCTTGAAAAGATGAAAATACCCTTGGATTATAGTATTTAACTTTGTTTTTAATTTTAATTTTAATTTTTTGTTCTCTTTCATCTCATTTCATCTCATTCCCCAATTCCAACTTCACTCTGGTTTCGAATTGCAACAGCAGTGTAATCTGAATTCTCTAAATCACTCTCATTGTTCCTAGGCACTACTTGAAGCTCCACCGAACCAGAATAGGAAAACCCACCAACCACAGTTGGCCAAGTCTCGTACACCAATGCCGAAAGCTCCTCGTCCCGGCTTGAAGCCAATTTCACCAAGATCTTCAAAGCCCTCCAGGAGCCAAAACTACAACCAAATCATACAAAGCAAGTGCAATTAGCAAAACCCAAGTGGTCCATTCAGCCAATTTGGTAAACCAAGCTGCCACAATAATCCCCAAAGTAACCATAAACCCTTGTTTCAAGAAAATGGGTATAGCACGGGAGAACACAAAGAGAACACCTACAACAATAAAATTGAGAAGCAAGACGAAACAAGTGATGGAATCGATTGGGATTGAGAAATGTTGGATGATGGAGAGGAAGATTAAGCAGCCTATTGCGGCGAGGATGAAGAAGGCGGAGAAGCGAGTTTAGTTCTTGAGGAAATTGGTGAAATTGTAGTAGTAAATGAGGACAAGGAGGAAAGTGACAATAGAGATGATGATGACGAAGACGAGGGCGTTGAGAAGAGCGCCTTCGAGTTTTTGGGTAGCGGAGTCGGAGGGGGTTTTGAGGTAGACCAGATTAGTGGTGGTACGAATGGGTGCGGCGGCGACAGAGGAGGAGGAGGAGAAGGAGTAGACTAGAAGGATGACTAAGAGCATGCAGATCAAGACTAGGGCCATGACTTCAAAGATTTCGAGTCCGATGGATTCGAGAATGCTTCCGTTCATTGGAGGGTTTTGGGTTGGGAAATTTAGTCGAATGGGTGATGTAATGTGACGCCCCCAAAATAATAACAGAAAACCCATCCATTCATACATACATTGCTACAAGGGATAAACATCTTTACATGTTAATCAACAGGATTAAACGCCCCATGGGCTTACATCTTTCCAAGCTAACACTTGGTTACAAACAGAAGAGTACTAACTCAAATACATGAAAAGCCCTTGGCTTGAAATTACATGTAATTAAAACAAAATACAGTCAGAACCACAATCATCTGCCTGCCTCTAGCCTCTCAAGCGATATCCTTGGAGGTGGCATGCTCCCTGTACCTGAAAATGGTGTCCCATATAGGGTGAGCCACAGCCCAGTAGAAATACACTAAACCAACTATGAACGATGCCTAAAACATTAGCAATCAACAGATGGCCTACACTTATACATTCTGAGACAACACTTACATTCTTTTACCATTTCAAGACAACCCAGCTTAAGTACCAATTCACTTTCCATTTCTTTTTCAACAAGAGTTTGAAAACCTGGCTCAGTATCCTGGCCAAAACCTTTTCGCGTTATATCACTAACACATAAACCACTTTCATTCTTTACTTATGACACACATGTTGGTGTTGTATCAACTTAACATAGGAACATTTTCTATACTTCACAATTGATAACGATATACATTTTAGTGCTATATCATATCAACAAACAACACTTCAACACATCTCCATGGAAAAGCATATGAGCTATTTCCAATATTTTCCATGGACAAGCATATAAGCTACATCCAATATTTTCCATGGACAAGCATATAAGCTACAACCAATATTTTCCAATGGCCTAGAGGTACATCCCCCATCTTCCCCTAGCCATCAGATTAACCGGTTTAGAGGTACATCCCCCATCTTCCCCTAAACCGTGGAGTACATCCCCTATCTCCTCCCATACACAAACACAAACAATGCATATAAACACATAACCACATACGCATTCAATCAATACATAAAGTTAATGTATTCGATCACTCGTCATACTCTATGACATTTCCACTCGATTAGGTTTAGTTTGCCTAATCAGCATGCATTGTCTACAACAATCAACACTACTCTTCACCGGTAGCCAAAGCAGCTATTTCTAAACAGGAAATAAATGCACAAATGGATAATATAACCATATTTCAATCAGGTGAGTAATACACGATTCAACTACACCCTTTAACCCCGTACATTCTCAATTTCCACATATTCAATCCAATTCCTCATTCTCTTTAATTAATTATATACATTAATTAATTAAACCTGTAACGACCCAGAACCGTAGGATGTCATTTTCAGTAATTAAATATGTGTTTACGTGATTTAATTGAGAAAAATCTGTCCGAATTAGATAAGTATCTGTTGGAATTACGACTTCGGGACTGAAATTGATGACCGAAATGGGTTCAGAAAATGAAATTGAACACACCTATGTGTTACCGGGAATTTTTAGAACCATTCGAAACGATAAATTGAGGACTGAATTCCGTCTGATTCGTAAGGCTTGTTTGGCTCAAGTGTTTTGGATTAATTGACTTACTTGATATATATAATTTGAGATAAAGCTTGTTGACTCATTTGACTCAAAGCAAAAGAAGAAAAATCTGGGAAAGAGAGAGAGAGAAGAGAGAAGTCGTGGGAGAGAGAGAGACCAAAGAGGAAGAAGAAGTGAAAAGGGGAAAATCAAGCTTGAGTAAGGGATTAAGGTAAGCATCTTCTCTAATTGCATGAAATAGATTGTTGATTCTTGGTATCTTGCATGTTGAACTCAAGATTATGGCCTTAGATAGTGTGAATCATGTTTATCTTGTATATTGAGGAAGAAACCTCCATGGATGTAGAGACATGAAGTTTGTATGTGCATGATTATGATTTTTCACCTTAGTTATGGGTTCAATTTTGTATATGATTCACATGGATTAAAGCAAATTGGTTTTAAATGGTTTTGAGACTTGGATTTCATGTATTGGGAATGGATTTTGTAAAGGAAGAAGGAAGCCATGGATTCAAGAAAGAGTTCCAGATTTTCGGACTTTTGCACTGTCCGCTCGAGCGGAGGTAAGCCCGCTCGAGCGTAGAAATCACCCTTCCAGCAGTTTGCGGACAGTTTACAGTCCGCTCGAGCGGACAAGTGGGCGCTCGAGCGGGAAGGCTTATTTTCAGAAAAGTTTGGGAAGTTGTTCTGCATGATTTTCTTATGTTACCTTGCATTATTTCGCCTCTTATGATTATGAAATGGACATGAATGTAATGAAGGAAGAGAATGAATATGAATGAACATGAAATAAAGTAAAGAAAGGAATGAAGTGCATGATTAAGGATAATGTAAATTGAGAATGTGTTATAATGTTATTGTTGCAGGTCGAATTGAGAAGACCGTGCCATCGGTTTCGGAAACCCTCTGTAAGTAACATTTCCGTAAAGATATGTTAATATGAATTATGTTTCGAAATGATAAATGATATGATAGGATACGTTTGAAACGATACTGTTAACTGTGAACGAGTGTTCTGTTTACGAATCTAGTATGGCATCCATAGTCAGTTGAGTCATGGGGGCGAGAACATGCAGGCCCATGCGTCATGAGTCATGGGGGACGGCATGGAAGGACAAGCCCATGACCAGTTTACGAGATCTCGGTATGTGTTTAATCGGTGTCCGGGACCGGTTACTCTAGTCGTTAGTCGACACATGTTATGTTCTATGGAGTATGCCATTACGTATGTTCTATATGATGACTGATTATGATTATGAATGTTTTATTGCAGTTTTATAAGGAATGTCGGACTTCGTTCACTAACCTCTTTACTGTTATGTTACTTGCTGAGCTTTAGCTCATTGTTTGTATTTATGTATTATAGGTGAGCCTTCGGGGAGTCAAGCCTAGGCGGATTCTGGTTCGAGCCGCCATTTTGAAGCCTACCAGTTTTGAGTGCTCCGAGACGGGGCTAGGCCTGGAAGGCCGTTGTGGTTTTTGTTTTGTTATGTTGTACTATTGTAACTGATGTTATGCGATGTATATGACCATGTTATGTAAAGATAGTGGGTAATTAACTCATCTTTTTGGCATGTAAATGTATGTTCATATAAATGCACAGCTCTTGGACTATTAGTTTTTGCATTTGCTTCCGCGAGCCCTTTTTATTTATGTTTTGTACAGTAAGGCCGGAGGTAATTTACGAATTACTGGCCGGTCACGTTGCCGGACTTCTAGGGGCGGGTTCGGGGCGTGACAAAACCAATTAGGGCAAATTACCATAATTCACAAAACAACCCTAAGGCTCCATTTTCATTTACAATCCGTCATTTACTCCCTTTCCTATGCCAAACATGCATACAGGCTCATTTCTAAACAAAACCCCAACTTTTGTAAAATTGCACAAAAGGCCCCAAAGTTTCTCAAAAAATTACGCAACAACCCCCAACATATCCAAATGCTAAAATTTAAAGACAAGACTCATGAAGAGGAGTAGGACATCCCTACCTCAAAAGATGAGCTCCAAAGGAGAAGGACCCAAAACCAAAATGCTCCAAACACCAAACTATTCGGATCAAAATGACGCCCTCGACGATCAACACCCTTTTTGTGAAGACAAAAGGTGAACAACACACTCTAGCTAGATCAACACTTAGAGAGAAGTTATGGTTTTTGAGTGAGAAGCTCTGAAAATGGCGTTTTGGTAAAGTAGGAGAAAGAAGATAAGTCAAAAAGTGATTTAAAATGCCCAGTCCCACTCAGTCATACGACAGGTCCGCTCGAGCGTAAGACACTCCGCTCGAGCGTAAAGACACATAAAACAGGTTCCGCTCGAGCGTAGATCCCAGCCCGCTCGAGCGCAGGTCTCCCCCTCCCAGAACTCTCACCAAAAACATACTGTACGCTCGAGCGCACAAAGACCCGCTCGAGCGCATAAACCACACTTGCAGAAGTTTTGCAGGTGCACGAAATACTGAAAGGGTGCATTCTCCGCTCGAGCGCCAAAACCTCCGCTCGAGCGTACAAGCAACAACAATCCATCCGCTCGAGCAGCAACATGTCCGCTCGAGCGGACCAGTCAAAACCTGGGCAACTAGACTTGGTTCTTAAGCTTAACCAACCTGTGACCAACCTGCCCAGCACATCCTGTAACTCAAAAACAAAGCAAGAAAGGACATAAATAAGACAATACTCAATTACCAACATCCACGGACACATGTCCGGACCACTATACAACAAGGGGTAAACCCGGGACCGCTATATGTAAGGGTTTTAGGGGGTGAGGATTAGGGATTGGGGGTGGACAGAAGGAGAGAGAGAGGGCAATTTAGGAGTCATTTTTGAAGATTGGAGAGAGAGAGAGAGAGATGGTAATGAAGTTAGCAGTCACAAAATGAAGTCAAAGGAAATTACCCACTATTTTCTCAGAAAATACATTATTCCGGACATAGATAGGTTGAGGACACTTGAGGGCATTATGAACATTTTAATGGTCGGCTTTGATGCCATCAGCTTTTTCTGTGAAATAAATAAACGGAAGTCAACAGAAGGGAGAATCTTGACATTGTCAGATAAAGTTGAGGAGGTTATTGTAATTATTCAAATCATAGGGGATGTCCCTATATTTGTCAGAAACCTTAGGGGAGGTAAATGTAATTTATCCTAAAATAATTACAATCCCACATCGAAAAAAGAAAGAAAAAAAAAAAGAAAGCTGTTTCACTTATATAAAGTTAATATTATATTCTCATTTAATATTATAACATTGTGCATGTTTCAGTTCAAGATGGTTTAAATTTTAAAATAAAATTTAAAGATTTTAATTAATTAATTTTATTGTAAATTAATTAGTCTTGTGACTTAGCTGATTAGGCTGAATCGTTTTCGGTTTGACTGATTCACTGGTTTAACCACGGTTTTAACTGTTTTATCAAAATATATTGCTTAGATTTGTTTGATTTGAAATAAACTAAGATTGACCTTATTATAAATTAAACGACTGAGATTGTTTGATTAGAAATGAATTTCCCGTCCAAACAACTATTAACTTTTATTTTACAATCCCACATTAGAAAAATGAGAAAAAAATGAGTTATTTTACTATATAAACCTTATACTCTCATTTAATATTGTAGTGTTGGTCTATTTGATACACTTTATTATAAATTAAAAATTGATAATAAAAAAATACAAACTGAAAACACCTCTACCTCAACTTCTGATTTCTAAAAAAAAAACAAATTTTAAATTATTTTTTTCATTTTATTTAAATTATTTCTGCCTAATCTATACTATATATTAAATGAAAAATTAGTTAAACATCCCTCTCTACCTTTGTGTAGCAGGAAAGGTCCAATATATGTTTTTTATTAGCTAAAGTCCTTTGACATTTTCACAAACAAAATTTATCTGATTTCACAAAGAAAATTTCTCTATGAAAATTGAAATTTCTCTAAGTCAAGGCGAAATTTCTCTTAGTCCAATTTTCTCTGTGAAAATATTGAAGGACTTTAACTATTATGAAAATATTATATATCTTTTATCTTATAAAATTTTAATATTAGGGATCCTTAAAAAAATCTCCAATATTAAGCACTCATTTGAGAAGTTGGGTTGTGGTTAGTTGGAGCTAAAATAATCACAAAAAGATAAAATAAGTTTTTTAGTCTAATAAGATAAAATGTCACATCCAAATCATAATTATTTTATTTTTTCTCTCACAAAATTCAAAAAAGCCAAAAAGTTCATCACAAATGAGACTTTTTAACCCCATGCTAAAATAACAAAAAACTAAAAAGTTAATCCACATCCCAAACGAATTCTAAATAGATTTTGGCTGTATTTGAGATGTGAGTTAACTTTTTGGCTTTTTGGCTCTAGGGTTAAAAAGTCTCGTTTGGGATGAATTTTTTTGACTTTTGTGAGAGAAAAAATGAAATGATTATGATTTGAATGTAACATTTTATTTTATTGACTTTTTAACTTATTTTGTCTTTTTTGTGGTTAAAATAGTCAAAAAAACCCATGCCAAACATAACATTTATTTTCTGTGTTATTTTAGGAAGATAGTTAAAAACTAACTTTTTAAGTTTTTTTTTGAAAAATCGTATAAATAATTGGAGAAATGATATGACCCAAAGGATTGTTTAGAATGATCTAAATAAGTGCACTTTTTGACTTTTTATGAAATATGGATTGGATTTTGATTGGATTTGAAATGATACGTTAGAAAGGTAATGTGATTTAAATAAGATGATGTGACTTAAATAGGATAGTGACTTTTTGACTTTTTGACTTTTTTGAAACTTGCCAAACCAACCCTAAATTAAAAGTTAAAAAATGACTTTTAAGGGTTCGTTTGGGAAGAAAAAGCCTGTGGCTTTTTGGCTATTTTAGCCACAAAAAATAAAACAAATTTTTTAATTCAATAAGACAAAATATCACATTCTACTTATAATCATTATATTTTTTCTCTTACAAAAGTCAAAAAGCCCATCCTACAAGCTAAAATAATAAAAAAAAATCAAAAAGTCAAAAAATCAATTCACATCTCAAACGAACCCTAACTATCTTTCCAAAATATTTTGTGAGTTTTTAGAAAGTTACTATTTTAATAGGTCAAAATTTTTGTATTTGAGAAGATGATTGGATTTTTTTTATAGTTAAATGTGATATTTGTAAGAAAAGAAATGAAATAATTATAAATTTGATATGATATTTTATCTTATTAATTATTTTAATTTATTTTATCTTTTTATAAGCATCCTTTTTGTGCACAAGATGTAGGGATGGCAATGGGGGTTAATGGGGTGGATATTAATTCTCTATTCCCATTCTCCTATAATAATTTTTTCCCATTCTCCATTCCCCATGGGTACCACCCTCCCCGTATCCTAATGGGTTTGGATTTTCCCCAACCCACTTTAATCCCCATTTTTATTTTTTATATTTAATGTTAACAATAACTTTTTATTTTATTTTATTTTTATTTTTAAAGGTTCACAACAAAAGCTATATATATCTTCAATTTTTTTTTCTTTTTTTTAATATATTTAATGTTAACATTTTTTTTTTTAAGGTTCACAACAAAAGCTAAATATACCTTCAATATTTTTTCTTTCTTTTTTAATATATTTAATGTTAACAACCTTTTTTTTTTTTTTTTTTTTTAAGGTTCACAACAAAAGCTAAATATACCTTCAAATTTTTTTTTTTTTTTTTTTTAATATATTTAATGTTAACAACTCCTTTTTTTTTTTTTTTTTTTTTTTAAAGATTCACAATAAAAGCTAAATATACCTTCAAATTTTTTTCTTTTTTCTTTTTTTTTTAATATATTTAATGTTAACAACTCCTTTTTTTTTTTTTTTTTTTTTTTTTTTTTTAAGGTTCACAACAAAAGCTAAATATACCTTCAATATTTTTTCTTTCTTTTTTAATATATAATGTTAACAACTTCTTCTTCTTCTTCTTCTTCTTCTTTTTTTTTTTTTTTTTTTTTTTTTTTAAAGGTTTTAGCTAAATATACTTTCAATCTTTTTTCTTTCTTTTTTAATATATTTAATGTTAACAACTTATTTTTTTTATTTTTTTTAGGGTTCACAACAAAAGCTAAATATATATTCAATCTTATTTTATTTTATTTGGTTCAACAACAAAATCAAATACACATTAATTAATTAATTAAAAAGTTTGTTTTATAATAATCAAATATATAATTTTGAGACAATTAAATAAGTTTTAGTAATTAAAAAAAATGTGGAAGAACGTGGAAGATTAAAAAAAAAAATACAACCATCTCTCACTCTCACTCTCACTCTCACTCTCTCCCCTACATGTTATAAGAACCTGTTTACAATGTTATAAGAGCCTGTTTGAAGAAATAAAATGTGAAAGAACCTGTTTGAAGAAAGTGTTATAAGACCCATATTAAATTGCATCAGGGCATAAATAAGGAATTGTTTGTTGATCTCTTAGCCACGGACATTTTAGACATTAAACCATCTTTCTTTTAGCAAATTTGAGCCATTCATTTTAATTTATCCAAAATCTAATTATACCTTTTAACAAATCTGAATCATTCATTTTAAGATATCTATGCCTTACCACATCAAATCCATCCTCCATCTTCTTCCTTTAGTCCCCCACGAATTTTGTTGTTTGTTACTTTTAAAAGCAAAAAATGTTTTTTCAATTAAATTTTTATTAATTTCACAACACCATTACCACTATTCTCACCTTCACTATCACACTACCATCACCATAGCCACTACTATCATCACTACCGCCATCACCCCACCACTATGTTACAATCTCTACTTTCACCTTCGTTCCATCACCACCACCACCAAATATAAAAAAATATATTTTTTATTTTTTTTATAAAAAATATTTTTCATTAAAAAATATTTTCTATCTAAATAAATGAAGCATAACATTGGGAAACAAGCTGATTTCAGTTAAATCTGTCCATAACTAAGAAAAATTCTTTTATTTTAAAAAAAATTATTTAGTAAGACTTTGTATCCCCTTTTTGTTTTTCCAGCAAATAAATCTTTGTACCCATCATTTCTAACCAATCACGACTCATGCTTGTTTCGATTCTCTACAATTTCCTTATTTTCAAATACATTCATATATATATATATATATTGTATAAATTGTGTGATAACATGAAACAAATAGATTCATACTCGTTAATTGAAATTTCAGAACAAACAAACCATTTTAAAAATTACAATACATAACAAAATAAAATAACATAGAAAAGCAAACCGAAACCTGCACTAGATAGCGTCCTTAATTTTTTTAAATAAATTTTAAAAATTCTAGATATGCATAAAATTTGACAAGAATAATTGACAATGTTAATTAATGTGTATTTGATTTTATTATTGAGCCAAATAAAATAAAATAAGATTGAATGTATATTTAGCTTTGGTTGTGAATCTTAAAAAAAAAAAAAAAAAATTGGTTGTGAACCTTAAAAAATAAAAAAAATAAAAAAAAGGAAAAAAGATTGAATGTATATTGTAACAACCCCATCACGTATAAGGATTAATACTTGATTAATTAGGAGGATTTGAGATTTAATTGCCGAGTATTATAATTTATTTGGAATTTATGAGAATTGTGGAATCTGACTCGAATATGATTTTATTGAAGGTTTATTTTGGAATTAGAAATTAAGGGTCCAAATGGTTTAAGTAAGTGAAGTTAAGAAGTCGAATCAATTTAATATTAATTACGGACCCATTTGGGAGTTTAATTAAATATTCGATTCAGTTTAGTAAAATTGGGATTTGATTAATTAGGTCCTAATTGGAGTTGATTAAGTTTGAGGATTTCGAATTGTAATTATTATAATTAAATTTAATTATGAGGTGTCCAATTTGAATATATAATTTGTTGATGGAAATTTGAAGTCTGATTAGAAATTGAAAGACCTAAATGGTTTAAGAAATCAAAATTGATAATGATAATAAGTTTAATTTAATATTTGGAGTATTTTGGGAGTTGGTTAGAAATCTGATTCAGATTGATAATTTAATTACGATTGATTGGGTCTTAATTGGAATCGATTAGACTAATTAAATTATGTGGAATTTGTAATTAACTATGATTAATTAAAGTATGTGCTAATTGAGATTTATTTAGATTAAGTGTTAATTATAGTTTGTTAAGACTAAGAGGGATTTAATTTAATTAATACAAGAATTAGTAATTTAATCCTAGAAAAGCCAAATGGCCCACTAAGTTAATAAATAAAATAATGAAATAAAAGATGAAGATGGAGTCTTTGGGGCTTGTTTCTGCTGAAGTCAAATAAGGGAAAGTGCACGGCTGGGTTTAGAGAAAAGCAGAAAGAGTGCACGGCTGGGAGAGAAGAAGAAGAAGAGAAGGGGGAAGGTGAAAATCTTGTGGGATTTAAGTCAAAAATTGTGGAAAAATTATTCTAAGGTAAGAAATTTTATCCTCTTTCTATTATTGTTTAAATAATGAAGATATAAATTGACTTAAGGTGAATTTTGAGGGAATTAAAAATAAAGTTTGTAGATCAATTATAAATTGTTAAGATTTGAGTTTGCATGCGAAATCATGAGGACAAAGAATATGAATTGTGATTTCTTATATTTGTTTAACTTGGATTCAATTTCATGTAAATAGGAGGAGTGAGCAAGATGATGAATAAATGAAATTTTATTGACCCTTGCATGTAGAGTAACCCAAAGATTAAATTGTGATTTGCTTGGAATATATAATCAATAGTTTTGATCCTAATTGCATGCATGCAAATATTTCTTTACAAGAGTTTGTAATTTCAATTTCATGATTTAAGAGGAATTAGTAAAATAATGAAGAAATTGAATTGGATTCAAAATTATGGGAGGAAATTGGGTTTTAAACATGAGATGGATTACATGCATGTTTATGGTTATGGAAATAATTGTGAGAATTCTTCAAATTGAGGTTTTGATTTTCTTTTGGAACCTAAAAATTGGTTTGGTTTTAATCTCTAATCCATGCATGAGAATTAATTTAAAAGGTTTGTTCAATTTAAGCACATTTTAGAACATCTATGCTTCTAAATTAAGTTTTTAGTTAGAAATTGAGTTAAGTTAAATTTCTAAGAAATTGATTTGTGTAATTCATGATTAAATTGATTTTGTTATTAATAATAAAAATTGGACCTATTTGTATTGCATACATCATGGATTTTGAAGGATTTGGATTAATTCAATCTCATATTTTGAAGAGAAAAATAAAATGTTTTTATGAACATCAAGTTTATGAAAAATTAGAATTAATCCTAATGCTAGATAAAGTTTTGATTTTATAATTAGATTTTTAATCCATGCATGTAGTGTGATTTAAGATTTTATTTAAATTAAACATATTTTGGTTATGAATTAAATTGAGGTTATGAATTAAGTCAAGATTAAGATTATGGAAGTTAGATGGAGAATTTATAAGAATATAAAACTAATAATTTTGATGTCAATTTCATACATGTGAATAATTTTCTAAGGAATTTATGACTTTAATTTCATGCTTGGTAGGGAAGTAGAAAGGGCTTGAAATCAATTTTATGTAACTAAAAAGAAAATGAGAGTTTGGAGCCATGTTCAATTTGTGGAGATTAAGTTAGAAGTTAATCATTTTGAGTTAGGATTTGGCTTGATATGGAGAAAATGATTTCAAACTAAATTTGGCAATTGGGGCATGATTTTGAATAAATGATTTAGCAATTTTATGACTCAATAAAGATTAATAAGCTACTAATCAACACAGATTAGTTAGTTAAGGAATAAATCATTGATCTTGTGGTAATTATTTAAGAAGCTAAGTAAAGGATCAACCTATTTGGAAAGAGGGACTTAGTAACAAAAGAATATGTGAAATAAGAACCCAGTTTACTTAATTGAGAAAGAATAAACGTAGTAGAACTTCGGACTATACAGACTAGAGACTTGAAAGGACAAGTTTAATCAAGGGAGTAATATTGTATTTCAATGTGTATATGTTATATGCTTGTGTAGGTCACGCGCCATTGTCTGCCCGATTTATCTGATATATCTAGTCTGTCTGATTTGTCTCTGCAGCCCGCAGTGAGTAATAACTTTATAAAGTTATGTTCAATGTTATGTATTTTCAGTATACTATGATATGAAATGATTGATTCTTGAAAAGCTATGATATGTTGGAAATAAATGAATAAATGTCCAGTTTTATGAAAAGTATTTGTGGCACCCTTGGTTTCGATGGCCCTTGCCCGGGGGTGACAATACCGTGGCCGATGGCCCTCGCCCGGGGGTAACAATACCGTGGCCGATGGCCCTCGCCCGGGGGTAACAATACCGTGGCCGATGGCCCTCGCCTGGGGGTAACAATACCGTGGCCGATGGCCCTCGCCCGGGGATAACAATACCATGGCCGATGGCCCTTGCCCGGGGGTGACAATACTGTGGCCGATGGCCCTTGCCCGGGGGTAACAATACCGTGGCCGATGGATCTGTTAGCTAATGGGTGTACCACATATGATCTTATGCAAATCCTGAGTTGATTATGAATATGAGCATGTATCTGAATCTATTTCTGATTGGAAATCTGAATATGCATAAGACTGTTTCTGATAAGATTATGTATCTGATATAAACTCTGATTTCTAACTCTGTGATGGACATTATTCATTAAACCCTTTACTCTGTTATTATTCACTGGGTTTTAGCTTACTGTATTATTTATGTATGTAGGTGATCAAGCGCGTGGCCAGGCTTAGAGGCATCTGTCTAAAATCTGTCTTGTCAGCCAACTAATGTGCCTCTCGTGGAGGCTCCGAATGTGTCAAGTGGTTATTGCTTAGTAACTTAAAGTTTAAGTTCGGTTTTCGTGTTTGGTTAAGCAAGTCTTGGATATTTTGTAAATATGGCTCAGTTCCTTTTTGGTCTAATCTGTGTATATATGGTGACTTAAAGTTAATGTGTATATATGTATATATAAAAGTTTAAAATTTTTCTGTCTCATATAAGCCTGCACAGTTCAATGGACATTGTATATTATTATTTGCTTCCGCTAGCCCCTAATATTTTGTTAATTTGTTTAGAGGCCGTAGGTAATCCTCGGATTACTGGCCGATTACGGTGCCAAACCTATAAGGGCGGGTTTTGGTCGTGACATATATTTAGCTTTGGTTGTGAATCTTAAAAATTAAAAAAAAAAAAATGGTTGTGAACCTTAAAATAAAAAAAAATAATAATAATAAAAAAGATTGGAGGTATATTTAGCTTTGGTTGTGGATCTTTAAAAAAAAAAAAAGAGTTTTTTGTGAACCTGAAAAAATGAATAAATAAATAAAAGAAAAAAGATTGAATGTATATTTAGTTTTGGTTGTGAATCTTGAAAAAAAAATGTTTTTTGTGAACCTGAAAAAAAAAAAATAAATAAAAGAAAAAAGATTGAATATATATTTAGTTTTGGTTGTGAATCTTAAAAAAAAAAAAAAAAAAAAAAGATTTTTGTGAACCTAAAAAAATAAATAAATAAATAAAAGAAAAAAGATTGAATGTATATTTAGTTTTGGTTGTGAATCTTTAAAAAAAAATATATATATTTTTGTGAACCTGAAAAAATAAATAAATAAATAAAAGAAAAAAGATTGAATGTATATTGAGTTTTGGTTGTGAATCTTAAAAAAAAAAAAAAATTTAATGAACCTAAAAAAATAAATAAATAAATAAAAGAAAAAATATTGAATGTATATTTAGTTTTGGTTGTGAATCTTAAAAAAAAAAAAAAAAAGTTTTTTGTGAACTTGAAAAAAAATAAATAAATAAAAGAAAAAAAATTGAATATATATTTAGTTTTGGTTGTGAATCTTAAAAAAAAATTGAATGTATATTTAGTTTTGGTTGTGAATCTCCATAAATACTCACAGGATAGGTTATTCATTGCCATCCCTAACAAGATGTATGTCTGTCGAGGAGAGAGAACATGAACCAACAATTGCTCAAAAATTGGCTTATAGAAGGCAACTTCAAATTGACCGACAGAACACGAACCAACAATTGCTCAAAAATTGGCTTATAGAAGGCAACTTCAAATTGACCTGCGATAATGGCCCTGTTTGGTAGAGCTGTGGGAAACTACTTATAGCTTATGCCCAAACAGCTTATAGCTTATAACTTTCAGCTTAAGCTGATTTCCAGCTTATTCTCAAAGCATTTCCTGCCCCACTCAAAGAATAAGCTGATTTCTGACTTCCACAAAGCTATAAGCTATAAGCATAAGCTAAACCAAACATATCAAAACAGCTTAAATTAAGCTGAAAGCTGAAAATAATCTCTAACAAACAGGGCCAATACTGTCTCTCTCTAACACGCACATGACACCAATACAATCTAGCACAGCACAAACTCAATCCAACGATTCCACATGAGAGCATGTATGGGTTGCTTTTATTGGACAATTCTCTCTCTCTCTCCGAGCCAAAAACAATATTTATACAGTTTATTTTATAAATCACATAGTAAAATCTATCTGGGTAAAAAATTAGTTTCGTTAGATATTGATGCATTAGAGCATCTCCAACGCTTCATTATTTTTTTCACCAAATTTGAGTCGAAAAATTGCCTTTTCACCAAATCTGATACTGAGCGCTCCAACCCTTAATTTTCATCAAATTTTCATCCGGGACAACCGGGTGGTCGACCGGCCGGTCGACCGGCTAGCCCAAATTTTTTTTTTTTTTTGAATTTTTTGAACTTTTTTTTTTTGAACTTTTTGAACTTTTTCCGGGTCGACCGGGTGGTCGACCGGCCGGTCAACCGGTTAGGCAAATTTTTTTTTTTTTTTTTACGGTTTAAATTGATTTTCCTTGAACTCTTTGAACCTTTCATTGGTTGACCGGTTGGTCAACCGGCCGGGCAACCGGTTGGTCAACCGGCTCCTCTTTCCAACGGTCAGGAACAGTATTTTGGTGAAATCAGTATTCTGTCGTCGATTTGATGAAACTTTTGATGAATTGTCGATTTGATGAAGCGTTTGATGAACCGTTGGAGGAGTGAACAGTGCATTTTTCATCAAAATTCAAATTTGATATCAACTCTGATACACCGTTGGAGATGGTCTTAGTGAATGAATCAAATTTTATTTTATAAAATGAGCAGTTTAAGTTTGAACTTATAGTTTTTATTCATTTTTTAAAATAAAATATAATTTGTTCACTAAAATTGATTTATATAGACTATATTTACTATAAAATTTACAAGATGAACCATATCATCGTTGTGGGCTCGGAATGATACCCATAAACTAGAGTATGGTGAAGTGCAAGGTTCCCCTATAGAATCCCTACAATTACAAACATTTTTTTTTTTATGCTTAAGGCTAATTTACCAAATTATCTTTTAGTCAAATTTTTCAAAATTTTCTTTTGATTGAGGCCTCATTTAGGAATATGTTATTTTAGTAATTTTTTGACCGTTTACGAAAAGCTATACATAAAAATAGACAGAGTGATATGACAACTTATAATAATTTTTTGACTAAAATACTTAACTCCCAAACGAAGCTTTAAGAGTGAGTTTGGTAACTTCATAAAAAAAAAAAAAGCCAATAAGCAAAAAATTATTATAACTTATCCCATCATATATTTTATGAAAAATAAAAAATTAAAATTAAAATCCCAAGCACACTCTAAAATTATTAAGTTGCCTCTAAAGCCAAGCATACTTAGGCATCGTTTAGAAAGACAGATCCGTGCTATTTTAGTCACAAAAAGATAAAATAGATTTTTTAATTTAATAAGATAAAATATTACATCTAATTCATAATCATTATATTTTTTCTTTTACAAAAAATCAAAAAAAATCAAAAGCCTTTCTTAAACAAAACTTTTTAATTCTAAGATAAAATAGTCAAAAAAATCAACTTATTTCCTAAACGAACCCTTAAGTGGAAGGGGTTGGCTATTCACGGCGGTGCAGGGCAGAGGCAAAAGCAATTACTCGTGATTACGGTGGTGTGTGTTGATTTTCCGAGAAGAAAATAAAAAAAACAAATTGTTGTTGCAGTGGAATGACAAAAAAATATTTACAAAAAGTAATAAACATTATAAATATGGGAAAATTATAAAAAAATAAATTGTAGAATTTAATCCTTATAACAAAATAAATCTTGAGATCTTAATTTTATCACCTTAAATCCTAAAGTTTTTATTTGTTTTAAATATAAACTATTTATCTATTTTTGTGAAGTAAAATCAATAGAAAAATAGATATTTTATCTATTAAATTTAATAAAAATGGGTATTTTGTTAAAATATTATTTTTTAATCATTTTTATTTAAAAAAATAGACAAATAGTTTATATTAAAAATAAATCAAAAGATTAAGGTTTAAATTGATAAAATTAAAAACTTAAGATTTATACAAAGGTCAAACATTGGAATTTTTTTAATTTTATAATTATTCCTATATATTATAATAATTAAAATTATAATTTTTTTATAAATATTTTTGTCTTTTCACTTATGTCTAATTCTCCTGTTTATTATAGATAATGTATAATATAATAATGGCTGATGAATATTTGCAAAATACTAGATTAAAATTTTTGTGTTTGAGAAGAGAATTAAATTTTTTTATAGTTAAATTTGATATTTATAAAAAAAAAAAATAATTATAAATTTAATATGATATTTTATCTTATTAACTATTTTAATTTATTTTATCTTTTTATAAATATTCTTTTTTGCACAAGATTTATGTTTGTCGAGGAGAGAGAACATGAACAAACAATTGCTCAAAAATTGGCTTATATAAGGCAACTTTGACTTGCGACAATACTCTCTCTCTAACACGCACATGACACCAATACAGTCTAACACGGCACAAAATCCAACGATTCCACATGAGAGCATATATGGGTTGGTTTTGTTGGACAATTCTCTCTCTCTCTCTCTCTCTCTCTCACACACACACACACACATTCCGGGTATGTTTGGTTTGTGTTTGAGAGATGTGTTTTAGAGATAAAAAGTACGAAAACATGTTTGGTTTGGTTTTTTGGGAAATTTGTTTTGGAAAATTGTTTTGAGAGAGAGTTTTGGAAAAAGTGATTGATTTGATGTGTGTGTGAGAGAGATTTGTTTGGAAAACTTGTTTGGTTTGTGTGTTTTGGGAAATTTTTTTGGGAAAATTTGTTTGGTTTGATTATTTTTGAAAACTTATTTGTAGAGAAAATTTCCAAAATTTTTTTCAGAAACACAAACCAAACGAACCCAATATTTATACAGTTTATTTTATCAATCTCATAATAAAATTTAGAGTAAATTATTTATAAGGTCTATTTGAAAGATTTATATAATATATGATCTCATAAAAAAATTTATAATTCAATAAGTCTTTTAATTTTTTTTGAACACATTTATCTCTAATTTTAATTAATTAATAACTTGATTAACAATAATACTATATATGAGAAATTTAATGTTATCATAGATTATAATTATATCTATATAGTTAGAAATTTGAAATTCAAAACAACCTAATTAATGGCAATATCATATATGAAAAATCTAATATTATCATAGATTGTGATCATATCTATATGGTTGAAAATTTAAAATTCACAACGTAAATGTAACATATAACGTCCCAAATTTAGTATGATATTTCCAAATCTAACGTGACATTCCCATATATTTCTGAAATTCAAAATAACTTAATTAATGGCAATATCATATATGAGAAATCCAATGTTACCATAGGATCATATCTATATGGTTGGAAATTTGAAATTCAAAACATAAATATAACATGTAACATTCTAAACTGAATGTGACATTTCCAAACCCACCATAACATTTTCATATGCTTCTCATTCCAAACCCAACGTAATGTAACATATAACATCTCAAACATACCGTAACATTCCCATATACTTTTCATCTCAAGGCATTTTAATACTCTATCGTTGAATTATGAATAATGTAACTTCTTAAATGTAACATATAATATCCCAATCCAACCCTTGTATTGAACTACCATCACCTCAAACTCAATGTAACTGCAACATAGAGTGATGTGATTCAATTCACATTCAATTACAAACACAAATCCCTAATAATTTTACGCAACCTATTGTGATATGTATATAAATACTAATTACAATAAATATGCGATACACATTCAAATATATATACAACCAAACAACGACAACGAATGAATATAGATCGAATATAGCCCCTCGTGCCCCATTAAAAACCTTTCCCAAAGAGGTGCCAATGGCAATGGCCCCTTATTCAAGAACATGAATGCAACCTTTGGAACTCTCTCGAATGGATACTTCTTTACTCGCGAGGTAAAAGATGCCCTCCACAAGAGCTCTTTGTCCGTCATTTTGTGAAACAAATTCGACGGAGGCTTGATCCATTGTTCTAAACTAGTAGGCTCCTCGACAACACACGGTTAGGGCCGGCCTTGGGCTAAGGCTAGTAAGGCCTATGCCTAGGGCTCTCAAATTTTGAAAATCTTTTATACCATTAAGTTTTAAAAAAAGGCCTAATTATTATTAGAGACCCTCCAAAACAAAAAGGCCCACTAAAAAAAGACTCTAACACAAATATGTTATAGGCCAATATTAAAAACAAATAAAAAAATTAGCCAAAGACCCTATAGATATTTGTTTGATAAATATATATAAAAGCCCCACTTAAAACTTCGTTTAGAACCCTACAGACTTCAAGACCGACCACGGTTGGAAACTCGGTAGTGCCGTGGCCACTGCCATAGCATTATTAACTCTGAAATACCGAATTATGTAGATACTAATGACTGAAAAGCAAATACACAATAACAGGAATGCCACAAGCAACAGCCTTTGTGAGAAAACCTTAGATTGAGTTGTTCTAGCTGTAACAGTCGGGTCCTTGCCTTCCTCCATTGGCCATACCCGAGATTGCATCTTTCACAACAAAACCAAATCAAATCTACCTTATGGGTATTTTGTTTTCTACTATTCCAATTCCAATAAAACCCTTTCCACACACAACAATTTCGAATTCCAAAACTTCTCAAAATTTGCGACTTTTCCTCCAATACAGCGAACCCAGATTCCCAAATAGCATCTCAGAGCACTCTAAACAGTGAAGTTGGTTTGAATTTTTCTAGGGTTTAAATTATGTTGAGCCCCGGTTTGACATTCTTACTTGGGCTAAATAAGCATATAAGGACAAAAAAGAGCTACAAAATCACAAAATGCCAAAAAAGTTGAGTTGGGATGCAAAATTACCAAAATGATTCATATACAAACCAAAAGTCAAAAAGCATTATTCTAAAGTGGAGGGTAATTTTGTCATTCCAATGCCAAAAAGTCAAAAAAGTCAAACAAAAAAACCAGACAATTAAAAAAGTCTTAGGCTAAAAAAATCAAAAAAGCTAAAAAATTAACTAAAAAAGTCATTACCAAACGATTCCGAGTAAGCCTTCTTAGCATAAGAAAAACTTTGGGATCTAATTTTACTCTATTTTTCAAAGCAGAGAAACAAATAGCAACCTTTAGCACACCTGAAATACAGATCATGGGCATGAGACTCAAAGACCAACTTTTTTTTTTTGAAATAGAAACAAGATTTCGATTGATTTTCGATAAAGCAAAGAGATAAGCGTATAATAAGTTGATGAAGACAACTTTACTCGAGTCTTGTTCTTCAACTTTACTTTGAGCGAATAGTTTAGCTTTTTTTTGGTATAGAAAGACTGGCCATGGTCAAAAGTGAGAAATTTTAGGGCAGCTGAGAGGGTGAAAAACCATAGAATAGTAGATAAACAACCCACGAGAGTGGAAGAAGAGATATCTATGGGAATCTGTTTGCTGGGTCTCTGAAAAATGTAATTGATATCAAGAAGAGCATTGACTAAAAAGAAAAATATTTGATAGCTCAAATTTGTATAGTTCGAATTGTTTGAATCTATTAAAATAATATCGTTTTACTCTTCGAATGTATCAAAATGACATCATTTTACTTTCAAAATGACGTCGCTTTGAGACATTCGAGTCATGAAAATTGGAGTTACCAAACATTGTTGGACCAAAAATTAAATTCAAATTCAATAATCAAGATATTAAAAGTAAAGTTTTTTTTTTTTTATATCTTATTTAATTATCAATCAATCATATTAATTACATATTATTAAATTTAGAAAATAAATTTCAAATGTAAACTGATATATTATTTTTCTATCAAGAACTGCTAACTTTTATCAATTGCAAAACAAATAATTTCATCATAAATTATTATAATAAAATATTGAAAATTTTATAATTAATATTACAACAATTTATGATTACAACAATGATTCATCCCACTAATTTTAGAGCACTAATTGACCACTAATGAGGTGAAAATTTAAAAAAAAAAAAAAATACAAGTACAAAATATACCATCATATAGGATCCATACCACTTTAAAATTATTAATACTCATCTTTTTAATGATCGCACTCATTTTTGTTATGATTATGCACGACACCAAGCCAATGTAATACACAGCACAACTCGATATTCCACGCGAATAGACATGGGTTCCCTTGTCCGACAATTCCTCACTCAGAAAATAATCCAATAGATTGTACCTACTACGTTGTCGTGTATCCTACTTAGGGATTTTTAGAATTAATTTTTTATAAAAAGATATATAAAAAAATAGAGAGATAATGCAATCTAAATAAATGTATTTATTTAGTGTATTCCCAAACAATCCCTTAACAATAACAAAATATATGATCATTTTATTTGTTATTTATATGGAAACTGCATAAACTATTGAGTAGATTGTGCAAAAATAATATACAAAATATATATTTTGCTTAATTTAGTGTATTTCAACAATATTCTTTATTTTAACTAACAACAATGCTTGATAACTTGAATTTTTATGTCTTGAATGTCTCGAATATCTCAAAACGACATTGTTTTGATACATTTGAGCCATTCGAGTCACACAAATTTGAACTATCAAATATTTTTTTTTAACTAATCAATCAAATTAACTTAATTAATTTTTTAAACTATTATATGCATAAATAAAAAAACACAGCTATTTATGATACATTGCATATACATTTAGTGTTGACGTGATTATTGATGTAACATTTATAAATATATATTTAAAAAAAATATGTTATTAAATTATTTTTTTAAATAAAATTTTTATACGAAACAGAAACAAAAATAAAAAAATAAAAAAAAGGGAGCCATACATGTGATCAATAGATTGGAGCAGAGAAGCAACATAGAAGAGTTGGGGATTTAAATAGTGATGGAAGACCCTTCGATTTGTGGCATGATACACATTAATTTTTAATTTGTCATATACTCAATTGTATATGATCTATTTCCTCTATCATATTATTCTGAATAAATTTAAGAATATAAATTATAAATATCTAACCTCACTCATTAAAATGGCTCATATAACATTACTCACACACCCTATGCCAAGCCAATACAACACACCATTCTTTACAACCAAAAAAAAAAAACTCAATTCACGATTCCACACCAACAGATACGGTTGCACTTAGGGGTGTACACGGTCCGGATTGGTTCGGTTTTGAGAAAATCCAAGAACCGAACCGATCCTAACGGTTCTGTGATTTTGAGAACCAGACCAGACCGTTACACTTGTAAAACCGAACCAGAACCATACCGAAAAAACGGTTCGGTTTCGGTTTGGTTTACGGTTCCAAAAATTTCTATTTACAAGAATAAATTATTAATATTAGCAAAATAATTACTCAAACTAATTACATTTAACTCATGATAAAAACTAATAATATTAAGGTATTACTTAATATTACATATATATACCATCCTAATATCATTAAAATTATAAAAAAACCAATTAATAAAAATAAAACTTGATATTATATATATATCTTTTAAAATTCGGTTCAGTTCGGTTCGAACCGCGGTTTTTTCATAAAATCCATTAACCGAACCGTTTTTACGGTTCTCATATTTTTTAATCCGAAACCGAACCAATTCTTAATAGAACCGAACCAAACCGTATGATTCGGTCTGGTTCGGTCCGGATTACCGGTTTGAACGGATTTTTGAACAGCCCTAGTTGCACTGATCAAACAATTCTCTCTTAGAAAATTATCCAGTAGGTTGTACCTTCCATGTTAAAAGCTCATTTGATAACATAATAAAGGGCAAATTACATATACCTCCCTCGAAGTTTAGCTAAATTACAGATACCTCTGAGATTTTGAAAATTACAGATACCCCCCTAAGGTTTATATTTTCATAACAAATTACCCCATGAGGTTTATATTTTCATAACAATTTGTCCCCTAATTTGTTATGCAAATAATACCTTCAGAGAGGTATCTGTAATTTCTCAAAACTCAGGGGGTATCTGTAATTTTGCTAAACCTCGAGGGGGGTATATGTAATTTGCCCTATAATTAAATAAATTATTGAGTAAATTATACTGACACCTCCCTGAGGTTTATATTTATTACAGTTCTCCCCTCACTTTTTAAAAATTACATCTCCCCTGAGATTTTAAGTTTCATTACAGATTCCCCTCTCAGCAATTTAATTTTTTTAAATACCAATTTTGTACTCACTAGGTAAATTACATTAACACTCCTCACATTTTAGAAATTACAATCCCCTCCCTAAGGTTTAAAGTAGTATTACCAATTACTCCCTCAATTAGTATTAGTTGGAAAAAAATTCATTGAAAAAAAAATTAATTGGGAAAAAAATTATTTGAAAAAAAAAATTAATTGAAAAATTTTTTTGTTAGTAAAATTTTTAAATTTATGTTTAAAAAGTAACATAAGCTCATTTTTTGAATTTCCGTTTTTTCCTCAAATTTACAAACCGAGACAACCATTTATAAACAAAAAAAATTATCAAACAAGTTTTTGTGACAGTTTTTAAAATTTTTGTAAATATAAATTGAAATGAAAAACTGAAAACGATATGGTTATCAAATAGGCTTCAGATGGTAAAAATGTCGTAAAATTAACAAATAATTAAATAAGTTATCAACGTAAGAAATGACTTATCAAAAGATTCTTAGGCTATGTATGATTTGATTTTTAGAAACATTTTTTAAACATTAAAAATTAATTTGGTTAAGAAATAAAAAATAAAAAATAATTATTATTTTTATATAATTTTTATTTTTCGAGTGGTTAGAAATAATTTTTTATAAATTAAATTGAAACGGTCATACGTATGTATATAATCTACCGCTCATAATAAATGAAATAAAAAAGCATTGTAGTCAATTGATAGTTAAAAAATACAATCATTTTTTTTTAAAACACAGTAAGTTAAAAAAACCAAATTATAAATTTTTTTTTTGCTAGACAAAGTACAAATTTTTTTAAATTGATATTTTAAAAAAACAATCATTTGCAATCATTTTTTTAAAAAAAATACTCTGAGTTAAAAATCCAATCACAAATTAAGTTAATTGATAGTTAAAAAATACAATCATTTTTTTTTTCTGTAAGAAAACACAGTGAATTAAAACCCAATCACAAATTAAGTCAATTGGTAGTTAAAAATACAATCACATTTTTGCTCATAATAAAAAAAAAACACAGCGAGTCAAAAATCCAATCACAAATTAAGTCAATTAATAGTTAAAAAACACAATCATTTAATTTTTAAAAAACACAATGAGTGAAAAAAATCAATTATAAATTATTATTTTTTTCAAAATACAATCTAATCATCGTCAATAATGGATACTTTATGTGAACCTAATGAATACAATCCATTCCCCCCTAAAAAAAAACACAGTGAATTAAAAATCAAATCACAAATTAAGTTAATTGATAAAAAACACAATCAATTTTTTTTTTTTTCAAAAAATAGAGTAAGTTAAAAAATCAATTACATTTTTTTTTTTTTCAAAATACAATCTAATCATTATCAATAATGGGTACTTTATGTGAATCTAATGAATACAATTCATTTTTTTTAAAAAAAAACACAGTGAGTTAAAAATCAAATCACAAATTAAGTCAATTGATAGTTAAAAAACACAATAATTTTTTTAAAAAAAATACAATGAGTTAAAAAAATCAATTACAATTTTTTTTTTTTCAAAATATAACCTAATCATCATCAATAATGGGTACTTTATATGAATCTAATAAATACAATCCATTTTTTCAAAAAACACTGTGAGTTAAAAATTAAATAACAAATTACGTCAATTGATTGTTAAAAAACACAATAAATTTTTTTTTTCAAAAAACACAGTGAGTTAAAAATCAAATTATAATTTTTTTTTTGATAGACAAAATACAAATCACAAATTTTTTTTTTTTGGTGTAGATATGCCGAACACTTTGAAAAAATGGTTGAGTATTTGGGTTTAAGTTTGGTTGTTTTCTAGTTGTTATGATATTTTTGTGATTGTTCATGTTTATCTAACTACAATCACATTTTTCTTATAATAAAAAAAATGAACCATTGAAAAATAAATAAAAAGATTGCTTACAGGTTTTGAAACTTTCTTTTTGTGACTATTCATGTTTATCTAATTGCAATCACATTTTTTTCATAATAAAAAATATATATGAAAAAAAAGAACCATTAAAAAATAAATAAAAAAAGATTACTTACCAGCTTTGAAACTTTCTTTTTGTGATTTATCTAACTACAATCACATTTTTCTCATATAAAAAAAAAATGAAAAAAAAGAACCATCGAAAAATAAATGAAAAGATTACTTACAGGCTCTGAAACTTTATCTTTGTCTTGGCTTGTCCTGACTTGGTTTGTCTTTCTAGTATAAAAAATAAGTGAAGAATTATGTGTTATAGGTATGGGAAAAGTTGAAATGGAAGGCTATGATAGGTATGGGAGAAGTTGAAAGTGAAGAATTATGTGGTAGAAGTGGAAAATGTTGCAATAGGTATGAGAGAAGTTGAAAAGGCCGTATATGGGAGAAGTCAATAAGTACTGTTGTTTTTTTTTTTAAAATCAAAAAATTAAGAAATTAAGATTGGGATATTAGAGCTCCCACAAGACTTGTGAGTAAAAACTCCATTTTTCTTATATAATATATAGATTTTAATCAAGAAAATTACTTGACAGTGGATATAATAATTTTTTTACAAAAATATAAGAGTACAAGTGAATCTATAGTGAGTGTAAGTGAAAAGCTGAAGAAGTACAAGTCTCACTTGCATGTTTATGTATTTTTTTTCAGTGTCCAACTGTTAAATAATTCTTCCCTTTTGTTATAACTAATTAATTATTGGGAAAATTAGTTTAAGATCCTTCTCTCATTTTTAGTAATGAAAGAGATCCACAATATTATTTTATGATATCTACGGTCCCTCAACCCCACACCCATATATCATAGAGAAATTTAAGTCTCTCAAATCAAATCAAATCTCATTTCTTTCTCTTTCTCTCTCTCTCTCTCACACACACTCTAAACTCTCTCTGTCTCTCTGCTAAATTCAACTCAACCATGGCAAATTATTGTGTGATCTTCTGCGAAGCAGACGATGATGAAGGCGTTGTTGTGTCCTCCGAATGTTGCTTCTTTTTGCTTCTACTACCCATTTGTATGTATGTATATATATATAGAGAGAGAGAGATAGAGAGATTATGGTTTCTTCTATGAAGAAATTTGACTAATCAGGTGAGAGAAACTTTCGGTGCCATAGAAACAAACCACAATATTTTGAATTGCCTCAAAAAATTGAGAAACGAGTTAGTAAATCGGAGAAAGTTGGTTCCCAATTGAATAAGAAGAAACTAATGGTGGAGAAAAAATCAAATTGACTATTGCTTCATTGTGGAACTTCCGCCATAGCCGCTACTTCTGCCATAACACTACAAGAAATCAACTTTTTAGGGACAAATTTATTCTGTCCTTAAAAGTATAATATTTGTTGGGAAAAAATTAAGTCAACCAATTTTCTCCGTTGCGAGTCGCGAAATTTGTCCTAAATGGCCCGTCCCGAAAAGTCAAAAAATGACTTTTAGAGACAAAATTTTACATTTGTCACTATAAATAGACTTTTAGAGACAAAAATATGTGGTTGCAAAAACTTTTGATTTTGAGACAATCAAAATTTATCTCTAAAAATCTAATTATAGTCCAGCAGGCAGAGTGGTTATGGAGACAAAAATTAATTTTTGAGACAACAGAAATTGGTCTCTAACCAAAAGAATTAAAAAAATAGCTATTTTTCTATTTTTTTTTTTTTTATAATGTTTTGGGAAGAGGGGATCACTATTGTTCCAAATTCACATTTGAATTAATTTTTATCTCCATACCTACTCTGCTTATTGTACTATAATTAGACTTTTAGAGACAAATTTTGGTTGTCTCAAAATCAGAAGTTTTTGCAACCACATATTTTTGTCTCTAAAACTCTATTTATAGTGACAAATGCAAAATTTTGTCTCTAAAAGTCATTTTTTGACTTTTCCGGACGGGCCATTTGGGACAAATTTTGTGATTCGCAATGGAGAAAATTGGTTGACTTAAGTTTTTCCCAACAAATATTATACTTTTAGGAACGAAATAAATTTGTCCCTAAAAAGCTTATTTCTTGTAGTGTAACCTAGTCTCTCTCTCTCTCTCTCTCTCAAAATCTGTGTGTGTTTAGCTATAATCTTATGGTATTATACTCTGGCCCTATGTGTGAAATCAATTTGCTTGTGTTTTGAACTCTTGTTATTTGATTTGATTGAATATTTCTGATTTAATTCAATTCTTCTCTTATTATTTCAAATGCGTATGTATATAAATTTTGAAGTGATTTGGTATGAATTATATGTGATTAAGTGATGTTTGTGATGATATGTTAGATTAATTTTTGGAAAACTCAGGGATGTATTGGTTCCTTTTTGATATTTGGTTACTTTAGTTTCTCTATTAATTTGTTTGCTTGTTCAGATATTGGAAGGAGCTCAAATATTAGAAGGAAAAAATGTGATTTTGAATGGATTTTCTCTGAGTTGATAATGATTGGGTATATATTTATTTTGAGGTAACTTATTGATCAATTTTCTCTGGTTGAGTTAAAACACAATTTTCTCTGTTTTGATCAAAAAGCAGAGAAAATTATAAGTAAACTAGAGAATTTGGGAAAGATGAGGAATGAAGTTGGAAGAGAAGAGAGAATTGTCACTTAACACTCTCGTGTGTGTAATTTTCTTTGACATGTTTAATTTTCTTTACCATGTGTAATTTTCTCTGCCATGTTTAATTTTCTTTGCCTTGTTTAATTTTTTCTATGATGTTCAATTTTCTCTGAATTTTCTCTTGTTTGAATTTAGAGAAATTTCAATTTTTTCTAGTTTGAATTCAGAGAAAGTCTTTGGGAAGTCTAGAATTTTTCTGGAGAGAATTTCTTTGAAAAATCCAGAGAAATTCTTTGGATTGAAATTTTTCTGAATTGATGTTGAAGGATCTTAGACATTATGAAAAATATTGAATATTCTTTATGCTATAAAATTTTAATGTTAGAGACCCTAAAAAAAAATCCCCTTAATTATTTAGTTATACCCTATATTATATTTAGTTATAATGCATATTTTTTTTAAAATTATGATTTAAACAATTAAAATTATTTATTTATTTATTTATTAGTTGTGAGTTCTCCCTCTAAACCTCTTCTCTCATAAACACTTTTCTCTCCAACCGCGCGCGCGTGTAAGGATCCTCTAGAGTAAAATCCTACAATGATCTCCTACAGTGATGCATGGATGGCTGACACCTGTCCCACTTAACTTCGAAGGGCTAAGATGCAACCTCACCAAAACGACGTCATTTTGATGAGTAATTTGAAAAAAAAAATAAAAAATTCAGATTTCAAAATTCCCTCCAGCTACCTATACACACAGTAGATATAGAAAAAGAGAAGAAGAGAGAGATGACTCTGCCTCCTAACGCCTTCGATGCCCTGCCGCCTGCCGACTCCCGTCGCTGCCAGCCGCTCCTTCTCTTAGACCATCGTGCAAGATCTAGGATTCCCTTTTTGTTTTCCTTCTCTCTCACTCTCTCTCTCTGCACTTGAAAGTCCAGAGGGTTTCAATGCTTGAAATTTTGTCTTGGGATTTCTTCACTGATTTAGCTAATTTTTCTCCCTCCAAAATTCACCTTCAATCATAACCTTCCTTGCATATCTCTATTTTCAAAAACATTCCTATTAAACTTGTAAATATTCTGGGGAAAAAAATGTTGATTGGAAGTGCTAAAATTTATTATTGTTTATAAGGATTTGATGAGGTAATTAATTGAAAATAAAAAAGGAAATAAAAATTTTCTACTAATAATAAAGAATTTATGCTTCAAGAGACTCTTCACTTCATTCAATCAAGCTATTTGGGTTTTTTTTCTGGTAATCAATTTCTCTCTCTCTCTGTCTCTCTGGTAATCACTTCATTCAAGCTATTTGGATTTCTTACTGGGCATTGTATTATCATAAATTATCATCAATTTTCAGTATAAAAATTAAATTTATTGTTTCCATATGATTATAATATATATATTGATTCATTACTTTGGAGAGGTAGAAATAGGACTTTCTTCTTTTGATGGGTCGCCGGCGATTTCTCTTACGTTCATGTTGTTGCTGCTCTTCTCTTTCTTCTTCTTCTTCTTCTTCTTTCTTTTCTGTTCTTTCTTTTTGTTTTTTGGGTTTCATCACCAGACAATGTCGTTTTGGTGAGAAAGCGATCTTAGCCCTTCGTTAGCAGTGAGATATATATATATATATATAGTGGTCCTATAGAGTATCGACGATTGGTTTCTATTCTAAATCTCTACAGATTTATCTACTTCATTGCTTTCTAGTAATGCTAGGTCTTGGTTCTGCGAAGATTCTATCGTTGCTGATTGGTTTATGTTGCATATACTCTGTTTTGATGCACATAGCGTTCAATATAATGCATGTTTAGTGTTTGGTTATGGTGTTTTCTTTTTGTTCGTGTTCTTTTTACAATTTATGATATAGTTCTTGATGTTGTTAATGACAAAAGGATATGAAACTTAACCTCCTTGGTTTGTTCTGGTTCATGCTCTGTTTGGTAGCTGACGAAATATAGGAGAACGAGAGACTATTAGGTTTGAAATTTTTTAGTGGACAGAAACGTAAATAAGTTAAAACACCTACTCGCAGTTTCTTTGCTTTCGTTTTCCTCAGTTTTGTAGGCAACCAACCAGAGGATTGTGTCCTTTTTTCTTGTGATTTTTCTCGTTGATCAAAAGGACAAAAATCTGCATGAATTACGTGATTTTGTTATTCTCACATCTTCCATGAGCTGTCATCTTATACTCGGTGTGAAAATGAAATTTTTGTTCCCATTTTTGGAAAAATTCAATTTGATATCATGTTCTACATTTCAGGGAAAAGTGTGACAAAGCTAAGTAGGAAAGTTAATTTTTAAAATTCTACAATTACCCTCATAAGTTAGCAAATTAGACCAAAAATAAGAAAAGACAAATAATATAAGGACTAAGGTGGGTACAATGACAAACAATATATATTTAAGAATGAAAATACAATTCATTATTTTTAAAAAGGCGTGACGGTAAAAAGGTAATGACCGACTATAAAATAATGGGAAAGTTTACAATGTGCACCTTATAAAAGGATATATGATATGCACTTATTGTGTGGTCCATATCGTGCCACATCATAAAAAGTGACCTGCTAAACCGGTCATGTAACAGGTTACAGAAAAAATCATAACTTTTTTTCAAATATCATAACAATACTACAATGAATCATAACAATGTCATAATATTCATCTAACTGTCATAACAAAGACACTATAAATCATAACAATATGATGACAACTCATAACAAATATAGTTATTTGTAATTAATTATCATAACATTTGAATCGTAACATTTTTTATTATGATTCATCATGACAAATCATAACTTTTGGTAGTACAAATCATAACTTTTACTAATGAATCATAACCACAACTTTTTCCTCCACAATCATAATAAGATTAAAAAAATGTCATAACTTTTACTAATGAATCATAACACTACAAGAATTTTCACTTTTGGCGACTAAATTTTTAGTCGCGAAAAGTCAATTTTTAGTCGCCGAAGGGTTTTAGTGACTAAATTATTTGGTCGCAAAAGTAGTCGTCAAAGAATTATTGGTAAAGGTAATTAGTGACTAAAATTATTTTAGTCGCCAAATGTATATAATTTCCGACTAAAATTTTAGTCAACAACAGGTTTGACATTAAATTAAATTAGACCATTTTCGGCGACCAAACTTTTAGTCGCCGAAAGTTCCACATTTGTAGTTACTAAAATTTTAGTCGGCAAAGAGTTCTTGTTTTGGCTACTAAAAATTTGGTCGTCTAAAGTCTCACATTTTTTACTACTAAAATTTTAGTCGGCAAAGAGTTCTTCTTTTAGCTATTAAATATTTGGTCACCTAAAGTCCCACATTTTTTGCTACTAAATTTTTAGTCGACAAAGAGTTCTTCTTTTGGTTACTAAATATTTGGTCGCCTAAAGTCCCACATTTTTTGCTACTAAAATTTTAGTCGGCAAAAATGTTTTTATTCTTTAGCTTTTTGTTTTTAGCTACGAAATATTTTAGTCACTAAATGTTTGATTTTCTTTTGGCTATTAAACTTTTAGTCGCCAAATGTCTTTTTTTTTTCTTTTTTTTTTTGCTACAAAACTTTTAGTCGCCAAATGTCTTTTCCCAATTTCTTTTTAGCTACTATTGTCTAGTCGCCAAAAACATGATATTATGTTTTATTGCAAAATTATAATTTCTCCACAACCTGTCTATATTCCATGCAACCTGTAATACGTATATAAACAAAATGATACATACTATCAATCATTCTACAATTTGCATCCATATATAAAAAATAAATAACTTTAAATGTCAAAGCCCATACAAATCAATTATTGTCCAAACTAAAATACTAATTCCATAAAAAATATATCATACAAAAATCAAAGCCCTCCGTATACAAAAAATGCATTTACTACCAAGAGAAATTACCATTTGGCATGGTATAAATTACCATCGTAATCTGTACCACGCAAAAGGTGATATATGTATCACAACAAAAGTTTTCTATAGACCATGACAAAAAGTCATATACGTATACCAACAAATGGTATACATGTACCCCGACATAAGGTGATGTATGTACCACGATAGTCATTATCTGTTGATTGCCAAAAGTTTTCTGTATCAGTAATAATAAACTACACAAAAGCTGAGGACAACAAAAGTATTATATTAGTTCTACACAAAAGTGAACTGATCAGCACTCGAAAGCATCTGAACTTAATTTAGAAGCTGAAGCAAGACAAAACATCTCCCCAAACAAGTGACATGTTTCCTGAAGCCACCAATGATGATAGCCATCCATGGTCTCCATTAACATTTCCAACACCCACGTGTATGTCTCCATTGTCTCATCAGGCAACAAAGCATATCCGAATATAGTTGTCATAAAATGGTTACTCACGCCAGCTAGAATTACAAATGGCTTCTTATATGCATTTGTACGATAAGTTGTATCAAATACCAATACATCACCAAATGCAGCATAATCCATTCAAGACCTACAATCTGCCCAAAAAATCTTGTCCAACCGGTTGTCCTTATCGACGTTGTATTTGAAAAAAAATAATGGATCTACCTCTAATTTAGCTGATAAGTATCCTAACGCACCCTCTACATCCCCTTCTGCGAGTTGTACTTTGCGCTCAGCTTGGAATTGATTATGCAAATCTCTGTGAATGAAGCCCACCTTCTTATAACGCCCTGACTGGTGGAACCATAAAATCCATGATCTGACTCGTTTTCATACCCACATTGCGCATGGCCTTTGCTTGAGCTTGGTCTACACTTGTTACAAACCTATGTGACCAAAGAAAAGGGACACAGTGTGGTGCTGCCAAGGGATGGTTGTGTTCCCCTACAAAGTGAGTCACAACATATTTCCTAACTGTCTTGTCATAACGCACGCAAAATGTGACACTATAAAAAAGTCTAGTTTCGGCCCTAGGAGTTCTTACCCGTTCCACACGTTGCAAGTATTTCTTTTCTCTTACACCTTCCCTTGAACAAACCCATTTCCTACTCTCTGCAAATTTGTTGTCTCCAGTAAATTAAAAAATATATATTTAAAAAAGAAAAAGAAAAAAAAGAAGAAGAAGCATGTGTATGTAATGCATGGGTATGGCAAATGAAGGTAGTGTCTAAAATGTATGTTATGTTCACCTTTTACACCACCATGTCATCAAGTCCCATTTTTCTATCTTTTTCTGATAAAAAAATTTTAAAAATTTATGATTGTATATGCAAAAAAACCAAAAACAGTATACCAAATGTCGGGAATTTGGGGCTAAGTGACAACTTCATTGTTAGCTAGGCCCTTTTTTCCCTTGCTTGTTGAGTGGAGAAACTGTAAATTAAAGTAGCTTTAATTGCCTTGGCCTTCCATGATATCTCCCACTACATGCATTTCAATTTATACACACTTAATATACACTTGATTAATCAGGAAAAGTATCAGTATTATATAAAGTATAATGATATTAAGAGTATCAAATTATAGTTATGATTTTTTTTTTCTAAATCATCAGTACCAATGTACCATACAGAGTTTTTTAGCCCAACTGGTAAGCTTAGATATGGTGATAATGTTATTATTTATAGTATACCGTCAACAATAGTAAAAACCACAATAGCTATGAACATAACCTTAGTTTGAAATGAATCATGTAAACTTTGTATTCTTTGTTTGCCTGTGTGATTTATCTTTTGTGTGTTTGTTTTTGTTTTTTTTTCTTTTTTCTTTTTTTTTTTTTTTGGTGTTTCGTGTCATCAATCCTATTTAAGTATCATGAATTCCTAACAAACATATACTATAAACACAAATTATTTCGCAGAAAAGTGAATGGAATTCTTGTGGAGTATGGGCTCATCCAGCAATACTGCATTTTGTACTTTTCTATAATAATTGGTGTTTGTATTGTTACTGAGATTTGAAAGGAGCATTCCATTGCTTCATAATCAAGGTCTGACATAGATGATATAGATCAATGAATAATGGAGGATGGGGCTTTGAATATTACGTATTAACCCGAGAGATAGAGATGCAAGCTTGTCTGCAATCCAAGAGGCCAAGGCTCATTGGAGTGTTTTGAAAAGAATCTCTCTCACTTTCTCACACAAAAATTATGTATGTACCAAATCCCCTTCCCTTCGGAATCTGCAAAGCCAGTACTGAATGGCAATGCCCACCAAAAAACACCAAAAAAAATTGTAACAAATCTCTCCAAACTTCAATACATACAAGACATTATATACTAATAATCTACACCAATCAAGTCAAATTTTTTTTTTTCCTTTTTCTTCTCAAAACTCTCCTCCCAAAAATATTGAGGATTCTAGACAACTAAGACCACCATTTTCTTTTGTTTTATACCTTAATCAGAGCTCCCTTTGTCATCATCTACCCACAAGCTTTTATTTAATTTTCTCCTTTTAAAAGATGATGATGAAGATGAGGATGATGAGTCACCCGGCCCGATGCTGACCTAAGTCATCACTCGGAGTTGTGGTAACACTTTTGGAGCCTTCCTTCCCCTATTATCAACAACAATTTCCTGCATCAACTGGTAGCAGCTGATGCTTTTCTCCTGCAAAAAAACAAATATTTTCCAAGTTGGCATATATTCAAATAGATTTACTATATTTTTGTATGCCCAACCTAAATCATAATAAAATGTTCTTACTTTTCGAAGTCCTTCACACCATGATTCAGCATGTGCAGAATTGACAATAAACAAGTTTGGAATATCATGGGCTGCACATAGAATAGTTGCAGCAGCAATGCATGACGGCCAGTACTCAAGAAAACTAGCCTCTGTTCACATCATCATAAAATTCAACATCTTAGTGCATATTCAAATTTAGTCTGAAAATTCAAAAAAAAAAATGTGTATAGTGTCTGTGCCACTCACAGGTTTTACTCCATTGCTTAAACCCGTGAAGTGTACATTGAGCAGTGTAGATCGCTGCAGCAGCCAAGAAAGATGGCGTGAACTTGAGTGTCTCATACTCCACAAGGCAGAGCTCCATCAGGAAGAAAGATAAAAGCTCAAGCTTCCTGTTGGATTGAGCAGCCTTAAGGTATCTTCTCATAAAAACATATGGGGTTGGAACTGACATGTGGAACTGTAATGTATTAAGCATTAATCTCTCCATTTCAAGAACTTCTTTCCTAGTGTAGGCCTTATCTGAAATGACACTGCTGGAAATTTGACTTTTCGAGGCGTTTAAAAAATGCCTCTGTAGCTATCAAAACGTCGCTAATTCTTTTTGCGACGCTTAGTACCAAAATGTCGAAGACACGGCCGTCGCTGTATTTTTATGACACTTTAAAAGCGTCGTTATATTATTATAGGCGGCGTTTCCATAAAATGCTGCTAAATGTGTTATATAATGATAAAATGACGTCATGTCAGTATTTAGCGACGTTTTAAAAACGTCGCAATAGCTATTTCCATTTTAAATAATAACCTGACACTATACTATAGTGGCATTTGAAAAACACCGTTATAATTTTTTTTTTTTTTTTTTTAAAAAAAATTGTGCTAATTCTGTGAAATTAAAAAAATACCTAAAAAATAGCAATAATATGCTTTTTTTCTTCTTATTTTTATGTTTTTCAAAAACCACCATAAGGATAGTGATTGATTGAATACAAGAGCTTTATGCTAATGCTCAAATTCCATAAATTAGAAGCAAAAACAATGAAGAGGACACAATCCACAAAAGATTGGTCAAAACCTACCATTGAAAAAAGAGCAGATCACTTTATACAAAACCTATTAACTCATTTGCTCAAGAAGCACAGTGCCTTGAATCAGAAAATACTATCAAGCTAATTTGGCATGATAGAAAATGCTTCTAGAATCTGATTAGAATAAAAACTACCATTGAAAGTCAAATTCTCATTTCCAGCCATTTAAAATGTTGACTTTCAGATCAATTAAGAACAAAGATCATATAGTAGTATCTACAATAACATATTTCCACAAATCCTACCTTGTAAAATCAATCACAATATAGTATAATTTATCTAGTGTAATTGGTAATTTCAGCCCAGCCACCAATCTCACCCTTCCTTCCAAAAAAGAGAAGGAAAGAGAAAGAAAAACGAAAAGAAAAAAAGGTGAAAACCTTGTCATATTACATAAGATGACATTAGATAAAGCAAAGCCAAGTAGTAGTTTACTATTTCTGATTCCAGACAATGGAATCAACATACATGATACCCTTTCCAAACTCAAGACAATGTAATCAATATACATAATACTCTATCAGATTCTAGACTTTTACAAACTAATAAGGTACTGAATTGGTGAAGTTCTAGATTATTCTTCATTGTATCGCAACACCACATGGTTCAACCTACAATTAATATACACTTTGGTTAACAACAAACAACCAAAAAACTACAATACATTACGTCCACAATTCACATAACATTTATCCTCAGGATGTGAAGAATCTGCACACTTCCTCCCCATTGCATAATTTATATATGTATACATAAGCAAATACTTTTGGCGCCAGATGATTTATTTAGTGACTGAAGGACAAAAATCCTTAATTTTGTGCTTGCATTGCCATAGGGAAGAATCATACCTGTTTGTGTCCTCCTCAACTGTAAAATCCCGTGCAAAGTGTACCAAATCAAACACAGATTTCTGGGAATCATTTGTTCCACCAAATGACTGACCCTACACACATAATTAGGCATGTATGTACGTAAATAAAAAGCAAGAAAATAAAGAGTGAGCATAAACAGCAGGCTGAGAAAAAAGGTGATATTTTGACATTTGTATTGTGCTACCAGTGCTCATGTATAAAGTCATATGATGCACTAGGAAGGTGAAACACTGTACCAATTTAGTTGTTGCAACCTCCACCATCTTGTTCAACAAATCCAATGTTCAATAGGTATACCTATATATAGAGAGTGACAGACAGGGGGACAGAGAGGAAAACATGTCAGAATATGAGTAGCCTACCAATCAGAGTATGCAAGACTTGTGTAGAACCCCGGATCATCAATATCTATCCTGTAAGTATCAAGGACCATGAGAAAAATTAATGCTAGATGCATCAACCTGGATTCTATAGAAAAAATTAATGCAAAAAATCCATAGTATGATGAGGGTAATCCAAATCTGAGAGCATAAACCAAAGGAAAAAAAATTATCCCTGAGAACATAAACCAAAAAAGCATTTACCTTTGCTATATTGGCAGTTCACAGCTTCCCTGAAAAAAAAAAAAAAAAAAAAAAAAAAAAAAAAGAGAGAAAAGAAAAAAGAAAAAAGAAAAAAGAAAAGAAGAAATCAAATGATTTCATAAATTGTATATGGAATTGGCATGTAACCACCACAAAAGTAGATTAACAGCAAACACTCATTTTCTATAAACGTGGGCTGTTCTAGTTCAAGAACAAGAACCATTGAAAGTCAAGGTCCTCTTGATAGTAAGTTTATGAGTTTTGTCAGGATGACCAACAAAACTAATCCCTTCACTAAGAAAGCTAACAAATCAATCTCAATACACACGTATCAACAGCCACAGAGTCAAGCAATTAATCTAAAATAGCTATCTGCTACCATTTCACATCAAGTTAGGAAAACTACAAAAATAAAAATAAAAAAGTTGTCCTTTCCCTTATCAAGTAAGAATGTCAATGCAGTATCAGTTTTCATAAGACATTGAAAGCAATGAATTCTTTGAGGAAGAAGGTTCAACTTACCAGTCAAGCCCAAACCTTTTATTCACACAAGCCAAAGGCAGTCATGAAAAGAAAAGAAAAGAAAATTCATGGTAGAGGTTTACCTCTTATGTGATGGATCAGCTAGAATTTCGGCAGCAAGTTCATCTAGGACCTCTTCCCAACCCAGTGGAATTGGTTGGTCATCAACAAAAGGATAGCTGAATGGGCATATTAAACTAAGTGGAAAAATATGTGTAAAATATACAAAGGCAACAGATTTATTGTTCAATAGCCTACTTGTGTGCTTTGCATGCTTCAAGAGCCATAATTGCTTTCCTAAGGTTTTGCTTCAACTTTGTAGCAATCTTAGCAGTGAAACTCATCGGTAGATCAAAGTCTTCCTTCCTTGCTATCTGAATAAGAACCTCCATTATCTGCAAAATTGTGGGGGAGAAGCGTCAAAGAAAATTCAGGGTACAATATGAGATTTTAGCCCCAGAAGATTCCCCAGCAGATTGCATACACTGCACATAGGGAATGGACCTAAAGACCAACAAAATCCCTCAATATTTCTATATTTCTATATATTTGTAGTATTTGGATTCCTGTAAACAATTCTATGAAATATTTTTGATTAAAAGAATCAAGATACCAATCCCAACCATGTTAGGAACCCATAAGAAATGAGATTAAGCAATTGCCCCAGTAGCACTATTTCCACCTGAAATGGCAATGATTAAGCAAAAATTATAGCTCAACCATCTTTTGCAGATTAAGAAACACCAAAACTTGCATGTTGAAATTTCAATAAGAAACTATGCAATACTAGTTTGAGAACAATCTAACAAAATGTTTTTCTTTTCCCCCTTGATAAGCACAATGCAAAATATAACTCAATTTATAGCTGTTCCTAGACCAAACATTGGACCTCATACTTTAAATCCTATTAACTATTAGGTACTTCAAATAAAGCTACTAGGCATTAACTCACAAAACTTTTGGGGTAACATCGACAAACTAAATTCTTAATTATGGATCTGTGCAGTTAATAGACTGCTTCCAGAAAATAACAGTAGCATAGAAAAGTTTTCTTTGTCCATGATGACCAAATGGGAAGAAAAACCAAAGTAAAATTCATTGAGCCAAACAATAAATAGCAGTATCAGCCACAATAACAGACATTACTTGGAGAAGAGATTGTTGATGGTGGAACAAATGGAGAAGGGGCAAATGGTGGAGATCCAGGGCAGGGTTTCCCAGTAACTGATCCACATAGATTTATGTTATTAGCAAAACTGCAGAAGGTACACAAAAAATTAGCATAGCATTTTACATCAATCATTCAAGGACACTACAGAACAACATTCTCTCTAACAAGAAACCTGATGGGAGTGAATAGTGAAAACGAGCCACTGTCTGGAATAGGTCCAGATAAGCCATTGTCACATGATCACTACATCTAGAAGAGAGAAACACAAGACATCATGAAAATCCTACCTGTAAGCTTACAAAACTCAAAACCTTGTTTTTTGTTTTTTTCATTCTCTATAGAGCGTATTTTCTGGTCCATGGACGGTTTTAAAAAATAAAGTGCGACAAAGATTAGCTGTAAGGCCCATTACTCATAAAAATTAAAGAGCTACATTTTCAATATTGCTTCTAATGAGATGAGAATATCAACAAAAACCTTCTCTTGTAATGCTTGTGCAAAGGCTTTAGATTAGAGGCATTACCACTAGCAATAGCCACAAAGTTAGGTAATTTAGGGACCCACTACACCAGAAAAATAAATCAAATCAATGTCAAAATTGAAACCCAAACGATGTAATGAAAAATGGAGAATTTGTTGCAATTGATATCACATATTTGACAGGCAAACATACAACAGAAACTAAGTTACAAAGATAGATGAGTGATAGAAAAAAAGAAAAAAAAATTTCAAATTTAAGTCAATACCTAAATTAACCAATAGACAGACTGCTAATCACTACTGAGTTCTCCAATTAATGTTTATCATCCAAATAAACCATAACATATTTTGATACATAGAAATTGACGTAATGGTGAATGTATCCTCATATTTAGAAGCATTACAGACAAAAGAATATAGCTCCAGAAAAGTAAGAGAAACCAAATTCAATTAGATTCTCATCAGTATATACTATATTGAGTAAGAAAAACATCCTTCCTCTATTTCTTTTTTCTGAGATGCTTTTGAGTTTGATCTCTATGCAATATAAAGTAAGTGCATGCCAAAAAAGGCATAGAGAGCTGCACCAAAAAAATTATAACTTCTTACATGCATTACTAGCACAAGAAATCTAGCAGCAACACTAAGTTTGCAAAATCATTTGCAAAAAGAAAGGTTAAAGAGTAATGTGAGCCAGGAAGAGCCTTACAACAATTGGATATCATGCAAGTGGAAATGACAAATATTCTATCAATGCAATTGAAACTCAACAATAGAAACAGAAGCAAATTTAAAGGGGTGGTATGCACATGAGATGAAAATAGGGTGTATAAATTTCAAATTAACAGGGATGAGAGATAATTAAGAGTGAAGCAAAATAATAATAATAATAATAATAATAATAATAATAATAATAATAATAATAATAATAAAATGACCTCAAATTAACTGTGTTTTCAATGAACACATTTATCAATAAACATGGCATTCAAACTACAAATGCTAATAAATTGATATCAATTCCCAAACAATGAACAAAAAGCTAACACAGAGTTGTTCAATACAAATCTAAACAAGATCAAAATCAGAACAAACATGTAAACAAATATATTAGAACTTACCTCCAATGAGAAAGTTAGGGTTTCTTTTCTCATAGGAGTTGATTTTTTCCGTCACTGCCGATCAACGATTGGATCATTCGAGAGCCTAAAAACAAAATAAGGATGATTATTCAATCAATACATAGAGATACATATATAAATTCATATATATACTTGTATAGAGAGATTTTTAGGAGAAAAAAAATATCCAAAAAAAAAGGAAATTTGCGGCACAGATTGTGAGCACACAACAAAATTGTCTGGAGACTATATATGTAATTAGACCAATCAAAAATATATATACTTATAAATTCATAGAGATACATATATATACTTGTATAGAGAGATTTTTAGGAGAAAAAAGATATCCAAAAAAAAAGGAAATTTGCGGCACAGATTGTGAGCACACAACAAAATTGTCTGGAGACTATATATGTAATAAAAACAAAAAAAAAAACTAAAAAAATTTGATTTTTTTCATACTTTCCAAAATAAGCCTAAGACTATATATGTAATTATCATTATATTGTAAATTTTACGTACGGATTATTTGGCAGGTGCTATTTTAGCCTATCTATTTATCTTATTTAAATTATATTATTTTTTATTTAAATTATATGACTTCTTTATTAAATTACATATATTTTCATAAAAAATAAAATATTTATTTAAACCATTCAAAACAATTCTTTTATTTTTAATTGCGTTTCACGTTTTTCCATTTCCCTTCTAATCGAGAAAAGTCAGTGAGTGGCGTGTGGTCACGAAACACGTCTACAGTTGTACTTTTCGATTCCACTACACATTCTTTTTTGTAATTATGCTTACGGCTCCATGGTTGGGCCTAATCTCCACCCCAAACCTTCTGCTACTCATTTCTTGTAAGTTTATGGGTTTAATCAAAGTGGGGTTGTTCTTGTTCTCATCAAATATAACCATTTTCTTTGGTTAAATTACCTGAAAATATACATCTCTCCCTCTTCAACAACCACACAACCTACTACCTATCAAACACCTCACAATGTAACTAGCCTATGAGCATCTAAAAAACCCTAAATCTACAGACTCAGCTTCTCCCTGATATAGTGTTAAAAATCTCATCATTTCATAACTTTTATTTTATTGTTAATACCTTGTAGATTTTCTAATTTAGGCCTTAGTCCTATCAAATTTTGGCATTTCATTGTCTCCAAGGTAACTCATAAACCATTTTAGAGTATCTCCAACCTTTCACCAATTTTTTCAACTAATTTGATTTCAAATTTGAGTAAAAAAAACTTGATTTTATATGAACTACTCAAATCCTTTCATTAAAATCCTTTTAAAAACCTTCCTCCTATCCAAAATTCCCTTTTCATCAAATTTGATCAAGAAAACCCATCTCCAATGCTTCATTTTTTTTTTTCCCCATCAAATTCAGATTTACTTTATTGGTTCTCAATTTGCTAAAAAAAATAACTCTACCTTCATGAGATTTGATGAAATAATTAGAGATATATTTTTAACACTTTTGATGAAAAAAACAAAAATAACTAAATGGGTATTCAACTAAGTCATAGTAACATCAAAATATCCATTCGTTTCTCACTTTCCACAATTCCCAAACAATTGCTAAAGGTAATACATCCCAAACCACTGTAATTTTCTTTCTAATAGGAAAAACAAGCCACCACAAGAGTAATTGTTACAAACATAAACAGATTTCAACAAACAAATAAAAAATTACAGTCTCATATCAGTTATGTGAGTACAAAAATTAACCACACATCAGATTTCACACACTCAATCCAAATTTCAAGTATATTTCACACACTCAAGCCAAATTTCAAGTAAATACACATCAGATTTCAACCGATTCAATTCATATTTTCCTAATTTTATAAACCAACCTAATGAGTTCACAATGGTGAAAGGGGCAGTTTCGAAGAAGGGGATTTCAGTCTAGGGTTTCATAGAATGGAGATGGAGAAAGGGAGAGAAACAAGTTGCAGCGAGAGAGAGAGAGAGAGAGAGAGAGAGAGAGAGAGAGAGACATACCTTGAGGCGAAGTCGAGGGCACGTTATGTTCGCGGGATAGTCTTCGAGGGCGAAGAAGAGCTTCGAAGTCGTGTCTGAAGAAAGCTCCGGAGTCGTGTCTGAAGAAGGCGAAGAGGAGCTTCGGAGTCGTCTCTGAAGAAAGCTCCGGAGTCGTCTCTGAACAGGGCGAATAGGAGCTTCGGAATGGTCTAAAGAATAAGGGTTTTCAGAAAACAAAGGGAAGAGGGTTTGTGAACATACAACAATCGGTGATCAAAATTGTAACCGGTTGAGAGGGTGTTCAATATTTTCAGTCAAATTATCTAATGGTTGAGATTGATTTATAAATATCTAGTGGTTTAAAATAAATATGTATATAATGTGCATGTATCTGAATCTATTTCTGATTGGAAATCTGAATATGCATAAGACTGTTTCTGATAAGATTATGTATCTGATATAAACTCTGATTTCTAACTCTGTGATGGACATTATTCATTAAACCCTTTACTCTGTTATTATTCACTGGGTTTTAGCTTACTGTATTATTTATGTATGTAGGTGATCAAGCGCGTGGCCAGGCTTAGAGGCATCTGTCTAAAATCTGTCTTGTCAGCCAACTAATGTGCCTCTCGTGGAGGCTCCGAATGTGTCAAGTGGTTATTGCTTAGTAACTTAAAGTTTAAGTTCGGTTTTCGTGTTTGGTTAAGCAAGTCTTGGATATTTTGTAAATATGGCTCAGTTCCTTTTTGGTCTAATCTGTGTATATATGGTGACTTAAAGTTAATGTGTATATATGTATATATAAAAGTTTAAAATTTTTCTGTCTCATATAAGCCTGCACAGTTCAATGGACATTGTATATTATTATTTGCTTCCGCTAGCCCCTAATATTTTGTTAATTTGTTTAGAGGCCGTAGGTAATCCTCGGATTACTGGCCGATTACGGTGCCAAACCTATAAGGGCGGGTTTTGGTCGTGACATATATTTAGCTTTGGTTGTGAATCTTAAAAATTAAAAAAAAAAAAATGGTTGTGAACCTTAAAATAAAAAAAAATAATAATAATATAAAAAGATTGGAGGTATATTTAGCTTTGGTTGTGGATCTTTAAAAAAAAAAAAAGAGTTTTTTGTGAACCTGAAAAAATGAATAAATAAATAAAAGAAAAAAGATTGAATGTATATTTAGTTTTGGTTGTGAATCTTGAAAAAAAAAATGTTTTTTGTGAACCTGAAAAAAAAAAAATAAATAAAAGAAAAAAGATTGAATATATATTTAGTTTTGGTTGTGAATCTTAAAAAAAAAAAAAAAAAAAAAAGATTTTTGTGAACCTAAAAAAATAAATAAATAAATAAAAGAAAAAAGATTGAATGTATATTTAGTTTTGGTTGTGAATCTTTAAAAAAAAATATATATATTTTTGTGAACCTGAAAAAATAAATAAATAAATAAAAGAAAAAAGATTGAATGTATATTGAGTTTTGGTTGTGAATCTTAAAAAAAAAAAAAAATTTAATGAACCTAAAAAAATAAATAAATAAATAAAAGAAAAAATATTGAATGTATATTTAGTTTTGGTTGTGAATCTTAAAAAAAAAAAAAAAAGTTTTTTGTGAACTTGAAAAAAAATAAATAAATAAAAGAAAAAAAATTGAATATATATTTAGTTTTGGTTGTGAATCTTAAAAAAAAATTGAATGTATATTTAGTTTTGGTTGTGAATCTCCATAAATACTCACAGGATAGGTTATTCATTGCCATCCCTAACAAGATGTATGTCTGTCGAGGAGAGAGAACATGAACCAACAATTGCTCAAAAATTGGCTTATAGAAGGCAACTTCAAATTGACCGACAGAACACGAACCAACAATTGCTCAAAAATTGGCTTATAGAAGGCAACTTCAAATTGACCTGCGATAATGGCCCTGTTTGGTAGAGCTGTGGGAAACTACTTATAGCTTATGCCCAAACAGCTTATAGCTTATAACTTTCAGCTTAAGCTGATTTCCAGCTTATTCTCAAAGCATTTCCTGCCCCACTCAAAGAATAAGCTGATTTCTGACTTCCACAAAGCTATAAGCTATAAGCATAAGCTAAACCAAACATATCAAAACAGCTTAAATTAAGCTGAAAGCTGAAAATAATCTCTAACAAACAGGGCCAATACTGTCTCTCTCTAACACGCACATGACACCAATACAATCTAGCACAGCACAAACTCAATCCAACGATTCCACATGAGAGCATGTATGGGTTGCTTTTATTGGACAATTCTCTCTCTCTCTCCGAGCCAAAAACAATATTTATACAGTTTATTTTATAAATCACATAGTAAAATCTATCTGGGTAAAAAATTAGTTTCGTTAGATATTGATGCATTAGAGCATCTCCAACGCTTCATTATTTTTTTCACCAAATTTGAGTCGAAAAATTGCCTTTTCACCAAATCTGATACTGAGCGCTCCAACCCTTAATTTTCATCAAATTTTCATCCGGGACAACCGGGTGGTCGACCGGCCGGTCGACCGGCTAGCCCAAATTTTTTTTTTTTTTTTGAATTTTTTGAACTTTTTTTTTTTGAACTTTTTGAACTTTTTCCGGGTCGACCGGCCGGTCAACCGGTTAGGCAAATTTTTTTTTTTTTTTTACGGTTTAAACTGATTTTCCTTGAACTCTTTGAACCTTTCATTGGTTGACCGGTTGGTCAACCGGCCGGGCAACCGGTTGGTCAACCGGCTCCTCTTTCCAACGGTCAGGAACAGTATTTTGGTGAAATCAGTATTCTGTCGTCGATTTGATGAAACTTTTGATGAATTGTCGATTTGATGAAGCGTTTGATGAACCGTTGGAGGAGTGAACAGTGCATTTTTCATCAAAATTCAAATTTGATATCAACTCTGATACACCGTTGGAGATGGTCTTAGTGAATGAATCAAATTTTATTTTATAAAATGAGCAGTTTAAGTTTGAACTTATAGTTTTTATTCATTTTTTAAAATAAAATATAATTTGTTCACTAAAATTGATTTATATAGACTATATTTACTATAAAATTTACAAGATGAACCATATCATCGTTGTGGGCTCGGAATGATACCCATAAACTAGAGTATGGTGAAGTGCAAGGTTCCCCTATAGAATCCCTACAATTACAAACATTTTTTTTTTTATGCTTAAGGCTAATTTACCAAATTATCTTTTAGTCAAATTTTTCAAAATTTTCTTTTGATTGAGGCCTCATTTAGGAATATGTTATTTTAGTAATTTTTTGACCGTTTACGAAAAGCTATACATAAAAATAGACAGAGTGATATGACAACTTATAATAATTTTTTGACTAAAATACTTAACTCCCAAACGAAGCTTTAAGAGTGAGTTTGGTAACTTCATAAAAAAAAAAAAAGCCAATAAGCAAAAAATTATTATAACTTATCCCATCATATATTTTATGAAAAATAAAAAATTAAAATTAAAATCCCAAGCACACTCTAAAATTATTAAGTTGCCTCTAAAGCCAAGCATACTTAGGCATCGTTTAGAAAGACAGATCCGTGCTATTTTAGTCACAAAAAGATAAAATAGATTTTTTAATTTAATAAGATAAAATATTACATCTAATTCATAATCATTATATTTTTTCTTTTACAAAAAATCAAAAAAAATCAAAAGCCTTTCTTAAACAAAACTTTTTAATTCTAAGATAAAATAGTCAAAAAAATCAACTTATTTCCTAAACGAACCCTTAAGTGGAAGGGGTTGGCTATTCACGGCGGTGCAGGGCAGAGGCAAAAGCAATTACTCGTGATTACGGTGGTGTGTGTTGATTTTCCGAGAAGAAAATAAAAAAAACAAATTGTTGTTGCAGTGGAATGACAAAAAAATATTTACAAAAAGTAATAAACATTATAAATATGGGAAAATTATAAAAAAATAAATTGTAGAATTTAATCCTTATAACAAAATAAATCTTGAGATCTTAATTTTATCACCTTAAATCCTAAAGTTTTTATTTGTTTTAAATATAAACTATTTATCTATTTTTGTGAAGTAAAATCAATAGAAAAATAGATATTTTATCTATTAAATTTAATAAAAATGGGTATTTTGTTAAAATATTATTTTTTAATCATTTTTATTTAAAAAAATAGACAAATAGTTTATATTAAAAATAAATCAAAAGATTAAGGTTTAAATTGATAAAATTAAAAACTTAAGATTTATACAAAGGTCAAACATTGGAATTTTTTTAATTTTATAATTATTCCTATATATTATAATAATTAAAATTATAATTTTTTTATAAATATTTTTGTCTTTTCACTTATGTCTAATTCTCCTGTTTATTATAGATAATGTATAATATAATAATGGCTGATGAATATTTGCAAAATACTAGATTAAAATTTTTGTGTTTGAGAAGAGAATTAAATTTTTTTATAGTTAAATTTGATATTTATAAAAAAAAAAAATAATTATAAATTTAATATGATATTTTATCTTATTAACTATTTTAATTTATTTTATCTTTTTATAAATATTCTTTTTTGCACAAGATTTATGTTTGTCGAGGAGAGAGAACATGAACAAACAATTGCTCAAAAATTGGCTTATATAAGGCAACTTTGACTTGCGACAATACTCTCTCTCTAACACGCACATGACACCAATACAGTCTAACACGGCACAAAATCCAACGATTCCACATGAGAGCATATATGGGTTGGTTTTGTTGGACAATTCTCTCTCTCTCTCTCTCTCTCTCTCACACACACACACACACATTCCGGGTATGTTTGGTTTGTGTTTGAGAGATGTGTTTTAGAGATAAAAAGTACGAAAACATGTTTGGTTTGGTTTTTTGGGAAATTTGTTTTGGAAAATTGTTTTGAGAGAGAGTTTTGGAAAAAGTGATTGATTTGATGTGTGTGTGAGAGAGATTTGTTTGGAAAACTTGTTTGGTTTGTGTGTTTTGGGAAATTTTTTTGGGAAAATTTGTTTGGTTTGATTATTTTTGAAAACTTATTTGTAGAGAAAATTTCCAAAATTTTTTTCAGAAACACAAACCAAACGAACCCAATATTTATACAGTTTATTTTATCAATCTCATAATAAAATTTAGAGTAAATTATTTATAAGGTCTATTTGAAAGATTTATATAATATATGATCTCATAAAAAAATTTATAATTCAATAAGTCTTTTAATTTTTTTTGAACACATTTATCTCTAATTTTAATTAATTAATAACTTGATTAACAATAATACTATATATGAGAAATTTAATGTTATCATAGATTATAATTATATCTATATAGTTAGAAATTTGAAATTCAAAACAACCTAATTAATGGCAATATCATATATGAAAAATCTAATATTATCATAGATTGTGATCATATCTATATGGTTGAAAATTTAAAATTCACAACGTAAATGTAACATATAACGTCCCAAATTTAGTATGATATTTCCAAATCTAACGTGACATTCCCATATATTTCTGAAATTCAAAATAACTTAATTAATGGCAATATCATATATGAGAAATCCAATGTTACCATAGGATCATATCTATATGGTTGGAAATTTGAAATTCAAAACATAAATATAACATGTAACATTCTAAACTGAATGTGACATTTCCAAACCCACCATAACATTTTCATATGCTTCTCATTCCAAACCCAACGTAATGTAACATATAACATCTCAAACATACCGTAACATTCCCATATACTTTTCATCTCAAGGCATTTTAATACTCTATCGTTGAATTATGAATAATGTAACTTCTTAAATGTAACATATAATATCCCAATCCAACCCTTGTATTGAACTACCATCACCTCAAACTCAATGTAACTGCAACATAGAGTGATGTGATTCAATTCACATTCAATTACAAACACAAATCCCTAATAATTTTACGCAACCTATTGTGATATGTATATAAATACTAATTACAATAAATATGCGATACACATTCAAATATATATACAACCAAACAACGACAACGAATGAATATAGATCGAATATAGCCCCTCGTGCCCCATTAAAAACCTTTCCCAAAGAGGTGCCAATGGCAATGGCCCCTTATTCAAGAACATGAATGCAACCTTTGGAACTCTCTCGAATGGATACTTCTTTACTCGCGAGGTAAAAGATGCCCTCCACAAGAGCTCTTTGTCCGTCATTTTGTGAAACAAATTCGACGGAGGCTTGATCCATTGTTCTAAACTAGTAGGCTCCTCGACAACACACGGTTAGGGCCGGCCTTGGGCTAAGGCTAGTAAGGCCTATGCCTAGGGCTCTCAAATTTTGAAAATCTTTTATACCATTAAGTTTTAAAAAAAGGCCTAATTATTATTAGAGACCCTCCAAAACAAAAAGGCCCACTAAAAAAAGACTCTAACACAAATATGTTATAGGCCAATATTAAAAACAAATAAAAAAATTAGCCAAAGACCCTATAGATATTTGTTTGATAAATATATATAAAAGCCCCACTTAAAACTTCGTTTAGAACCCTACAGACTTCAAGACCGACCACGGTTGGAAACTCGGTAGTGCCGTGGCCACTGCCATAGCATTATTAACTCTGAAATACCGAATTATGTAGATACTAATGACTGAAAAGCAAATACACAATAACAGGAATGCCACAAGCAACAGCCTTTGTGAGAAAACCTTAGATTGAGTTGTTCTAGCTGTAACAGTCGGGTCCTTGCCTTCCTCCATTGGCCATACCCGAGATTGCATCTTTCACAACAAAACCAAATCAAATCTACCTTATGGGTATTTTGTTTTCTACTATTCCAATTCCAATAAAACCCTTTCCACACACAACAATTTCGAATTCCAAAACTTCTCAAAATTTGCGACTTTTCCTCCAATACAGCGAACCCAGATTCCCAAATAGCATCTCAGAGCACTCTAAACAGTGAAGTTGGTTTGAATTTTTCTAGGGTTTAAATTATGTTGAGCCCCGGTTTGACATTCTTACTTGGGCTAAATAAGCATATAAGGACAAAAAAGAGCTACAAAATCACAAAATGCCAAAAAAGTTGAGTTGGGATGCAAAATTACCAAAATGATTCATATACAAACCAAAAGTCAAAAAGCATTATTCTAAAGTGGAGGGTAATTTTGTCATTCCAATGCCAAAAAGTCAAAAAAGTCAAACAAAAAAACCAGACAATTAAAAAAGTCTTAGGCTAAAAAAATCAAAAAAGCTAAAAAATTAACTAAAAAAGTCATTACCAAACGATTCCGAGTAAGCCTTCTTAGCATAAGAAAAACTTTGGGATCTAATTTTACTCTATTTTTCAAAGCAGAGAAACAAATAGCAACCTTTAGCACACCTGAAATACAGATCATGGGCATGAGACTCAAAGACCAACTTTTTTTTTTTGAAATAGAAACAAGATTTCGATTGATTTTCGATAAAGCAAAGAGATAAGCGTATAATAAGTTGATGAAGACAACTTTACTCGAGTCTTGTTCTTCAACTTTACTTTGAGCGAATAGTTTAGCTTTTTTTGGTATAGAAAGACTGGCCATGGTCAAAAGTGAGAAATTTTAGGGCAGCTGAGAGGGTGAAAAACCATAGAATAGTAGATAAACAACCCACGAGAGTGGAAGAAGAGATATCTATGGGAATCTGTTTGCTGGGTCTCTGAAAAATGTAATTGATATCAAGAAGAGCATTGACTAAAAAGAAAAATATTTGATAGCTCAAATTTGTATAGTTCGAATTGTTTGAATCTATTAAAATAATATCGTTTTACTCTTCGAATGTATCAAAATGACATCATTTTACTTTCAAAATGACGTCGCTTTGAGACATTCGAGTCATGAAAATTGGAGTTACCAAACATTGTTGGACCAAAAATTAAATTCAAATTCAATAATCAAGATATTAAAAGTAAAGTTTTTTTTTTTTATATCTTATTTAATTATCAATCAATCATATTAATTACATATTATTAAATTTAGAAAATAAATTTCAAATGTAAACTGATATATTATTTTTCTATCAAGAACTGCTAACTTTTATCAATTGCAAAACAAATAATTTCATCATAAATTATTATAATAAAATATTGAAAATTTTATAATTAATATTACAACAATTTATGATTACAACAATGATTCATCCCACTAATTTTAGAGCACTAATTGACCACTAATGAGGTGAAAATTTAAAAAAAAAAAAAAATACAAGTACAAAATATACCATCATATAGGATCCATACCACTTTAAAATTATTAATACTCATCTTTTTAATGATCGCACTCATTTTTGTTATGATTATGCACGACACCAAGCCAATGTAATACACAGCACAACTCGATATTCCACGCGAATAGACATGGGTTCCCTTGTCCGACAATTCCTCACTCAGAAAATAATCCAATAGATTGTACCTACTACGTTGTCGTGTATCCTACTTAGGGATTTTTAGAATTAATTTTTTATAAAAAGATATATAAAAAAATAGAGAGATAATGCAATCTAAATAAATGTATTTATTTAGTGTATTCCCAAACAATCCCTTAACAATAACAAAATATATGATCATTTTATTTGTTATTTATATGGAAACTGCATAAACTATTGAGTAGATTGTGCAAAAATAATATACAAAATATATATTTTGCTTAATTTAGTGTATTTCAACAATATTCTTTATTTTAACTAACAACAATGCTTGATAACTTGAATTTTTATGTCTTGAATGTCTCGAATATCTCAAAACGACATTGTTTTGATACATTTGAGCCATTCGAGTCACACAAATTTGAACTATCAAATATTTTTTTTTAACTAATCAATCAAATTAACTTAATTAATTTTTTAAACTATTATATGCATAAATAAAAAAACACAGCTATTTATGATACATTGCATATACATTTAGTGTTGACGTGATTATTGATGTAACATTTATAAATATATATTTAAAAAAATATGTTATTAAATTATTTTTTTAAATAAAATTTTTATACGAAACAGAAACAAAAATAAAAAAATAAAAAAAAGGGAGCCATACATGTGATCAATAGATTGGAGCAGAGAAGCAACATAGAAGAGTTGGGGATTTAAATAGTGATGGAAGACCCTTCGATTTGTGGCATGATACACATTAATTTTTAATTTGTCATATACTCAATTGTATATGATCTATTTCCTCTATCATATTATTCTGAATAAATTTAAGAATATAAATTATAAATATCTAACCTCACTCATTAAAATGGCTCATATAACATTACTCACACACCCTATGCCAAGCCAATACAACACACCATTCTTTACAACCAAAAAAAAAAAACTCAATTCACGATTCCACACCAACAGATACGGTTGCACTTAGGGGTGTACACGGTCCGGATTGGTTCGGTTTTGAGAAAATCCAAGAACCGAACCGATCCTAACGGTTCTGTGATTTTGAGAACCAGACCAGACCGTTACACTTGTAAAACCGGACCAGAACCAAACCGAAAAAACGGTTCGGTTTCGGTTTGGTTTACGGTTCCAAAAATTTCTATTTACAAGAATAAATTATTAATATTAGCAAAATAATTACTCAAACTAATTACATTTAACTCATGATAAAAACTAATAATATTAAGGTATTACTTAATATTACATATATATACCATCCTAATATCATTAAAATTATAAAAAAACCAATTAATAAAATAAAACTTGATATTATATATATATCTTTTAAAATTCGGTTCAGTTCGGTTCGAACCGCGGTTTTTTCATAAAATCCATTAACCGAACCGTTTTTACGGTTCTCATATTTTTAATCCGAAACCGAACCAATTCTTAATAGAACCGAACCAAACCGTATGATTCGGTCTGGTTCGGTCCGGATTACCGGTTTGAACGGATTTTTGAACAGCCCTAGTTGCACTGATCAAACAATTCTCTCTTAGAAAATTATCCAGTAGGTTGTACCTTCCATGTTAAAAGCTCATTTGATAACATAATAAAGGGCAAATTACATATACCTCCCTCGAAGTTTAGCTAAATTACAGATACCTCTGAGATTTTGAAAATTACAGATACCCCCCTAAGGTTTATATTTTCATAACAAATTGCCCCATGAGGTTTATATTTTCATAACAATTTGTCCCCTAATTTGTTATGCAAATAATACCTTCAGAGAGGTATCTGTAATTTCTCAAAACTCAGGGGGTATCTGTAATTTTGCTAAACCTCGAGGGGGGTATATGTAATTTGCCCTATAATTAAATAAATTATTGAGTAAATTATACTGACACCTCCCTGAGGTTTATATTTATTACAGTTCTCCCCTCACTTTTTAAAAATTACATCTCCCCTGAGATTTTAAGTTTCATTACAGATTCCCCTCTCAGCAATTTAATTTTTTTAAATACCAATTTTGTACTCACTAGGTAAATTACATTAACACTCCTCACATTTTAGAAATTACAATCCCCTCCCTAAGGTTTAAAGTAGTATTACCAATTACTCCCTCAATTAGTATTAGTTGGAAAAAAATTCATTGAAAAAAAAATTAATTGGGAAAAAAATTATTTGAAAAAAAAAATTAATTGAAAAATTTTTTTGTTAGTAAAATTTTTAAATTTATGTTTAAAAAGTAACATAAGCTCATTTTTTGAATTTCCGTTTTTTCCTCAAATTTACAAACCGAGACAACCATTTATAAACAAAAAAAATTATCAAACAAGTTTTTGTGACAGTTTTTAAAATTTTTGTAAATATAAATTGAAATGAAAAACTGAAAACGATATGGTTATCAAATAGGCTTCAGATGGTAAAAATGTCGTAAAATTAACAAATAATTAAATAAGTTATCAACGTAAGAAATGACTTATCAAAAGATTCTTAGGCTATGTATGATTTGATTTTTAGAAACATTTTTTAAACATTAAAAATTAATTTGGTTAAGAAATAAAAAATAAAAAATAATTATTATTTTTATATAATTTTTATTTTTCGAGTGGTTAGAAATAATTTTTTATAAATTAAATTGAAACGGTCATACGTATGTATATAATCTACCGCTCATAATAAATGAAATAAAAAAGCATTGTAGTCAATTGATAGTTAAAAAATACAATCATTTTTTTTTAAAACACAGTAAGTTAAAAAAACCAAATTATAAATTTTTTTTTTGCTAGACAAAGTACAAATTTTTTTAAATTGATATTTTAAAAAAACAATCATTTGCAATCATTTTTTTAAAAAAAATACTCTGAGTTAAAAATCCAATCACAAATTAAGTTAATTGATAGTTAAAAAATACAATCATTTTTTTTTTCTGTAAGAAAACACAGTGAATTAAAACCCAATCACAAATTAAGTCAATTGGTAGTTAAAAATACAATCACATTTTTGCTCATAATAAAAAAAAAACACAGCGAGTCAAAAATCCAATCACAAATTAAGTCAATTAATAGTTAAAAAACACAATCATTTAATTTTTAAAAAACACAATGAGTGAAAAAAATCAATTATAAATTATTATTTTTTTCAAAATACAATCTAATCATCGTCAATAATGGATACTTTATGTGAACCTAATGAATACAATCCATTCCCCCCTAAAAAAAAACACAGTGAATTAAAAATCAAATCACAAATTAAGTTAATTGATAAAAAACACAATCAATTTTTTTTTTTTTCAAAAAATAGAGTAAGTTAAAAAATCAATTACATTTTTTTTTTTCAAAATACAATCTAATCATTATCAATAATGGGTACTTTATGTGAATCTAATGAATACAATTCATTTTTTTTAAAAAAAAACACAGTGAGTTAAAAATCAAATCACAAATTAAGTCAATTGATAGTTAAAAAACACAATAATTTTTTTAAAAAAAATACAATGAGTTAAAAAAATCAATTACAATTTTTTTTTTTTCAAAATATAACCTAATCATCATCAATAATGGGTACTTTATATGAATCTAATAAATACAATCCATTTTTTCAAAAAACACTGTGAGTTAAAAATTAAATAACAAATTACGTCAATTGATTGTTAAAAAACACAATAAATTTTTTTTTTCAAAAAACACAGTGAGTTAAAAATCAAATTATAATTTTTTTTTTGATAGACAAAATACAAATCACAAATTTTTTTTTTTTGGTGTAGATATGCCGAACACTTTGAAAAAATGGTTGAGTATTTGGGTTTAAGTTTGGTTGTTTTCTAGTTGTTATGATATTTTTGTGATTGTTCATGTTTATCTAACTACAATCACATTTTTCTTATAATAAAAAAAATGAACCATTGAAAAATAAATAAAAAGATTGCTTACAGGTTTTGAAACTTTCTTTTTGTGACTATTCATGTTTATCTAATTGCAATCACATTTTTTTCATAATAAAAAATATATATGAAAAAAAAGAACCATTAAAAAATAAATAAAAAAAGATTACTTACCAGCTTTGAAACTTTCTTTTTGTGATTTATCTAACTACAATCACATTTTTCTCATATAAAAAAAAAATGAAAAAAAAGAACCATCGAAAAATAAATGAAAAGATTACTTACAGGCTCTGAAACTTTATCTTTGTCTTGGCTTGTCCTGACTTGGTTTGTCTTTCTAGTATAAAAAATAAGTGAAGAATTATGTGTTATAGGTATGGGAAAAGTTGAAATGGAAGGCTATGATAGGTATGGGAGAAGTTGAAAGTGAAGAATTATGTGGTAGAAGTGGAAAATGTTGCAATAGGTATGAGAGAAGTTGAAAAGGCCGTATATGGGAGAAGTCAATAAGTACTGTTGTTTTTTTTTTTAAAATCAAAAAATTAAGAAATTAAGATTGGGATATTAGAGCTCCCACAAGACTTGTGAGTAAAAACTCCATTTTTCTTATATAATATATAGATTTTAATCAAGAAAATTACTTGACAGTGGATATAATAATTTTTTTACAAAAATATAAGAGTACAAGTGAATCTATAGTGAGTGTAAGTGAAAAGCTGAAGAAGTACAAGTCTCACTTGCATGTTTATGTATTTTTTTTCAGTGTCCAACTGTTAAATAATTCTTCCCTTTTGTTATAACTAATTAATTATTGGGAAAATTAGTTTAAGATCCTTCTCTCATTTTTAGTAATGAAAGAGATCCACAATATTATTTTATGATATCTACGGTCCCTCAACCCCACACCCATATATCATAGAGAAATTTAAGTCTCTCAAATCAAATCAAATCTCATTTCTTTCTCTTTCTCTCTCTCTCTCTCACACACACTCTAAACTCTCTCTGTCTCTCTGCTAAATTCAACTCAACCATGGCAAATTATTGTGTGATCTTCTGCGAAGCAGACGATGATGAAGGCGTTGTTGTGTCCTCCGAATGTTGCTTCTTTTTGCTTCTACTACCCATTTGTATGTATGTATATATATATATAGAGAGAGAGAGATAGAGAGATTATGGTTTCTTCTATGAAGAAATTTGACTAATCAGGTGAGAGAAACTTTCGGTGCCATAGAAACAAACCACAATATTTTGAATTGCCTCAAAAAATTGAGAAACGAGTTAGTAAATCGGAGAAAGTTGGTTCCCAATTGAATAAGAAGAAACTAATGGTGGAGAAAAAATCAAATTGACTATTGCTTCATTGTGGAACTTCCGCCATAGCCGCTACTTCTGCCATAACACTACAAGAAATCAACTTTTTAGGGACAAATTTATTCTGTCCTTAAAAGTATAATATTTGTTGGGAAAAAATTAAGTCAACCAATTTTCTCCGTTGCGAGTCGCGAAATTTGTCCTAAATGGCCCGTCCCGAAAAGTCAAAAAATGACTTTTAGAGACAAAATTTTACATTTGTCACTATAAATAGACTTTTAGAGACAAAAATATGTGGTTGCAAAAACTTTTGATTTTGAGACAATCAAAATTTATCTCTAAAAATCTAATTATAGTCCAGCAGGCAGAGTGGTTATGGAGACAAAAATTAATTTTTGAGACAACAGAAATTGGTCTCTAACCAAAAGAATTAAAAAAATAGCTATTTTTCTATTTTTTTTTTTTATAATGTTTTGGGAAGAGGGGATCACTATTGTTCCAAATTCACATTTGAATTAATTTTTATCTCCATACCTACTCTGCTTATTGTACTATAATTAGACTTTTAGAGACAAATTTTGGTTGTCTCAAAATCAGAAGTTTTTGCAACCACATATTTTTGTCTCTAAAACTCTATTTATAGTGACAAATGCAAAATTTTGTCTCTAAAAGTCATTTTTTGACTTTTCCGGACGGGCCATTTGGGACAAATTTTGTGATTCGCAATGGAGAAAATTGGTTGACTTAAGTTTTTCCCAACAAATATTATACTTTTAGGAACGAAATAAATTTGTCCCTAAAAAGCTTATTTCTTGTAGTGTAACCTAGTCTCTCTCTCTCTCTCAAAATCTGTGTGTGTTTAGCTATAATCTTATGGTATTATACTCTGGCCCTATGTGTGAAATCAATTTGCTTGTGTTTTGAACTCTTGTTATTTGATTTGATTGAATATTTCTGATTTAATTCAATTCTTCTCTTATTATTTCAAATGCGTATGTATATAAATTTTGAAGTGATTTGGTATGAATTATATGTGATTAAGTGATGTTTGTGATGATATGTTAGATTAATTTTTGGAAAACTCAGGGATGTATTGGTTCCTTTTTGATATTTGGTTACTTTAGTTTCTCTATTAATTTGTTTGCTTGTTCAGATATTGGAAGGAGCTCAAATATTAGAAGGAAAAAATGTGATTTTGAATGGATTTTCTCTGAGTTGATAATGATTGGGTATATATTTATTTTGAGGTAACTTATTGATCAATTTTCTCTGGTTGAGTTAAAACACAATTTTCTCTGTTTTGATCAAAAAGCAGAGAAAATTATAAGTAAACTAGAGAATTTGGGAAAGATGAGGAATGAAGTTGGAAGAGAAGAGAGAATTGTCACTTAACACTCTCGTGTGTGTAATTTTCTTTGACATGTTTAATTTTCTTTACCATGTGTAATTTTCTCTGCCATGTTTAATTTTCTTTGCCTTGTTTAATTTTTTCTATGATGTTCAATTTTCTCTGAATTTTCTCTTGTTTGAATTTAGAGAAATTTCAATTTTTTCTAGTTTGAATTCAGAGAAAGTCTTTGGGAAGTCTAGAATTTTTCTGGAGAGAATTTCTTTGAAAAATCCAGAGAAATTCTTTGGATTGAAATTTTTCTGAATTGATGTTGAAGGATCTTAGACATTATGAAAAATATTGAATATTCTTTATGCTATAAAATTTTAATGTTAGAGACCCTAAAAAAAAATCCCCTTAATTATTTAGTTATACCCTATATTATATTTAGTTATAATGCATATTTTTTTTAAAATTATGATTTAAACAATTAAAATTATTTATTTATTTATTTATTAGTTGTGAGTTCTCCCTCTAAACCTCTTCTCTCATAAACACTTTTCTCTCCAACCGCGCGCGCGTGTAAGGATCCTCTAGAGTAAAATCCTACAATGATCTCCTACAGTGATGCATGGATGGCTGACACCTGTCCCACTTAACTTCGAAGGGCTAAGATGCAACCTCACCAAAACGACGTCATTTTGATGAGTAATTTGAAAAAAAAAATAAAAAATTCAGATTTCAAAATTCCCTCCAGCTACCTATACACACAGTAGATATAGAAAAAGAGAAGAAGAGAGAGATGACTCTGCCTCCTAACGCCTTCGATGCCCTGCCGCCTGCCGACTCCCGTCGCTGCCAGCCGCTCCTTCTCTTAGACCATCGTGCAAGATCTAGGATTCCCTTTTTGTTTTCCTTCTCTCTCACTCTCTCTCTCTGCACTTGAAAGTCCAGAGGGTTTCAATGCTTGAAATTTTGTCTTGGGATTTCTTCACTGATTTAGCTAATTTTTCTCCCTCCAAAATTCACCTTCAATCATAACCTTCCTTGCATATCTCTATTTTCAAAAACATTCCTATTAAACTTGTAAATATTCTGGGGAAAAAAATGTTGATTGGAAGTGCTAAAATTTATTATTGTTTATAAGGATTTGATGAGGTAATTAATTGAAAATAAAAAAGGAAATAAAAATTTTCTACTAATAATAAAGAATTTATGCTTCAAGAGACTCTTCACTTCATTCAATCAAGCTATTTGGGTTTTTTTTCTGGTAATCAATTTCTCTCTCTCTCTGTCTCTCTGGTAATCACTTCATTCAAGCTATTTGGATTTCTTACTGGGCATTGTATTATCATAAATTATCATCAATTTTCAGTATAAAAATTAAATTTATTGTTTCCATATGATTATAATATATATATTGATTCATTACTTTGGAGAGGTAGAAATAGGACTTTCTTCTTTTGATGGGTCGCCGGCGATTTCTCTTACGTTCATGTTGTTGCTGCTCTTCTCTTTCTTCTTCTTCTTCTTCTTCTTTCTTTTCTGTTCTTTCTTTTTGTTTTTTGGGTTTCATCACCAGACAATGTCGTTTTGGTGAGAAAGCGATCTTAGCCCTTCGTTAGCAGTGAGATATATATATATATATATATAGTGGTCCTATAGAGTATCGACGATTGGTTTCTATTCTAAATCTCTACAGATTTATCTACTTCATTGCTTTCTAGTAATGCTAGGTCTTGGTTCTGCGAAGATTCTATCGTTGCTGATTGGTTTATGTTGCATATACTCTGTTTTGATGCACATAGCGTTCAATATAATGCATGTTTAGTGTTTGGTTATGGTGTTTTCTTTTTGTTCGTGTTCTTTTTACAATTTATGATATAGTTCTTGATGTTGTTAATGACAAAAGGATATGAAACTTAACCTCCTTGGTTTGTTCTGGTTCATGCTCTGTTTGGTAGCTGACGAAATATAGGAGAACGAGAGACTATTAGGTTTGAAATTTTTTAGTGGACAGAAACGTAAATAAGTTAAAACACCTACTCGCAGTTTCTTTGCTTTCGTTTTCCTCAGTTTTGTAGGCAACCAACCAGAGGATTGTGTCCTTTTTTCTTGTGATTTTTCTCGTTGATCAAAAGGACAAAAATCTGCATGAATTACGTGATTTTGTTATTCTCACATCTTCCATGAGCTGTCATCTTATACTCGGTGTGAAAATGAAATTTTTGTTCCCATTTTTGGAAAAATTCAATTTGATATCATGTTCTACATTTCAGGGAAAAGTGTGACAAAGCTAAGTAGGAAAGTTAATTTTTAAAATTCTACAATTACCCTCATAAGTTAGCAAATTAGACCAAAAATAAGAAAAGACAAATAATATAAGGACTAAGGTGGGTACAATGACAAACAATATATATTTAAGAATGAAAATACAATTCATTATTTTTAAAAAGGCGTGACGGTAAAAAGGTAATGACCGACTATAAAATAATAGGCAAGTACTAATATTGGTATGTGCTAGAGTTATAAATGTGTCAACGTGATTTATAGTTGACGTTATCATTTGGACATGACGACAACATGACACTAGTAGCGGCAACAATGCTATTGTAGTGGTCTAAGTTGATGATGATGGCTGTGTTTCAGTGGATAAAAGGGCATGATTAGTTGAAGTTGGTAACAATGGAGTCTTTTGGGAAACTGGTAAAAAGTTAACTTCCAGTTTTTTATCCATTTTAGGTCACATCACCTCTCACATAACTTATTTACAAAAAGACAAAATAAACTAAAAAAAGCGAAAAATCCAGCTTTTTACTAACTTCCCAAAACACCCCAATAACATTGTTGTCTAATTCACTAATAAGGGCAAGGAAAGAAAGAGTGAGATTCGATGAGATAGTCATAGCAACAACATGAGAGAGAGAGAGAGAGAGAGAGAGAGAGAGAGAGAGAGAGAGCAGAGAGAGGAGAGAGGAGAGAGAGAGAGAGAGAGAGAGAGAGAGAGAATCGTAGAGCGAGAAACGTAGTCAGAGTGTCATGCGTTTTTGTTAGTAATAATGTTTGAGAATGGCAACACGACAACATAATTACGTAAAAATGGCGATCAATGAACCGATCAATTACTATTCGAATATTGATTAAATTGATAATAATGATTAGGCTTTTACTAATTGATTGGGAACTATGAATAAGTTGGGAATTAATTGGTTTAGTGTGGCTTATGAACACTAATTGATTATTGAATCAATTATGTTTATTATATCAAGAATCCCTTCAATTAATTGTGATATTTGAATCTCCCTTATATTCTAATGGATTGTACAATCAATTGTGATTGTTCAAAACTTGGCTACTAATCGATTGTATAATCAATTGTAGTCTTTGAATCCAATCAATTTTGCAATCAATTACGATTTTCCATTTACTCTAATATGCCATGTCAATGGATTACACAATTAATTGTGCTTGAAATTTTAAAAGTTAAGATGTTTTGTTAATGTTGTTATGATTTTCAAGACAAAATTATAATCAATGTGCTATGTTATGATTCATTAGTAAAAGTTATGATATTTTGTTAATGTCGTTATGATTGTGGAAAAAAAGTTACAGTCATTGTGTTATGGTTATGATTCATTAGTAAAAGTTATGATTTGTACTACCAAAAGTTATGACTTGTTATGGTGAATCATAATAAAAAAATGTTACGATTCAAATGTTATGATAATTTGTTAGAAATAACTACATTTGTTATGAGTCATTGTTATATTGTTATGATTGATAGTGTCTTTATTATGACACCATAGTGTATATTATGACATTGTTATAATTCATTATAGTAATTGTTATGATTTTTAAAAAAAGTTATGATTCTTTCATGTAACCTATTAGATGACTTGTTTAACATGTTACTTTTTATGACGTGACATAATATGGACCGCATAATAAATACATATCATATGTCTTTTTAAAAAGTACACATTGTAGACTTTTCCTTTTAAATAATGAATTACCAATCCATCGGGCCATCTTTTAAAAATCATTACCTAAAATTTTTCATTCCCTACAATGAAATAAGGAAAGAACAATTACTTGTGAGGGAAACACATAGACGGTTTAGTAAACTTTCTAAAAAAATTACAACTTTCTAATTTATTGCTGACGACAGCCTTGATTTTGGTCTTCACAAATTGGACAAGTCATGTACTTTGGTTGAGTTTGTTTCTCTCTAATTAATTTGTGGTTTCTCGCTATATACCTTCAAGGCACCGATAAACATAATTATACTTCTCCCATAAACAGATTCTCTCTCACTCTCAACAGGTTAGTCAATTCTATCACTACACATACATAATCCACAAATCTCTCATAAATTATTTTTATGTACATATTATTTTGATTTTCCAGGGAGACTTGCAAATCCCTTTGCTATAATGTGGGTTTTCTTTTTTGTTCTTTTTTCCTGTTTTTTGTTCTTTCTTTCTTTTTTTTTTGGGTCAACTGTGCAATTGGAAAATGATTTGTCCCCCTAAAAAAGTCCCCCCTAATCCCTTTAATGCCCAAAACGACATCGTTTTGGACATTTTTTTTTTTGCCTTGGTTTGAAATTTAGGGGGATTAGGAGGCCAAAAATTAGGGGATGTAGCACAACCCTGTGTAACTATTGTGGTATATGAATTTCATTAACATCATACAAGGGTTATGGATTTGTCTAAATGTGTAAATAATTTATAAAGCTACAATGGATATATATAAATATAAATTGTTTATATTGTGATGTGGATTTGCTTTTATATTTAAATAGTATGATATATTATTTATTATTTTTGTAACTAAATATAATAGAATGATCATTGAGTGAACCAAACACTACCTAATTCTATGAACATCGATATGTTCTGGAGATTAAATAAAAAATTAAGGAAAATACATATTTTTATCTTTAAAATTTTAATCTGTAAACTTTTTATAGTTCATGCAACCTATGATTTATGGTTGATTTTTTCTTTTTATATTTCTAAACTACACAAATTTCTTTTTGTCCATGTGCAAAATATCACTTCGCTATTTTTCAAAAAGTTGAAGTATACCAAAAAAAAATTAATAAAAATGCCAAAAATATATATACAAATATTTTATTTTGTTTATAAAAAATATTCAAAAAATATTTACTAAAAAAATAAATAAATAAGTGAGCTAAATGACTCATGAGTTGAGCAACAACCATAACAATTTGTTAAGAATTGGATTGTTGGCTTAATAATCGATCCAGATTCGACTTCTAATCCAAAGAAAATTACAATTTAGGATATATATAAAATCAAAAATATTAGTAGAACATGGGAAGTACAACTCATGCGCAGGGTGTAACTCAGAAACAGGGGTGCAAAGTCACACCCCTCAATGTTTGTGTATTTTTTGTTTCGTTTGCTCCACAGAGCTGTAATTCTTCTATTAAATTATGATATCTATTTTTTTTATTAAAAACTTAAAACATGCAATTATTGACATTAAAAAAAAAAACTCCAACAAACATAGTTAAAATTTAATTGATTCTAAGTTATTTTTTTCAATACATTTTACACATAAAATATGTTATCATATAATTGTAAAATTAAATTTTAATTATTTATTTAAATTCGTGCATAGCACGAGTATTATTCTAGTATAACATATGACACCCTCTTTCTATTTCCCATTTCCCCAAGCATGCTGGCTTTCCTGTTGTTTTTCTTCAAGCGGCTTTCCTATTTATTTATTTATTTTCTAACTCAATTATATATATATATATACGTGCTGCTGGCTTTCCTGTTCTTTTTATCGAACTCAATAATATATAATATATATATAATTTTTAATGTAAGGAAGCCAATATAGAAGCGAATGTTTAATTGCAAACCCATTTGGTATATAATTTTTAATGCAAGGCTTTAACATTGAAGCAAATGTTTAACCGCAAATCCATTTGGTATATAATTTTTAATGCAAGGAATTGGACCGGTCAACCGGTTCAAGATTTAACCATAAATCCATTTAGTACATAATTTTCAATGCAAGGTGGCAACATAATTGGATTGAGTCAACCGATTCAGCGGTTTAATCGTAAATTGAAGTGAATTTCACAGAATACTCTAATTCTTTGTATAGAACGGTTCTAGCAGAGACCCGAATCGGACCAACGACTAGTTGACGGCCAATTGGTTCAACTGGCCGGTTTATTCCGATTTTCAAAACTATGGAATCACTTACTAGTTTTGCTGTTTTGAGGAAGCCCAAGCCTCAAAAGCCATAAAGTCTAGGAATGGCAACGGGTCGGGGCGGGGCTGGGGATTACACTCCTTGTCCCCGATCTGCGAAGGTATCATCATCCCCGTCCCCACTTCCGATCCCCAGTGGGGAACCTATCACCCCCTCCGGCTCCTGACCCCAAAAAATCCCTAACCCTTTTCTTTTCTTTTTTTTTTGAATTTTGCATATCCCATTTTATTTTTTTAGAGGTAAATAAAAATAATATATATAAAAGCATAATTCAGCAATGTCCAAACATAAATATCCAAACAACAACAACATGACAAACAAGATACAAAACAACACCAACACCACAAAAAAAAAAAAAAAAAAAAAAAAAAAAAAAACAACACCTGTGAACCTAAACCCTAAAATGAGTCAAAAAAATCACTAGAGAAACATATATATATATATAGAGGGGTATAGTAGTAATTTTAGTTTGGGGCAGAAACGGGGCCGGGGCGGGAGAACCTATCACCGTCCACGGCCCGAAAGTTGTCGGGGATTCATTTTCGAATATCATCCCCGACCTGTTGGGAGTATTTTTCGAGGAAAAACCGTTCTAATCGTGGTCAGAGAGCCGGGTTTCCATCGAATCGGATTCAAATTGCCTTCCCTAATAAAGTCAAACTGAAAAAGCTAGACCACCAAACACAATTGGTTTCTAAAACTGCATTTTTCCCTTTCAAAAATTGTATTTTTTTAAGATAACACTTAATTATATATTTAATTTTACTAGTAAAAATTGGTCCAAAAACATTTTCTCAAAATAGTTTCTCAAATGTTTTCCATTTAGTTTCTGTTTTTTTTTAAAAATTTTTATTTTTATTTATTTGTCTCAAAAACTAGAAATAACGTTTGAAAATGATATCAAACAAGTCTTTAATAGTAGTTGGTTCTAGAAAAAAATCTTACTTCTTAGTGATTTTACTTCATCACTTTGTTTCACCAACTGGGTGTTTGACACACCATATTTCATAAATAATAAGACTTGTCATGCAATATAAATTTTTCGGTAGTTCTACATGCACCAATAGTATACCAACATGTCTTATGACATTATTATTGACTCGACCCATTATATAAATTATAAATACCTAAAACCTCTAAAATTATGCCACATCATCTATTAGTATACTAATTAATATATTAATTAGTGCATATAACATTATTTTAAATTTTTACATAGAAGGTTTAAGAGTTTTAGTGAACTATTTGATGATATATAAGCATTTATCAATTCTAAATGAGGTCAGTATTAATTTTAAAAACACGTAAGATTGAGAGTGTGTTGAGAATGTCTATATATAAATGGAGAATTTTATAATACACATCAATATATCATATGCACCCTTAATTATGCAATTTTTTTTTTTTATATTTAGTTATGACATTATTTTGAGATGTTTGGTTATACCTCATATAATGTTTGGTGTTTTTTTTTTTTTTAGTTATGACTTAGAAAGTATAAAGTTACATTTTTTTTTCTGTAATTATAATGTGCATATAATATGCACGTTTTAAAAGGGTATATACCATAGTCTTTCCCATATATAATATAAACGAGATATATTATTTGGCTTGGTTGTTTGGTATTTCAAAGGATTTCAAGAATATCAAATATATAAATATCTCATGTATTGTACCTAAGTAGGATGCCTAGCATGGTAGGAAGTATTTATGTCTATCCAATTTGTATAGTTTCCCCATCCAAAAAAAAAAAAAAAAAAAAAAACCCTCAAAGATCCATGTAACAAAACAAATTTTAAAATTTTAATATATTCTTTTATTGTCTAAAAGGTATATGGTTTAACATTTATGCTGTCTAGCAAATATCCTTAATACATTATTTCATGTTAGAAACTGTATAGTTACTATATGCTACTATTTGATATTTCATCAGATATGGATCCTCATGTTGGAGGTGCTGGAGATCCCCCTGGAGTTGGTGGAGGTCCCCCTGGAGTTGGTGGAGGTCCCCCCACTATTGGGGCAGCAGGTATTTATCTATCTATCTATGTTATATATAACACAAAAATGTCTCAGAATTCTAAATTAAGAGCTCTAGAGGTAATGAGCCCAGTTGATGTGATGTTTTGGTCCTGTTTGTTTGTTTGTTTTTTTTTTCCTTCATTACCAAGTGTATAGAGCTCTCTTTAGAGCTCTATTTTTAGGGAATGAATCACTGCCCTATATAAAATTAATAGGTGACATGTGTGATGTACGGAAAATTATTTTTAAATGAAAATTTAATTTTGAGTTTAATACTTCATGATTTTAACAATTGAAAGCTAAATACAAATAAATTTGCTAATGGTTGATAAAATTTTTTGTCACTATGTGTATGATCCTATGTAGAAGGCTCATAAAAGCAATTTTTTTCAAAGTTATAAAAAAAATATTTCTCAATTTGAAATCAAATCCTTATTTGTATTAATCAAATTCACCAAAAATCATGAATTTCACTTGTATCAAAATATTTTTTTATGAAAAATAAATAAATAAATAAAACAACAAAATTCTATAATATACAAATTATGACTTGGTTATCACTGATTAATTATGTGACACATCATTATAATAGTAAATTTTTTATTCTAGCCAAATTATTTTTGCATATATTTTCTGGCAAAGCTCATGATTATGTATTATCAGTAATACTATAAATTCTAAATTTTTCTATAAAAATTATTCAAGAAACATCAATAGGTGCCTTAAATATACACAATTATTTTCAATGAATCATTATTATCTAATATAATACTCTACACTATTGATTATTTGACATTTGTCAATTTATTTTCTAAGGATTTGTACCATATGCACGTTACAACTACTGAAGAAAACTAGTTGTTGACCCGTGCAATGCACACTAGCTATTTTTTTCAAAAACTATTTGATGATACAATGTGTGTTATAAAAGAATAAAATATCATTAACAGAATTAATATCCAACAATGGCATTCAAACGTTAAACTAATTATGAAGGATTATAAAATAGATGTCATAGCCTTAATTGATACATGCGTAGACCTTTGTATTCAAGAAGGTTTAATCCCTACTAAATATGATAATAAAACTAGTGAACTATTAAGTTCTGCTGATAGAAGTCAAATGAATATTAAGTACAAATTACCCAAAGTACATAAAATTAAAATTAAATTATGATTTTAATTATTTATTTTGATAATATTAGCGCTATCGTTCTATAAAATTATTACTTCAATACTTATATATATATATATATTAATTTTAGTTAAATTATTTGTGTATTGTGATAATTTTAGTTCTATCGTATTATAAAAATGTAATTATTATATAATAATTTTTTATGATATTTATTAAATTATAAAATAATAAAATAAATACTCATTTTGATATTAAAATAATATTTAAATTAGAAGAAGAATTAGTAACATAAAATTAATAGTAATTCTAACTATTTAATTTTCTTTTTTATTCATTTGAAAAATAAAAATATGTAGAAATAGAAATTATATAAAATTTATTAAAAAAATTAAATATAAATATGTTGTAGTTGAATTATCATATAATGATTTTATATGATATATATATTAAATTGTAAAATTGTAAAATAAACACTCTTCATTAAATTAGCATATCAACTATATAAAAGAAATTCATAACCAAGAAAGAATCACGTAATAACATCTAAATCAAAAAAGAAAAAATTAGTATAATTCAAATTGATATTGGGTAAAGAGAGTTCATATAAAATTAGATAAAATTAGTATAATTGAAATTAGGTTTGAGTTTTTATAGAACTTTATATGTAATTAAAGAAATGCATGCTCATGTGGCCCTTCACCTAATAGAATATGGAGTCTTTTGAGCTCATCCTCCTCCCAAGCATGTAAGGATCTTCTAAAATTGAAACTCCACCTGCTGTGGCTACTGAGTCTTGACAGCTGCCCATTCAATGAGATATCCTTCTCTGAGCATAGCTGATACAGTCTGGGGAACTTCAACTTAAGACATGAAACCCCCCTCCGATTGTCAATCCAGAATAGGACCCTGTTACCATTTCCAATCTTAATTTCCACATTCTCGACATACAAACTGTGCAGCCTTGGATTGGACTGAGGCACACTCAGAATATCCCTCCAAATATTAGAAACTTTGACAGATACTTCTATTGATGGTAGCCATCTCCCTCCTGTTGATCCATACTTGCTGCAAATAACTTGCTTCCACAATGCATCATCCTCCAAAGCAAGTCTCCACCACCATTTCATCAACACACAATGATTTGCTAGCCTGACATCTCTAATTCCAACTCTCCCTTGCTTCTTGTTCAGTGTTACCTCTCTCCATTTAACCAGATGTACTTTCCTTTTAGACTCAGAATCCCCCCACAGGAATGCTGCTTGTAGCCTGTCAATCTCCTTAGCAACACACTTAGGTAATCTAAACAAAGACACGTAGTAAGTAGGCAAGGAGGACAAAACAGATTTAATGAAAGTCACTCTACCAGCAAATGACAACATTTTCCCTTTCCAACCAGTCAGCCTTTTCTTAAAATTGTCAATATCATGCAATATAAATTTTTACTGACCTATTTGATGATATATAAGCATTTGTCAATTCTAAATGAGGTCAACGTTAATTTTAAAAACACTTAAGATTGAGAGTGCATTAAGAATGTCTCTATATAATGGAGAAATCTATAATACTCATTTACATACCATATGTAACCTTTAATTACACAATTTTTTTTTCTTTAGTAATGACATTATTTTGAGATCCTTATTGTTTATTGCAGCACCTCTTGCCAATGCTCCTGAACAACCTGAGCCTGATAACAATGAGCAAGAAATGGGACCTTGGGTCATTCCAGGGCCTATCCCCGACGATATTTGGCTAATTGGGGCACAGGTTGACCAGGCTGCAATTTTTCAAGACCTTGTTGGTCCTGTCCCAGTGCAGCCTGTTATTGGTTACCAAGGTATGGATATAAACAAAATATTTTTTTTTACTAATTAAACATATTCCTTTTAGCAATAATTAGGTATAAGGGTAATTTTGTTTTACTATCTTTCATCACTTTGTCTCACCAATTAGGTGTATTGATATAATATAGATTTTGTAATCACAACATACACCCATAAAAACTAGGAAAACAAGAACAAAATAAAAAACAGCCCAACAGCTTCTCCTCCTCAGAAAGTCCTCTTTTCTCTGGTCTTAGCCTAATTGATACATTTGATCACCTGTTGGAGGCTCTGTACTATATCATTGATAGTGTAAGAACCCGCGTATATCATGAGCCTTCATCCATGTAGCCATCCTTACTTTGATAATCTCACTAAAAGCCTCAATATGAAGTTGAGTACCATTGAAAATGTAATCATTCCTATACTTCCACACAGACCACCCCACTGCCACAGGTAAGGCTTTCCAAATTTGCCTCACTTTCTTTTTGCATTTCCATCCCTTCCATCATGGAAACGAACTCTCCACAGACCCGGGTATAACCCAACTCAATCCCCACCAATCTACTAAGCATGACCAAATTTGCCACACAAATGGAGACCATAACATTATATGATTCAAGGACTCTGTTTCAAGGACTCGACTTGACTTGACTCGATATGATTTTTTTAAATATTATTTAATATATAAATAACATATTTATTATAAATTTAAAAAAGGATAAATGAATCAAACTTATTCGAGCTCGAGCTCGAGCTTGGCTTGTTTACTAAACGAGCCTAATATTGTAGCTTGAGCTCGGCTCGTTTACAAAATGAGCCGAGCCGAGCGCTTAACGAGATGTGCCGAGCTTATTTGTGAACAACTCAGTTTATTTGCAGCCCTAAACATAACTTGATCGAGTCAATAGGTTCTGCGGTTCGATCGCGAATTGAACAACAAATCTATTTAGCATATAATTTTTAACACAAGGAAGATAGCAACATAACCGGACCGAGTCAACCGGTTCAGTAGTATAATCACGAATTGAAGCGAATTTCACAAAATACTCAGATTCTTTATATAAAACGGTTCTGACTAAGATCTGAATCAGACCAAGGACCAATTGACGGGCCAACTAGTTCAACTAATCAGTAACGTATGATTTGCAAAGCCAATGGCAGCACTCACTAGTTTTGCTGTTTTGAGGAAGCCCAAGCCTAGATCACCAAACATAATTCGTTTCAAAAACAACAATTTTTCCTTTAAAAATTGCATTTTTTAAAGATAACACTTAATTATATATTCAATTTTTACTTCTAAAATTGGTCCAAAAATTTCTCAAAATAGCTTGTCAAATATTTTACGTTTAGTTTCCATTTTTTATTTTTATTTTCCCAAGAACTAGAAACAACTTTTGAAAATGATACCGAACAAGTCTTTATTAGCAGTTGGTTCTACAGAGAAACCCTATTTATTATCAATTTTATTTGATCACTTTTTTCACCAATTAGGTGCATAGATATAATATAGATTTTGTAATTGTATGACACAACATATTTAATGAATAGTCAGACTTATCATGCTATATAAATTTTTGCATAGGAAGTTAAGAGATTTAATGAACTATCTGATGATATAAAGCATTTGTCAATTCTCAATACGGTCAACGTTAATTTGGAAAACACTTAAGATTGAGAGTGCATTGAGAATGTCTATATATAATGGAGAAATCTATTATACTCATTTACATACCATATGTAACCTTTAATTACGCAAATTTTTTTATTTAGTTATGACATTATTTTGAGGTCCTTATTGTTTATTGCAGCACCTCTTGCCAATGCTCCTGAACAGCCTGCGCCTGATAACAATGAGCAAGAAATGGGACCTTGGGTCATTCCAGGGCCTATCCCCGACGATATTTGGCTAATTGGGGCACAGGTTGACCGGGCTGCAATTTTTCAAGACCTTGTTGGTCCTGTCCCAGTGCAGCCTGTTATTGGTTACCAAGGTATGGATATAAACAAAAAATATTTTTTTTTACTAATTAAACATATTCCTTTTAGCAATAATTAGGTATAAGGGTAATTTTGTTTTACTATCTTTCATCACTTTGTCTCACCAATTAGGTGTATTGATATAATATAGATTTTGTAATCACAACATACACCCATAAAAACTAGGAAAACAAGAACAAAATAAAAAACAGCCCAACAGCTTCTCCTCCTCAGAAAGTCCTCTTTTCTCTGGTCTTAGCCTAATTGATACATTTGATCACCTGTTGGAGGCTCTGTACTATATCATTGATAGTGTAAGAACCCGCGTATATCATGAGCCTTCATCCATGTAGCCATCCTTACTTTGATAATCTCACTAAAAGCCTCAATATGAAGTTGAGTACCATTGAAAATGCAATCATTCCTATACTTTCACACAGACCACATCACTGCCACAGGTAAGGCTTTCCAAATTTGCCTCACTTTCTTTTTGCATTTCCATCCCTTCGACCATTGAAACAAACTTTCCACAGACCCAGGTATAACCCAACTCAATTCCCACCAATCTACTAAGCATGACCAAATTTGCCACACAAATGGGCACCCTAACATTATATGATTCAAGGACTCTGTTTCAAGGACTTGGCTTCGCTCGATAAGATTTTTTTAATATTATTTAATATATAAATAATATATTTATTATATAGTTTAAAAAAAGATAAACGATTCGAACTTATTCGAGCTCGAGCTTGAGCTTGAGCTTGGCTTGTTTACTAAACCAGCCTAATATTGTAGCTTGAGCTCGGCTCGTTTACAAAATGAGCCTAGCTGAGCGCTTAATGAGCTGTGCCAACCTTATTCATGAACATCTCAGTTTATTTGCAGCCCTAAACATAACTGGACCGAGTGAATAGGTTTGGCAGTTTGACCACGAATTGAACAACAAATCCATTTAGTATATAATTTTTAATACAAGGAAGGCTGCAACATAACCGGACCAAGTCAACCGGTTCAGTAGTTTAATCACGAATTGAAGTGAATTTCACAAAATACTCAGATTCTTTATATAAAACGGTTCTGACTGAGATCTGAATCAGACCAAGGACCAGTTGACGGGCCAACTAGTTCAACTAGTCAGTAAGGTACGGTTTTCAAAGCCATGGCAGCACTCACTAGTTTTGCTGTTTTGAGGAAGCCCAAGCCTAGATCACCAAACATAATTCGTTTTTAAAACAATATTTTTTCCTTTAAAAATTGCATTTTTTAAAGATAACACTTAATTATATATTCAGTTTTTACTTTTAAATTTTGTCCAAAAAATTTCTCAAAATAGTTTGTCAAATAATTTACGTTTAGTTTCCATTTTTTATTTTTATATTCCCAAGAACTAGATACAACTTTTGAAAATGATGCCAAACAAGTCTTTATTAGCAGTTGGTTCTACAGAGAAATCCTATTTATTATCAATTTTATTTGATCACTTTTTTCACTAATTAGGTGCATAGATATAATATAGATTTTGTATTTGTATGACACACCATATTTAAATGAATAGTAAGACTTATCATGCTATATTAATTTTTATATAAGAAGTTAAGAGTTTTACTGAACTATTTGATGATATAAAGCATTTGTCAATTCTAAATAAGGTCGACGTTAATTTTAAAAACATGTAAGATTGAGAGTGCATTGAGAATGTCTATATATAATGGTGAAATCTATGATACTCATTTACGTACCATATGCATCTTTAAGTATGTAATTTTTTTCTTTAGTTATGATATTATTTTGAGATCTTTAGTTATGCCTCATATAATGTTTGGTTATGATTTTTATTTATTTATTTATTTTTTTAGTTATGACTCAGAAAATATGAAATTATGTCATTTTTTTTTGTATAGTTATAAGGTGGATATGATATACACTTTTTGAAAGGGTGTATACCATAGTCTTTTCCATATATAATGTAAATGAACTATATTATTTTGCTTGGTTGTTTGGTATTTCAAATGATTTTAAGAATATCAAATGTATAAATATCTTATGTATACTTGTACGTAAGTGGGATGGCTAGCATGGTGGGAAGTATTTATTTCTACCCAATTTCTATGGTTTCCCATCCAATAAAAACCAAAGGAGAAATTATCCAAAAAAAAAAAAAAAAAACCCTTAGAGATCCTTATAACAAAATAAATTTTAAAATTTTAATATATTCTGTAATTGTCTAAAAGATGTATTGTTTATCATTTATATTGTTGAGCAAATATCCTTAATACATTATTTAATGTTAGAAATTATATAATTACTATTAGTTAGTCTTATTTTTTTGTAATTATTATTACGTATTTTTTTTTTTATGTTGCATATGGTTTGAATTTCTCTTTTCATGCTACTATTTGTTATTTCATCAGATATGGATCCTTATGCTGGAGGTGTTAGCGATCCTCCCATTCCTGGGGCAGCAGGTATCTATATAAAACTAGTAGGTGACCTGTGCGATGCATTAGAAATTATTTTTGAAATGAAAATTTGATTTTGAGTCTTAATACTTCATGTGTAAAAAATTTTAACAATTGAAAGCTAAATACAAAGAAACTTTTTAATTGCTGATGAAATTTTTTGGCACCGTGTTAGAAAAGCAATTTTTTTAAAGTTATATATAAAAAAAAGAGTATATTCTTAATCTGAAATCAAATCCTTATTTGTATTAATCAAATTTATCAAAAATCATGAATTTCACTTGTGTCAAAATATATATATATTTTTTTAAAATGAAAATTCTATAATATACAAATTATGACTTGATTATAACTCATGGTGTATTATTTTGGTTATTAATCAAAAAAGTCTTTGCAAATTTCTTATATTTTTTGTTTTGTCTAAAATGGTGCATCGGGTCTTTAATTATGTTTTAAAATAAATATAAATGTTTTGTAATAAAGAATTTCATGTTAAATAGAAAACTCAATATAAATTAATATTAAGATATTAATAAGGTAGACCGTGGCAGGAGGTGTATCTGCATCCAATGCTGCTGGAGCGAGTGATTTGAATGCTGATTGCAACCTTGGCAGCGACAATGATAGTGATGATGAGGGAGTTCCTTCCCAGGGCGCCTCAAAGCGTCGTCGGGTAGGTTGACTGGGTTTCATACCATAGCTTTAGGATTTTTGCTTTTTTACTTTCGTATTTTTCTTTCTCTTTTAGAAAAGATGTTATACGATCCCCTGAAAGAAAGGGGTTGTTGGTCTATTTGCTTGTTTTATTACTTCATTCATGGGGATTGATATGAACAAAAAGGTAGAAATCAGGATTCTACGAAAACAGCAGTGAGGAGGATGGGTTTTCGTGTTTTCAAAACCGCTCGTTCCTTTAGTGATACCATTGGATGACTGTAAGCAAGCTTAAAACACCAAAAGGCCTTACACCACTACACAAGAAATAGCATCAAAAATAAGCATCTTCAAGAGCCAAGATGAAACCCATGGTATATAGAAAATAATAGCTGAGGAAAAGAAAAAAAGTTCGTGCACACACTCGGCAACAAAAGCAGGTAAGGGAATGAAAAGAAAATAGCACTCCAAAAATTTAGAGCTCTCAACACTTGACCCACAACAATGGACTCACTTAACAAAAGTACCAGCATATTTAAGTACCTGCATATAAACACTTAGAACAAAAATATGGTAACTCACATCACTAGACCCACAACCTTACACACCCACACATATGGTGTAGGCGTCGTGCTTCACACGATTAGCCATGCCCATGATTAAAAAAAAAATAAATTTGAACTGTTAAAGTTCTACAAGTTTCAGAAAATTGTGTGTAATCTAATGTTCACTTATAGGAAAGCCAATAGTATAGTATGGACCATTTCTTGTTAAAAATGCTTCATGCAAACAAAAGCTTAAAAGCAAAGAAATACGAATCCATGGAAATAGAAGACACCAAAATAGCAAATTGAACATGGTAAAAGTCAACACAAGTGGAAAAAGAAAAAGAAAAAAAAATGAATTTTTTAAACAACATAGATAGAAACTCATGGACATAGACGATACCCAAAGACCAAAGACTACAAATTTTCTGGCTGCTAGCTCAGAGCAAGGATCCTCTAGAGTTTTTTTTTTTCCTAAAGTTTCTTAGAGTGGTGCATTACGTGGTTGAGATTTAATGACAAGTCACATCAATTTTTCAGCATTAAATCTCAACCACACAATACACCACTTTAGGAAACTTTTGAAAAAAAACACTCTAGAGGATCCTCGGTGGCTAGCTCATGCTCAAAAGCAAAAAGTTAAACTGCTAGCTTTTTGGCTGCTAGCTCATGCTCAAGAGCAAAAAGATAAATTGCTAGTCCTGAAATACCTACTCCCAAATTCGAGAACCACTTTCCAAACACACAACCTGTTGACTTGGATTTCACATCATTGAATGAAACTTGGGAGGGATGTTCTACAAGGACAAGCAAAAAAGAAGCAGCAGTATTTTTATTTAACATCTTAATTGAAAAAGAAAATGTAAAAATTGAGTAACAAGAGTAAAGTATTAATAGCGTAAAAGAAAAGAAAATTCAAGAACGATAATGCAGAAAAAATGTGCACTTAAAGTAATAAGAGTAAAGTATTAAAATATCAGGTTCATGAATGATTTGTGACGTTGTCATAATATATTCTAAGAATGCCTGGACTTTGTTAATTTCAGTTAGGAAATAATATTCACCTTCTTTATGTATTTTCTTTTATTTTTGAGTATGGGTATCAACATAAAAAACTCTTGGGCTGCCTTTTCTTAAAAGGATATGTGCATGCCCATAATCGTTGTTGTCTAAATATAGATGAACCTACAAATTTTAAATTTCATGACTATTTTATTCCCATCAAGACCTGACCATTAGACAAGAATACAGAACAATAAAAATGAAAAGAAAATCATACCAGAGTAGAAAAACTCCGAGGCACATTTAACATTATCTGAGAATTTATAGTCATGTCAAAATCAAATTTATCCTCTATTTCATTTTCCCTATGATCAAATGTGGATTTAGATATTGTCCCAATCATTACAATTTTTATTTTTATTTTTTCACTTTCTTCAGGTCTATAGCATTGCAAGAGCTTAAAGAGTATGCGAGACAAAAATATTTCATCATTTACATTTTTTTTTTCTTTGAAGAAACAAATCTTTCAAATCACATTAATTAAAGAAACACAGGAAACAGAGATTGAAAATATGTATCACTAACTTACACATACATGAAACTCAACAAAGAAAAAAAGAGAAAAGGCAGAGAGCAACCTGTAACTTTGACGCCATGTCGTGTTGAGAGAATTGGTTTTGCTCTACTGCTGGTTTTCATTTGAATAATTGGAAGAATCTTAATCATTCCCATCATCTTGGCCTTTGTTAAATTCATTCTACTCAACTTTTTCTTCACTCTTAATGTAAAAACTCTGGTCTAACACCGAATTCTTCTTCTTCTCCTTCTCCTTCTGGGTGTCCTAAACATTGACATATTAATCAAAACTTTGATCTTTGTAAAGAAGTTTAATATAGAAATTGTGAACACATTAAATAAAAAAAAATTGTTTTCTAAAATCTTTGACTATACGATTTTGACCATTTGTATCTAGTATTCAAATCCAAATCAATCAATAGAAAAAAGTGAAATAAAAGTTGAAATTCAAACTACATACTTTCACTGCAGGAAAATTGATTTTTAGCGGTGTTTCATAAACGCCGCTATAAGCTCTAAAAACGCCGTCATATGTTATAGCAACGTTTAATCTTTGCGTCGCTGATACAGCCGCCGTAATAGCTTCACAACGTTTAAAAAACGTCGCCAAAAACATTAGGCGGCGTTTTAAAAAATGTCGCAAAAACTTTGTCACATAATAACGTGTGACATCATGATGACGTCATTTAGTGGCGTTTTTTAAAAAACGCCACCTTTTTTTATTTTTTATTTTTAAAGAACATAAACCAAAGAATTTAACTAATTCCTCAACAAAAAAAAAAAAAAAAAAGAAGAAAGAATTTAATAGCAACTTCAGAATTTAACTAAAAACACGAATAGCTCAAATTTACATATCCATATACCAACCATGCATTAAGCTAATCACAATTTTTATATGTCCAATATAATTGCACATTTCATGAGATTTGTACCACACAAAATATATGTACTCTTTAATCCAAATTTTTTTTTAAAAAAAAATCACCAAATATATGTCAATGCAAGGTAACATTAAATCCAAATTGTCACCCAAAAGATAATCCAGTCCCAACATTTGAAGAACCAACTTCCAATTCTTTCTTTTCCACATGCTTCTCATTCTTTTCCACATGGTTCTCAGTCTTTTCATATGACTGTTTGAGCCATGACCTGGTTTCATCCTCCATGAAAGTCCCAAATAGTAGTGCCTGCAAAAGTGGGAGAAAAGTTACATATATCTCACCTTAAAAATCTACATATAGATCTGATTTTACAACATGAACCACCTGCAAAAAGTGAATTGATAAATGATCCCTCAACCTCAGACAACGTGATAATCAGATCACTCTGTCTAGGTTCAAATTGGTTTTTTCATTTATTTCAATAAATAACAATATGAACCACCACAATAACAATAGTAATCTTCCTTTTAAGCATCTGGTAACAATGTAAATGTAAAGTATTGCCAGGTAAAATGTCCAAAATTAGTCACATGACTGATTAAGTAAATTGCATGTTTCATTTCCTTGAATTTTGACCCCTTGTTGCTTCAAATGAAACGCAAAAACGGTTTCCCCAAGGCTATAAAAAGTTGTCAATGCATACCCATCCCCACAAAAATGTTATTGCATTTATAATCTAATGTAATAGTTCACTAATTGCATCCACGGTGTTTGCATAGACTAACAAATCAAACTTGTCAACTTCTGAAACGAAAAACAATGAAGTACAAATTTGAATCATTGACTATCTTTCTGGATGCACAAATAAATGCTTTAAGATAATAGTTCAAAAGATCTAAAAAATAAAAACAAAATGGACCTCAAGTAAAGATAATACTGATCAACCCAACAGTTTGTAATTTATGATATACTAAGATGTCATTCTTTGGCAATGAATTAAAGAAAAAATGGGACTGCCAATGATTAACAGTATACAGCTGATGAAGGAACAGAAAGCAAACAAATCAAGATTAGTGAGCTAACTTCCTATCACTTTATATCCATTAAATGCACAATGTACAAAAAGTACGCAGACAATTGAAGTCAACAGCACTTCATTTAGAACATCACTAGAAAAAGCAACCCCAGACTTACAGCTCTATTCTGAGCAGCAATTCCACTGATGAGAACATCTGTTTGAACTCCATCGATTTTGCAATAGGCCTAACAACACAGAACAGAGCATAATACTTGCATCATAATAGAACAAGGAGATGCAACAGAAATACAGGGAAAAAATTATAACGCACCTCAAGTCTGTTGTGAGCATTCACATGAAACAGCACTTTAAAGACATTGCCTTTCTGCAGAATTAAACACTAAATATGATAACAACCTTCTTCTTCTCCATGATGTATTTACATGGTCTAAAAAGATCAATAATTCGGTGCAATAATAAACAGCATCAAAACAAATAGGGCAAATTACAAACACCCCCTCGAGGTTTGATGAAAATACAGATTCCCCCTTGAGGTTTGAGAAATTACATCCCGCCCCCTGAAGTTTACATTTTCATAACAAATTGCCCCCTAGGGTTTTTATTTTCATACAGATTCCCCCCTAATTTTTCCTAATTTATTATGAAAATTTGAACCTCAGGGGGGAATTTGTAATTTCTCAAACCTCAGGGGGGGAATCTGTATTTTTACTAAACCTCGAGGGGGTGTTTGTAATTTACCCAAACAAATACTGATTGAAATACATTGGCAGACTGACCTCTAATGCCTCATTAACAGATTCAACGGACTAGTGAGGAGCAAAATATTTTCTTTGATGACAGGTTTGTTGCGACATAAGAAAATCCTTACTTACATATAACCCCATTGACTCCTCACAAGCAATTGTCTTGGGATATGATTTCAAAAGCATTCTTCCACCAGAATCAGACGAAAACAGTAGCTGATTTTGCATACTTCTAACCTCCTGTGGTGCTGTTTGTTCATTTATATGTATTGTCGGCAATGAATTAAAAGCAACATTACATGCTCCAGGCAGTTGTTGCTCGTTTGGTGTGCCACTACTCCCCATGATTTCTGAAGGTTTTGCAGGATATTCATTTAGCGAACAACAATCTGCTCCAAAAACACAATTGAAACATCAGAGCCAACACAGATAATCTCAGTACCCAACAAACACATCCATTTCACAAATATAGGGGAGAGTGTAGACAAATGAGGAGGAACCAAAACTTAGAAACCATAAACAGTTAATAAAATTCACATTCCAAAAGAATCAAGTTGCAGTTGAAAAGCAAGTAGATGTATGATCTATACTTTTGAAAACTCCATCCCCATGATGTTATCAACAAAACTAACGGAATGAAAATAAGTAATAACCTGTTTGAAGTAGTTTAAAAAAAAAAATAGAGTCAGGAAACAACATTTAGATAATTCCCAAATAGCCTGAGTTAAAACTGGTTCTTTTTAACTCAGGTTTATAGAAAAGTTTCCAACAACAACAAACCCAACCATTTTCAATTTCTTTTTCTATTTTATGCTACTTTGAGAACAAAAAACATTATTTTTTTTAAATAACTCTACCAAACATAGCCAGAATTTTGATTCACTTGGCCATTTGGATTCCTTATGTTTGTTGAAATTTTGTTATATCCACTGAAAGAACACAACTCTCTTTAAGACATCTTAAACCCTGCCACATAAAACTTTCAACAATAGGGAATCCATGGTGATCTGCGTAATACATCATGCGCATTGCCTTGCGGTAACTGTGGAAAACAATTTAGAGTCGGATAACGAACATAATTATGACAAATAAATATTGAGGCTCCGTGAAGCTCCACAAACTGGACGAATAAATATAAAACGATATATTCAGACATTTTTCTCTTTAGTATTCAGGCTGGAAATTAATATGTATCGTGGAAGTGAAAATATGACAAGGCAGAGAACCTGCAAGCACTATACCTTTTCAGTAATATTAAACACGTGATCAAGAAAAGTTGGTCTGTTAGGATGCCGAGCAATATTTACTCGCTGTATGGGAATCAGGTGTGTATACAGATCCTTCAGAGCCTGAAATTAACAATGGGAAGACATTAATAGAGTTCATTTTTTTGTATATTATGTATTTCTGAAGTGCAACAACATAGAAGAATTAGCCTTATTAAGTCTCTGTCCAATATCAGTCTAACAAAATCATGTAGCCATCTAAAAGCACTAAAATAAATTTGAAACTCTAAATGTTCAATTTTTCTTTGTTTTCTCCAAATTCTACTTCCCTTTTGTGAGGAGGTGGGTTCCTTTTATTTTTGACTCCATTTTTATGGGAAATTGAAAGAAAATGTAAATCGATCAAGAAAATGAAGGAAATTGAAAGAATTACAAAGCAAATACTCACAATTTCTCCATGTAGGTCAAATTTCCTAGAATATGAGGGATAGGTCCACTCAGCATGTTGCAGCTTAAATCTCTGGATCAAAATCAGGATAACGACACAGTTATAAGACAAACAGAACATTGAACGCCGGGTCTGTTGAGTTAGTAGTAAAACTCCATAAAGCTCCCCTCAAATAAATTCAATTTTGTGAAAAACACCAGATTGAGGAAATAGCAAAAGCACTTACAACACAGCAAGTGCCTGCATCAAGCGAATCACCGATGGGATTTGACCTGAGAGTTGATTACCTTGCAAAGATCTAGCATGCAAAATAAAATTCAGAGCAATTTTTTAAGTAAATAAGTCATAAGAAATTAAATCACTGGACTTCTATACACATACAATGTAGCGACTTGCAAGAACCCGATATTAAAAGGAATATCTCCAGTCAGCTGATTGTAAGACAAGTCCCTACCAATCAAAAGAGATTAAACATTCTTGGACTAGACATAGTAGCATTTATCCAGAATTTGGCGCACTTGCATTAGATGGTATACATACAAGACCTGGAAGGCGGTGCAGTTGCCTATGTTCTGAGGGATGCTACCAATCAAACTATTATTTCTTACATCACTGCATGTTGAAGCAAAATGGAAAAATATATCACAAAATGACCCAAGATACAGAAAACACAAGGAGCAATAAGAAATAGAATGAAGTGATCAATAACTTACAAGTGCCACAACCCTGTCAGCTGACACATGTCAGGAGAGAGAGTACCAACCAAATTGTTCCCTCGCAAACCTCTTCTAAGTTAAGAATAAAAACATACATAGGCACAAATTCGTAAGAATTTCGACTCACAATGTGAAAAACATAGGAAATCATAAAAATGCCAATATGGAAAAGATAACTGAGAAAATGGAAGGAGAAGTATACTCACAGATATTGCAAAACTTCATTCCAGTATATAAGCCTAGGTATTTCCCCGCTCAGTTTTTTCTATGCAAGGTCTCTAGAATAAATATATTGAAACATATGCATCTCAGTCATCATTCTAAAATTAGATAGAAATTAAATAAGAGAATGGAGAAAGATGACTTACAAGAGTTTTAAATTTGGAATTTGGGACAAGGTTGAGGGAATTGGACCAATTAACTAATTGTTTTTCAAAATTCTGGGGAGACCCATTCCAAAGAAGGGAAGAAAAAAATTATACAAGATAGAATTAGCTCAGTAAGGGACTAAACATGAACATGAGGTTGTCTAGAGACTTACAGGTGTTCTAGTTGTTTCAACTTTGAAACTGAAAACGGTATGTCCCCATATAACTCATTGAATGATAGGTCCCTAACAATAACAGATCTCATATTAATTGGTGTATAGTAGACAAAATGGATATCAACAAAGGGCGGCACATAGAGCTTCAATTCCCAATTCTTTCATAAAAATAATGATTATTACAGAGATTGGTTGTCATGCAAGAAGTCAAGTAAAATTTCCTTCACCACATGTAGTTGGAAATATATTATAAAGGGAATATCAAACTATTGAATTCTTGCTAAATTTTACTACTTAAATGTAAACATCAATTTTAAAGTTTTCGCAACACTGTTTGTACATTATTTCTTTAGTTCAACATTTTAGGATTTTAACTTTTCAATTATAAAATGAACAATTTCTTCCTTCTTCAAACACTACCTTTTTTTCTCTCTATCTCTGCTTCCCTCTGCTTTAATTGATCACTTTTCTCTGGCTTGTTTTAAAGGTCCAATTATAGTGTTGTAGTGACAGATGTCTAAGCAGTAAATCAAAGAACACTTAAAATTTGATTTACTAGATCTGTGAAATTCTCCACTGGATTGCATCACAAGTTTAATATGCTTAAACGTCAAAATGAATGCTACCAGACTCGATAGCAAGGTGTAAGAATTGAAAGTTAAGTATAAATGGTATAATTTCTCCTGCGGTGAATGGGTTGATTTTAAAAAAGGAGAAGGTCAGGGAGATTAAATCTTCTAGGAAGGACAAGAAATTAACAGACTTCAATGTGCAATTAATTATGATGGTCATGTGCACATATGAAAAAAAGGAATTGTCCATGACCACAAAACAAAAAAGGAAAGCACGTACGATTGTCCAAAAGTAATCTGACCAAAAATGCTTTGCATGCCTCCAAAACCACTTGTACCAGCTATATTAAGGCACCAAAGAAAAAGGGGGGCAGGGGGAAATCAGCCATAAAAATATTGAAGATTTACAGAAAAGAGAGACAAAGCAAGAAATGCCAAAATGAGATTCCAAAAAAAAGGAAAAATAATGGACTAAAGAGAGACAAAGCAGATATGATATTACCATGTTAGCAGATCGGAGAGAGAGAGAGAGAGAGAATGGATCTGATCTTAGAGAGAGCAGATCTGCATCAGATCTGCATCTCTTCATCGTTGAGCTTCTACTCATTGTTACCAACGATCCACATCCAACGCCACCTGCTTGTCCCGTACATGATTAGAGACACTAACAGCGCACTCGAAACCCTAGATAAATCGATTCACCATTGCTGCTGCTCAATCTGATGAAAGAGAAGAGTTTTCCACACAAGGACTAGAAATAAAGGAACAGAAACGAAAGGAGAAAACACAACAAAAGCAAAAAAAAAGCTGAAAATCAACTAAATCGAGAGAAAGCAATTCCAAATCGTTAGTTTTAGCCATGAAATTTTATAGATCTTGTGTGAATGTAGCAAATCTATATCAGAAAACCCTAACCTTGAGCCCTAGATCGATTTAGATCATAGGGATTCGAACAATCACGGAGATATACGCTCAAATCACGAGTAGAACAAGATTTTTCAGATCAAACAACTGAAGAATTGATGGAGATCGAAGATCCAACGCCTCGAAGATCCGATGCCTCGATTTCTCTCTCTTCCTGAAGTCACGCCTCTGTTCAATATGAATAAAAGAATGTCATAGCCTTGAGTTGAGCCACTGTTTAAAAGAAATAACCGGGGCACAAAACGAGAGATGGTTTTAGTTTAATTTTTTTGGAATTTGAAAATTCTGGACAGATTTCACAACGTTTTTGAAAAACGTCACAGAAAAAAACGTCACTGTATGTCCTTTTTCTTGTAGTGTTTTTATATAGTTATTTCAGTCTAAATCCCACTACCTCACTTTTGGAAGTTTTTCTTGAGTGGAGTAACCTGTTATAATCATGTAAGTCGTCAAAACAAAGAAAAGAATCATATTTGGATACATAGTTAGATGCAAACACACACAAACATATATGTATCTATATAAGATAACAATAAAATTAAATATTGGCAAATAAAATGCACCTTTAAACATAAAATTATCTACTAAAATATTGCAATGATTAAAAGGGATATCCGAATTGCCATTTAGAAAATTACATGTTGGACGTTGATTAATTCAGAATAAGCAAAAAAAAAAAAAAAAAGTTAACATGAAGACATCTGGAAAAGACCAATAGAGATGTGTGCAAATATACATATACATGTGAAGTTTGCAAAAAAATAAAAACTGCAATTGAGAATGTAGAATCGTGATGGCCTAACAAACAACTCTTTTGAATCATTCCATTTCCTAGATCTATTTTTCAAACCTTCAACAAAACTTTTGTTTCCTTCCTCGTTCCTTGTTGGTTGATTGGCTTTCATTTGCTATTTTCTAGTAACTTCTGATATATCCAGTGTAGAAAGAGAGGATATATCAAACTTTTGAATTGTGATTTTTTTTTTTTAAATACCACAAACCCAAAATGTTGAATAATGAGTAGAGAGTTACCTTCAAAGAAAGAAGAGTTCATTGCTGTTATTCAATAACTCTGACCACCATAGTACCAACAAAACTCTTAACTTCTCTTAAAATAAATAAACAAACTAAATGATGAGCTAATGCAATCATCAATATTCATTCTCTTTGAACTACCCATGAAAAGATTACCCATTGCTGTAGATATCGTAGCATAGAGGACTTCAACCCATTTTTTTCTTCTCTATAAATTTTTTCATAAAAATAATGAGTTCCAACACTACCCAACCAAACACCACCAATTTAACATACTGCTCACAAAATCCAAACTAAACTAAAACAATTATTAATATAAATAAAAAGGAATTTGGGATAGAGCAAAAATTCCAACACTAATATTAAAAACCACAGGAAACAAACGTGAATGAAGGATTTACAGTTATTTAACATTTAAAATGTGTAAACCAATAAAAATAAGAATAAGCATGAGAAATGAATAGAAGATGTTTCTTACCTAAAATAATAAATAGTCCTTCCAACATCAATAGCATCACCTATTTACACCAACATAAGAGAAAACATAGCATAGTTTTAAAGAGATTAAAAAAATATACCCAAATACCATATAATACACCCAAAAATAAATAAAAACTATAGAGAAGAAATAGATCAGAAGAAGCTTAAGAAATTAAGGGAGAACATTTCTTACCTGAACAAAATAAAAGTATTCCTTCCAACACCATGAATCAAATAATCACCCTTTCACTCATAAAATCATAAGAAAATTATAAACATAAGAAACATGAATCATAAAAAAATTATAAGAAAATTAGAAACATGAATCACATTTATTAATAAGATAATGAACCATGAATCACAATGGAATGAAAACCACCCACAGAATCACAATGGAAAAATTAACCACTACTTAATAATAAAATTTATGAACTAAAGTTAATTAGAGAAACCCCTATTAACTTTAGTTGATAGTTAAAGTTAGAAACAGAAGCAACCTCATTTTTGTTTGATTTCCCTTATTTCTTGCCTTTTAATGTATTAGAAGCCCCTGAAACCCATTAAAGAGAAACCCATAAAACCCATTTCATAGAAAGAGACCCATTTCACAACTATTTCACAGAAATAATTAGGAATGCTTTTTGTGAAGAAGCATGATCATGCCTAACATTCATTAAGTGAAGAATGTTAGGCATGAGAGCACTTAAATTACAAGTATTCACAGAGCATGAGGACCAAAGTCCAAAAAATAGAGTTCTCATGTCCAATACAATTTGACAGAGTGCTAATGACTAATATCCGAAATCAAAGATTGAAACCATTTGATAAACCCATTTCAGATTCAGAAAATAGAAATAGAAACTATCTAGGAAACCCATTTCAAAGAAATCACACCATTTCATAACTGAAATCAAATCAGTTCGAAACTATTTCACTCATAGAAACCCATTTCAGAAAATAGAGAGTGAAATGGAAGTTTCGTTACCTGTATGGAAATGGCGTGATGGTACTGATCCAATGGTCTGACGAGACAGAAATGGGGTAAGCTTGTAGAGATGTTTCATGTGAAAGATGGTCTCTTTGACGCAATGATAGTGGTCCGTTAGCCTTTGGGTGTCATGAATCAGTAGTCCAGGCAATTCTTGTCGATGATATGTAATCCACCGTCGGAGCCATGGAGGACGGAGAAAGAGGTAGAGACCCAAAAATAAATAAATAAATAAAGGGATAAACCCCTATATAGTTCACTCTGTATCCTCTTTTCTTGCATTTTCTTCTCCCTAGATTGTTGTTGTCTGTCATCATTGTTTCCAATGCACTCGCGTGCATGTGACTAGAAAGCACAGATATAGATATAGTGATACAGGAATATGGATTAGATGATACGTCAAATTTTTTTTTAAAAAAACAAAAATGTTTTGGACTTCAAAAAAAAGTCCCCTTAATCCCCCTAATTTTCTTTTCTGGAAAACTGTTTTCTTTTTTTTTTTTTGTTTTTTTTGTTTTTTTTGTTTTTTACTTAAAATGGCAATATGGGGGATTCGGGCCCCCGGATTCGGGGGCCGAATCACTTCCGTTAAAAAAAAATGATACAGGTATGGTGGGATATATTTATAAAAAAAATATTTTTATAATTTTAATAATATAATATGCATGAAAATAAAATTTAAAGTAAATTAATAAATAAAGAGAGGAATTTCTATTAATTTAAAAGTCTTTAAACATTTATAAAACATCCAAACTAAAAGCAAAAGCAAATGCAAATTAAACATCATCCTTGCATGTCAACACCAAAAAAAAAAAATGAGAGCAGAGAGAAGAAACGTGAAAGAGTGAGAAAGCGAGAAAGAAGTGAGAGAGACAATAAGGATAAATCAATTTGAAAAATTATATTACTTTAACTCTCACTATATTCCTCTTATCAAAGAACTAAACAAAATATTATAAGTAATATGTAACTTCGAGTATCCGATACTTCAAAATTAAGTATCCGATATTTCAAAATTAATTAAGAAGTATCCGATACGTTTAAAAAGTATCTGATACGTATCCGCAAGTATCTAAGGAGTATCGGTATCCAATAAATATCCGATACGGATACGTCTCCCTTTTTGAAGTATCCGTGTTTTATAGGCGTACCAAAAAGCAAGCGAGAGAGTATTTTTGAGTAAGAGAGAGAGAGAGAGAGAGAGAGAGAGAGAGAGGCCATTCCAGAGACCAAAGAGAAAGTGGTTTCAAATATGGTAGACTAAGAAAATTGAAAGAATTGGAAAGGAAGAGTCATGTTGTGATTCCAAAAAATATATATATATATATATAATGACACTTCATTAAAAAGTGACATAAAAAATACATATAATCACATTTAATTAGAAGGTGTGATTACAAAAATATATATAATCACACTTAATGAAAAAGTGACATAAAAAATCATAACTTTAGCAACTTCTACAATGTGCACCTTCTAAAAGGGCATATGATATGCACTTATTGTGTGGTCTATATTGTGCCACGTCATAAAAAGTAACCTGTTAAACAGGTCATTTAATAGGTTACATGAAATAATCATAACTGTTTTTAAAAATCATAACAATTATTACAATGAATCATAACAATGCCATAATAATATACACTATGGTGTCATAATAAAGACACTATCAATCATAACAATATGACAATGACTCATAACAAATGTAGTTATTTCTAACAAATTATCATAACATTTGAGTCGTAACATTTTTTATTATGATTCACCATAACAAGTCATACCTTTTGGTAGTACAAATCATAACTTTTACTAATGAATCATAACCATAACACAATGACTGTAACTTTTTTTCCACAACCATAACGATATTAACAAAATATCATAACATTTACTAATGAATCATAACATAGCACATTGATTGTAATTTTGTCTCGAAAATCATAACAACATTAACAAAACATCATAACTTTTAAAATTTCAAACACAATTAATTGTGTAATCAATTGGTATGGCATATTAGAATTGTTAGGACCTTTGTTGTCAAATTCCATGTATCAAAACCAAGGTTGTAACAAGATCTAGTTTTCCAGGTTTTCCAATTTTTGTCAAACTAGGATTACTTTGGATTTCTCTAAGAAGTTAGTTTTCTTCCAAAACTAGGATTACTTTGGAGTTCTTTAAGAAGTTGGTTTTCTTCCAAAACTAGGATTACTTTAGTTTTCTATAAGTAGTTGGTTTTCTCCCAAAACTAGAGTTATTCCTCAAGATCTTCTTTTTGGATATTAAGGTTTATATCTGAGGATATTTTGTTAGTTTTTCTTTGATGTTTTATTGAGTATTCAACTCATGGTTTAAAAAGAATACATCAAAGGTTTTGTTTGTTCTACACAAAAGAGAGAGTTGTTCTTCGGTGAATTCTGAAGAATTCGAGCATGAAGCTTTGGTGGATTCTGGAGTGGCTCATCATCAAGACAATTCTGAGGTGAAGACGAGGTTGGAAGAGGCACATAGGGGTTGGTTCAATTCGGGCGTGGATTCGCTAGGTAATTGAGAGTATACCTGTGTAATTCCTTTATATCTTCTTAGTGGATTGTTTTGTGGCTGTTGCCCGTGATTTTTTATCACAATTGGAGGTGTCCAATTGTGGTTTTTCCACGTAAAATCATTGTGTCGATTTGTCTTGATTGTTTGATTGGGATTGTTATATACTGCTTAAAATTGATACATAATCACAAATCAACATCTAGGGGATTTCTAGATTTTTTAAGAATAAATGGAAAATCATAATTGATTGCAAAATCAATTGAATTCAAAGGCCACAATTGATTATACAATCGATTAGTAGCCAGGTTTTGAACAATCACAATTGATTGTACAATCCATTAGAATATAAGGGAGATTCAAATATCACAATTGATTGTACAAATGATTGAAGGGATTCTTGATATAATAAACATAATTGATTCAATAATCAATTAGTTTTCATAAGCCACACTAAACCAATTAATTCCCAACTTATTCACAGTTCCCAATTGTAGACTACCCGAACTCCGCTCCGCGCGCGAGGGCGCGAATTGTAGTTCTAGCTACTACAGTTCGGACTCATGTCATAGTTTTGAATCTAATCTCACAAAGTGCAATGTAAGACTGATAAATCACCAAAGAGTCCAAATCTGGAAAATCGTTTTGGAAAATCGATTTTAATCAAAAAGCGCCAAACATGGACTGTTTTGCCAGATTTCAGAGTCGCCACCTAAATATTTTATTTTGGAAAAATTTAGGAAACCTTAACTCGTGCCTAAGGCCATGTGTCCGTCATCACCAAAGTTGCCTCGGCTCGGGAACTTGGGTACGAGAGGGAAGGTCCTGAAATGAGCACCCCCGCTCACCCGATCAAAGGATCGGCCTCTACTAGCATGATATGTTGTTTTGAAAACACATACGTTCTTATTCCAGTTATTAATCTAGAATTACTATGTGATGCGCACAGCATACAAGTATAGACTAAATCACTCAATTTGGAACAAAACATCTCATGTTTGTTTGAAAATGGTTTGAAAGTGCTACTCCCAAGTAGGCTAAGACGCGGATTTTCCACCCTCAAGTGGGCTTAGAAAAACATGATTTTGCCACTCTCAAGTGGGCTTAAAACTCACATTTTGATGAATTGTTCCTATTCAAGCAATGAAGCCTTCATCCGTAGGCATTCATGCAATTATAGCAATTAAGCAAATAGCCTCATCGCAAACATGCTGTCATGGCAACACTCACACTCATGCAAGGATGCTAAAGCGTAAAAGCTTACCTAGTACTCCGAGCCAAAACAGAAACCAATTAGAAATCAATACATGATCCTAATTATACAAGATGCCTAATGCAATATATGCAAAATGCAACTAAGATAGGCTCGGCTATTCTAAGATGTCATGTGAATGCAACTTGATAACATGTATTCAAATTAGTATTGGAATATAATGCAGTTTGTATGATGCGTCGAGCTTGGTGCATGCAAGACAGATGAATGATGCACGCATGCAAACATAAGTACGCTAATTGAAACATGCCCTAAAACTAACCATCAAAAGCTGGTAAATAAAAGGGAGAAAGAAATGGGGGTTGGAAGACATGCATCACACACACGCACACTTATTACAACAGTTGTACCCTCTCGAAGGAGGGTCCGAATAATAAGCTAACTAGCTAATCTAAGCTAATTAAACTAATTATTACAAAGCGAAGCTAATTATTACAAAATGAAACTAATTAACTAACAAGTTAACTAATTAAGTACAAAACCAAAGCATTAGCTAGCAAGCAAAGCGGCTAAGTAAAGCAGTAAAGAGATGTCCTCAGGGCGAAGAGTGCATGCATGCTCGGTCGTCCCGTTCGAAAATCCATCACCGTGCCCCTATTTGCCTCTGTTTGCATTTGATCTCAGAACATTGCACAAACCTCCAGATAGCTTCTACTCCATCATGGGAACCTCCAGGAAGGCTGCCAACCACTTAGTGGTGTTATAGACCACCTGTAGACCACTTACATTTGCTGCAGACCAGAAAAAGTGGTCGGCCAGCCACTTTTATTGGTCTGCCGACCAGAAAATTCTGCACAACTTCATTTTGCAGCAACAGGGAACAAGAAAGGGCACAACAATGTATTTGCAAGGTATGTGTGCACAACCACCCTCCCTATCATTTCTCAAGCTCAAAGGAGTGCGGTACTTGACTCTCGGGCCACCAACTGAGCATTGCAATGCACGATGGCCGAGAAGCCAAGATTGTACAATTCAATGTTAATGAATGCACAAATAACACATAACGGCCTTAAACTCTATCATGCATGATCAGGAGCGTCAGCGACCGAGAAATGAGGCACGTTTCATCACTTCAAGTATGAAATGTCCCTCGTTTCTCGTCTTTGGATTAACACCCTATCTAAACACAATGCAAAGCATATAACATACCAAACACAATGCAATGCAACATAAGCATGTCAAAACAAAATCCTTAAGCATAGAGGCACACAACACTAAGGCTATACAATGCAATGCACAATGGACTAAACCAATCCCAAATAGACTTCATGCATGCCAAGACAATGGCCAAAACACTCTTAAATGATGGCATGAAAGGCTAGAAAATGCATGCTCATGCATTGGCTCACCAACTAAGCATAAGAGCACAACTCTCAAAAGTGCTCAAGGAGTGACAAATGTAAGAGTGTAGCCACACTATATGCACTGAAATCATGTGTGAAATGATGCCAAATCATCCAAACAACACAAGCATGGCATGCTAGGAGGCTCAAAGCTTGAAACTAGCATAGGCACTTGCATTATAGCTATGCAAAACATGAACCATATGACCAAGACAATCCAAAACAGTCCTAGAGCATGTCAAATCAAGGCTAAAACATGCACGGAGTGTAGTCAAAACAAGCTAGCATGAAGGGCATGAAGCATGGAGTATGCAAGGACAATAAGGAAGGTTACACTACACCTACCAAAGCCAAGCATGAGATGACTTCACCAACAAAAATCAGAGTTGTAACATGGCAAAACAAGACCAAATACACACTAAAATAGTAGCCCAAAAGCCTAGGCAAGATGGCATACATATTGGCTCATATTTAAAGGATGAAGCATGAACCCTCCAAAGCATTGAAAGAGTGAAAGATGTGAGGGCATGCCAGTGAAAGATGTGATGCCAAATAATGTGAATAGCCTAAGTAATGCATGCTACTGGCTTGGAAACTCAAAGCTAGGGAGCAAGAATGCACTATGGCTACACAAAGCAAGGCATGCACGACCAAAACAACATAAAACAGAACTTAAGCATGGTAAAACAATAGCAAAATCTTGTTGGAGTAGAGCCAAAAATGGGCTAGCAAGACATGCTAAAACATGAGGCATACAAGGCTAGTTTGTGAGGATTACACTACAAGTATATAAAGCATGCAAGGGTGGCCTAAACTAAGCCAAAATAGAGGTATGTCATACTGAAATAAGGCCAAAAATATGCTAAGATGGAGCCCAAACAAACTTAACAAACATGCTAACTTGGTGAGCCATCAACACAAGCACACAAGAGGAGAGGAGGGAGGACAACCCCCTCCTATTTGAGGCCTCAAAATCAAGTTTCCGCCACTGAAATTCCCCTAGAATTCAGTGGTAGAAAGGCCAAATAAAGGTGATCACAAGGGTCTAAAGTGATGGCACAAAACAAAGCCAAACAAGGCACAAAAGGGGGTAGACCACCCTCAACACCAAAGAGGCCTTAAACAAACATGTTAAGCACTTAAAATCAGAACTTTTTGCAGTTTAAAGTTAGGCCTAAATCACCATTCAAATAGGGCCAAAGACTTAAACAAAAACCAAGCTTTAAGGGGTTAAAAACTCACCCTTGTAGAACAACTTCAAGGAAGCAACTCCAGCAACTTTTTTTTATCAAAAGCAGTCTAAAAAACCCAAAACCAGCTTCAAGGTGCCTTAGCAACAAGAGTGTGGTGTTTCACTAGGTGTTTGTGTGCAAAAGTGTGAAGAAAATGCACTTTCAAGCACAAATATGAAGAGAAATGAGCAATATAGAGATAGAGGTATATATATATCTCCAATGCGAAATTCTGAACCCGAGACAAGAGGGAGGAGGCTCCCTTTTATGAAAAATTAAGGATCAAGCTTGTTGAACAAGCTTGGATCTTGAATGAATCCCTCTATACACGTGTATGGAGGATGCTTTCTGTGCCCAATAGCTGGCACAGCTGGCATGGAAAATATTTGCAGAAAGTGCAGGAAAGCTGCCGACCAGTTGAAGTGGTCGGCCAGTTACTTGCATTGGTCGGCTGACCAGTAAAAGTGGTCTGCAGGGAGACCAACTGATCGGCAAGGGGGAGGAGTGGTCTGCACACAAAAAGGAAGGTGGTGGCATGGCTGCCGACCACTTTTGGTGGTCCACAGACCACAAAGACTCGTTAGCCGACCAGAAAACTGGCTGACAGGTAGGAAAAGTGGTTTTCAGGGAGAGAAACTGGTCTACAACCCTTATTCCACCCTCCAAGCAAGGAAAACAAGGTTTGTTCCAAAAAAAAAACAAAAAGGATGAAGGACAAAAGTCCGCGGGACAAGGCGCGCAGCCGGAAGTCCCGAAAACTAGTCTACAGGCACAAAAAGTGGTCTACCGGAGGGAAAAGTGGTCTACGACCACAAAAAGTGGTCTACAAGACCTCTGTGTCCCCCTAGGCAAAGGCAACAAGGCATGGTCCAAAAACTAGGCCAATAGGAGAACGTTAAGCAGTCCCGAGACAAGGCGCTCGGCCGAAGGCTCCAGAAATCGGAAACTAGTTTACAAGAGGGAAAAGTGGTCTACAACCACAAAAAGTGGTCTACGGACCTCTCACTCCCTCTTGGCAAGGTCAACAAGACATGGTCTACAAACCAAGCCAAAACACAAAGAGTTCAGAGGTCCAGAGGCAAGGCACTCAGCCGAAAACTCCGGAAACTCGAAATGAGCACAAACATGCACTATCACCGAGCGCTCAAACGATGACGTCTGAGTCTTAAGGTCAGTCAAAAATGGGGTGTCTACAGTTGCTCCTCTTTGACAGAACTCGGAAGTCAAGAAGTGACGAGAGTGAATATCAAAGCCCAGAGATGACCCATTTTTGACAAGGCCGAAGACTTAGACAAACAGGCAAGATAACAAAGAGATACGCCCGCAGGTAGGGGCAAGATGCAAATAACATGCACGATATAGAACGTAACTTATGATCATGCAAAGAGAGGTATAATGAAATAATTATGCAAAATAAATGCAACATTTTAAGCGAATGCTATGCGAAGAAATACGACAGCAAACTCGTACATAAGCAAGTAAACGTGAACCGAACTACATCTCCTGCAGAAATGATGTAAGAGAATTATGTAATTCTCACTGCGTCTCATGCGGAGAAGGCTAAAATCGACTACCGAGAACACCCGGAGTCTCAAACGAAACACCTCCTAGCGTATCAAACGCAAAAAGAGAAGGACTGTTCAAGAAAGTGCAGTCATCCAAACGCGTGTCAAACGCGAGAGGAGAAAGGTATGTCCAAACGCATGCCAAATGCGAGTGGAGAAGGGTAGCAGTCAAACTGAACCGAAACTTCTCTTGAATGAACCGTACATACAATATCGTTTGGTTTCACCAACATCAAATGAACTGTACATACAATATCGTACCTGCACAAAAGAGAGATTTTGACAAGTATAATATAATGGAAACACATGACCAACGCTATATCAAGATACAATATCAACACAAGATAAACGCGTGCACATATGACGTCGATGGAAATATGCATAGCAATGCAAGTGCAAAGTGCATAACAATTCGAGTGAAAAGTGCATAACAATGCAATGCACTAACAAGTGCATGTAAGATGCGCAAGAAAGCGCGAACAATGCAATGCACTAACAAGTGCAGGTAAGATGCGCAAGAAAGCGCGAGTATAAACTGCACAAAATAGTGCGATGCCCAAGAAAGCGCGAGTGTAAACTACACAAAACAGTGCGATGCGCAAGAAAGCGCGAATGTAAACTGCACAAAACAGTGCAATGCGCAATAAAGCGCGAGTGTAAACTGCACAAAACAGTGCGATGCGCAAAACAGCGCGAGTGTAAACTGCACCAAAACAGTGCGATGCGCAAAACAGCGCGAGTGTAAACTGCACAAAACAGTGCGATGCGCAAAACAGCGCGAGTGTAAACTGCACAAAATAGTGCGATGCGCAAGAAAGTGCGAGTGTAAACTGCACAAAACAGTGCGACGCGCAAGAAAGTGCGAATGTAAACTGCACAAAACAGTGCGATGCGTAAGAAAGCGCGAGTGTAAACTGCACCAAAACAGTGCGATGCGCAAAATAGCGCGAGTGTAAACTGCACAAAACAGTGTGATGCGCAAAACAGCGCGAGTGTAAACTGCACAAAACAGTGCGATGCGCAAAACAGCGCGAGTGTAAACTGCACAAAATAGTGCGATGCGCAAAACAGCGCGAGTGTAAACTGTACAAAACAGTGCAATGCGCAAAAAAGCGCGAGTGTAAACTGCACAAAATAGTGCGATGCGCAAGAAAGTGTGAGTGTAAACTGCACAAAACAGTGCGATGCGCAAGAAAGTGCGAATGTAAACTGCACAAAACAGTGCGATGCGCAAAAAAGCGCGAGTGTAAACTGCACAAAATAGTGCGATGCGCAAAACAGCGCAAGTGTAAACTGCACAAAACAGTGCGATGCGCAAAACAGCGTGAGTGTAAACTGCACAAAACAGTGTGATGCGCTAAACAACGCGAGTGATTTGAAATGCACTAGACAGTGCGATGCACTAAACAGCGCGAGTGATAAACTGCACTAAACAGTGCGATGCGCAAAACAGCGCGAGTGATAAACTGCACTAAATAGTGCGATGCACAAGAGAGCGAGAGTGTAAACGCAGGATTTTAAGGTCTCTTAGACCAGAGATTGCACAAGACAATGCGAGTGAGACACAAAGTGTAAGTGCACAAGACAGTGCAAGTGAGATACAAAGTGTAAGTGCACAAGACAGTGCGAGTGAGATAAAAAGTGTAAATGCACAAGACAGTGCAAGTGAGATACAACGCACAAGAAAGTGTGAGGAAGGTGCACACAAAAAAAGTGTGATAAAATGCATTTTCTATGCAAGTGAGGTGCACAAAAAAGTGCGATAAAATGCATTTTCTATGCAAGTAAGGTGTACAAAAAAGTGCGATAAAATGCATTTTTTTATGCAAGTGAAGTGCATTTTTTATGCGAAAGATACGAGCATTTTCTATGTAAGTATGGAAGAGTGCATTTTCTATGCAAAAGACATGAGCATTTTCTATGCAAGTATGGAAGAGTGCATTTTCTATGCAAAATATACGAGCATTTTCTATGCAAGTATGGAAGAGCGCATTTTCTATGCATGAGACAGGCATATTCTATGCAAAATTGAAAGCATATTCTATGCAATATTGAAAGCATATTCTATGCATGAAACAGGCATATTCTATGCAACATTGAAAGCATATTCTATGTAATATTGAAAGCATATTCTATGCATGAGACAGGCATATTTTATGCAACATCGAAAGCATATTCTATGCAATATTGAAAGCATATTCTATGCAGAAACGAAAGCAAGCATATTCTATGCATGAATCATAACGATGCGCGACACGCATGCAACAGAAGTGTATATGAAAGTGCACATTCTATGCAATAGAGGGGCATCAAACATCTACTCTGGTGCCTCTGATTTATCTCTCGGAGGGCTTTGCAACACACTCAGCTCGAAAAGGGTACACCCTGTTTATATTGGTGAGGGATAACATCTGCTACTGCTTTAATTGTCATTCTGACTTGAAGCAGGCTTAAACTTGGGGTCGAGACACACTCAAACTCCAGAGAAAGGCAAGACCTGACAAGATGCACCTGGAATGCAATCTCAGAATTTGCTGAAGTTGAAACATGCTAAGATGCTTCGTATTTTCCCTTTTTTCTTTTGCTCTGCAGTCCGGAACCTAAATAGCTTCAGATAGGTCCTTGTTCTACTGTTCTCACATGACCTGGGTTGAACCCTGCAGTTCATGAAAGAAAGAATCTTGTTTTGCACAAATGTAGAGAATGTCACAGCACTCTGAGCACAAAATGATTTTTTTTGAAATTGAAATAAGAAAAGGGTTCTCAACTGGGTATTGAGCCTACGAATGACTACAGCCAAAATGACTCAACAAAGAGAAAGACAAGGTAAAACAACCTAAACACATCTATAGACACCCGAAACGACTCAAAACAAAAATCGAGACAAACAAAAAACACACATACAACATTCAGATGTGTTCCAATGGCAAGAGACCTCTTAGTTCGCGAGGGGCCAGTTTCTTCGGGTATTGTTTCCCACCCTTTCTTATTTGTGTTTCTCACATCACTCGACCTTCAGGCTCTGTTTTTCTAAAAAAGCCCTTTTCTTCACTTTTTCTCTCAGCGCACATCTCTCTATTCTTTAATCTCTCTTATTTTTTATCTCTCCCCTGGGTGGTTGATGGATAAATAGGAAGTTGCGGGCTCCTGCCCCTAGTATTCTACTAGATGCTCCTTCTTCCACTCACAACAGTGAGCTTTCCCACTGCGCTACGACTGGATGTGCAGCAGATCTGCATTTGTCATCAGTTAACGAAGCCCATGGCTTAACTTGATCGAGATGAGCTACAACATGTCCCACCGGCCAGGTATGCAATTGATTGGTCTCACACATTGCATTTTCTACGTCCCCATTCCAGGTCAGACACCAATTTTTGATTTGATCATCTAGATGAGGGAATCAAATATCCCGCTCCAGTTCCAGTTCGTGCTTCACACTTGGCTTGATACCTCGCTGCTCGGAGGATGGGAGAGCTTTCAGCCCTTTGTTATTAACTTCAGTTGTGCCCTTTCTGGCGAATATGATGCCTTTTCTGGCAAGTACGGTGCCTTTCTGGCAAGCATGTTGGCAACGGGGAAAAGACAGAAAACTTGACTCAACTGTGCCCCTAGTTCATCATGTTGACCATTTTTTGATTTTTTTGGTTTTTTTAGCTTTCTACTAAAACAATTTTGATCAATATGAGAGTTAGATTAACATACTTGTTCGATTTTCTGATTCGAAATCATGCAAGTCAGGCTATGAGCATTGAAAAATTTCCTTTTTTGGGTCCAAGAAATGGTCCAGTTTTGGAAAAATGGAATATTTTTGAGAAAATTAGTCAACCTCATTAAAAAAAATCTCAAAACTTATTTTTACCAATGGCCACTGCTCGACCAATACAGAATTTACTCTTGAGATGCACAACCTCAGATCCAAAACAATGGAAAATTGCCCCTTGTCTAAATGGCACTGCACGGCAATGGAAAGTTGCCCCTTGTCTGAATGGCACCACAGCGCACTGTAATCAGTCCTCAAAGTGACGATCACAACCGAACTCTCGGATACAGAGAAGACAAAGATGATTAGAACCATTACATGGACACAGTCGATTTGGAAGTGTTTATGGCTGGACTTCAGAATGAAGTTGTCTACGTATCCCACAAATGGGAATCAAGCCTTACGTAGTTCGGGGTTAAGGTACACTCGGGTATTTAACCTCTTCTTTTGCGCTCTAACTTTTACCAAGGCTGCCCTTTTTGGGTTTTCAACCTTGCGAGCTATGTTCTTCTTTTCTTTTCAATTCTTTTCATTTCTTCTTTTCTTTGCATTTCTTTTCATCTTTTTTCATTCTTTGCATTTTTTCTTTTTTGTTCTTTTTCTTTGCTCTAACTTTTGCCTAGGTCGCCCTTCCGGGTTTTCGACCTAGCGAGCCTCTCAAGGGTAAAAAGTGTAGCTTTGTCCATGTTGACTGGTCGTAGGATCTCGAAGAAATCTGAATCTAGGAGAATGGCTGCTGTTTGTTGATGATGTAGGAGTCCATCCAACCGGGTCTGAATTGCCCCTAGTGTTGTGGATAGGAACTCGATTGTCCCTCAGCAAAATTTTTCTTCTTTCCTCCCTTCTGGGATTTGGCATTCTTGTCGATCTTCATTAGCTTGAGAAATGCCCTAATTTTTGACTCTTCGAGCACATTCAACATTTTTGCCCCTAGTTCAAGGGCTACTTCTGATCGAGCTTTGCAAGCATCTTTTGACGACGTCTGACTTTCTTGCCCCTAGTTTGAGGGCTGCTTCAAATTTGGCTTAACGGGCCTCCTTTGATGTTGACCGTTGAACATTCTGAATTAAGGTTCAAGTTTCAAAAGCAAAAGGGGATGAGTCTTGAGGCTGAGAGCGATCCTAAGCTGCACAATCTCAAGAGCGATTCCATACAGGTCTTCGCAGAACCACGCAAAACAATTTTTGAAATTTTTTAAGAAAGCGACTAGTCGCTCGCGCCGAAGACAATGTAGAACCAATCTGGATCAAGCCAGGATCCTTTTCAGTACTCACATTAATAAACATGATCTCATTCATTAAGGGCTTAGCATGCCTCTCTTTCTCTCAATTGATCAAATTTTGCAAATCCCGAGGAATTTCTTCCTCTTTGTTTTCATCACAGTGTTTGAAAAGTTTTGAAAAACTTAGGCCAACGCAATGACTTCAAGGCACAGAAAAGACACAGTTTTTAGTCAAATACTGCTATCTTATTCAGAACTTCTGGCACAACTGGCGCAAAGGCAAAAACAGACGCAAAATGGTGAAAATCACTGCTGTTTCATTCAAATCTGTTGGCATAACTGGCTCCAAGGCAGAAACAGACTCAAAGGAAAGTGAAAAGAAAAACACAAAACAAGCAAGTGATGTCCGAGGTAACGCCCCTGAAATCACCCGACTTCGACACAACAAGACAGACTCGATACAACAAGACTGACTCGACTGACTCAGTACAAAGGGACTGACTCAATACAAAACAACAAGACTGACCCAATACCCAAGTCAGAAAGTACAAAATTTAGCATTTGCACAATGCTCAAAACAGTGCGGGCCATCCATCACATCTGGAGTAAACTGGGTGCCATCCGCAGGTGGTTCATCCCCTTGATCATATCACATTATCCCCCAAGCTCATCGATCCAGTACCGATAGACTTTGTAGGACCTGGTGTGATAATGACCTCGTTGTCAATCAAATCTTGTATTTCGTGACGAAGACGAAAACAAAGGTCAGTGCCATGACCGGTTTGTTGATGGAAGGCACAGTACTGGGCAGCATCATGACCGGCTGGAAGACGACCAGGGAGAGGCCTAGGCTCAAGGGGTTTGAGATGGCCTTGTCCAACGAGGATTTGGAAAGCTTTGGACAAAGGCATATAGAGGGCATGGAAGACCCTCCGACCTCGGGGTTGGCACTTCGAGGTTTGTGGATTTTTGCTGGATGCACTAATAAAGGGGTTGGCAGGTGCTGACTTGGTTTGCTGATCTCTTCAGAGTGCAAGATTAGAGCTGAAAGGAATGTTTCTGGTATGACGACCCTTTCTTCGGTTTGCCCCTTGACTCTGATTGCTCTTATTTTGAGTGGCAAAAGTGCCATCCACAATCTGTGCAACAACTGCAATCATTTGTTATTTGTTTAGCCCTTCGGCTTTCAAAGCCTCAATAGCCCACTGAAGGTGTTCATGGGGACCAATGGCTGCCCCTACCTTGTTCTTACCACTCGCTTTCACTTTGCCAAGGGATTGGCCTTCTTCCAATGCAACCCGTCCCAAGATTGGGGAGCCTTTTGGCGTGAAACTCATGGCATGCGATGTGGATGATGACGGAGCCAATATCCCAAAGGCCAGATCTGCCACTGTTCTCTGAAGATCTTCAATCATTCTCAACAGCTCAGAAGTAGTGGGTTCATGGGTTTGAGATGATTGGGGTTCCGAGACTAGATGTGTGGTAGGTGCCCCAAATGGGCGTTGTATTTCAGCATTGGCCTCACCCTACCTGGGGATTTCCTGGTTTAATGCTGCTGTCATGGCCACAACTTCTTCCAAACTTTGTGTCATCACGAGTCTACTGAGTTGAACAGAGGTGATGTGACTGGTGACTATCGGATCTGTTGAACCGATGAGCCCTGACTGGCCCTTCTTTGCTTTGCCTCAGCGAAGGAACACTGGTTGCTCTGAACTAAATCTCTGACCTGACAAAGTCTATCAGCACAAGTCCAATGTACCCGGGGGATATTGGAGCCTTCTGAAGCTATGGTTCCAAGACTACCTAGCAAAAGAGAAAACAGGCAGCATCTTAGCCCAATTTCACCAGAATAGATTTGAGCATAGTTGAATGACTGTACTCTTTACTGAATTTTGCCCCAAATTCTGCCTATAAATTAATACCCTCAAGCCGATACTCAGACTTGCAAACTGATACATGCATTCCTGTAGAGGCACACTCTAAAAGCACATAGAAAGTAAGTGAGAGCCAAAACACCCCTATATGGAGGGGTAGGGTTTCCCTGTCGTATCTTGTCAGGAGCTAGGGTTTCACTACGCACACAGCGGTTTCAAATAACCTACAATTGGGTAAGCAACCTGTCCTAGTTTGGAATAGTCATTGCAGTTTTTGATATGCACTAGGTCGAATGGTCAAAAAGGGTGCCCCGGTAAAAATCGAGGTTTGTGTTCCCATCGTGGCAGAGCCGACAACCGGTCAGCCTTATGGCACGCTTTTCTAAGCAAGCCTCCGGCAAACACTGTGACTTAAGTGCACCGATGCAAATGTAATGCAAAGAAACACATAAGTGTAGACAAAACAACATATCATGATGTTCGAGTCAAGTTCTCTAAATTCCCAGCGGAGTCGCCAGAAATGGTAGACCGCCCGAACTCCGCTCCGCGCGCGAGGGCGCGAATTATAGTTCTAGATACTACAGTTCGGACTCATGTCACGGTTCTGAATCTAATATCACAAAGTGCAATGTAAGACTGATAAATCACCAAAGAGTCCAAATCCGGCAAATCGTTTTGGAAAATTGATTTTAATCAAAAAGCGCCAAACATGGACTGCTTTGCCAGATTTCAGAGTCGCCACCTAATATTTTATTTTGGGGGAATTTAGGAAACCCTGACTCGTGCCTAAGGCCACGTGTTCGTCATCACCAAAGTTGCCTCGGCTCGGGAACTTGGGTACGAGAGGGGAAGGTCCTGAAATGAGCAACTCCGCTCGCTCGATCAAAGGATCGACCTCTACTAACATGATATGTTGTTTTTGAAAACACATGCGTTCTTATTCTGGTTATTAATCTAGAATTACTATGTGATGCGCACAGCATACAAGTATAGACTAAATCACTCAATTTGGAACAAAACATCTCATGTTTGTTTGAAAATTGTTTGAAAGTGCTACTCGCAAGTAGGCTAAGACGCGGATTTGCCACCCTCAAGTGGGCTTAGAAAAACATGATTTTGCCACTCTCAAGTAGGCTTAAAACTCGCATTTTGATGAATTGTTTCAATTCAAGCAATGAAGCCTTCTTCCGCAGACATTCATGCAGTTATAGCAATTAAGCAAATAGTCTCAGGGCAAACATGCTGTCATGGCAACACTCACACTCATGCAAGGATGCTAAAGCATAAAAGCTTACCTAGTACTCCGAGCCAAAATAGAAACCAATTAGAAATCAATGCATGATCCTAATTATACAAGATGCCTAATGCAACACATGCAAAATGCAACTAAGATAGGCTCGGCTATTCTAAGATGTCATGTGAATGCAACTTGATAACTTGTATTCAAATTGGTATTGAAATACAATGCAGTTTGTATGATGCGCCGAGTCCGGTGCATGCAAGACAGATGAATGATGCACGCATGCAAACATAAGTACGCTAATTGAAACATGCCTTAAAACTAACCATCAAAAGCTGGTAAATAAAAGGGAGAAAGAAATGGGGGTTGGAAGATATGCAACACACACACGCACACTTATTACAACAGTTGTGCCCTCTCGAAGGAGGGTCCGAATAATAAGCCAACTAGCTAATCTAAGCTAATTAAACTAATTATTACAAAGTGAAGCTAATTATTACAAAACGAAACTAATTAGCTAACAAGTTAACTAATTAAGTACAAAACCAAAGGATTAGCTAGCTAAGCAAAGCAGCTAAGTAAAGCAGTAAAGAGATGTCCTCAGGGCGAAGAGTGCATGCATGCTCGGTCGCCCCGTTCGAAAATCCATCATCGTGCCCCAACTTGCCTCTGTTTGCATTTGATCTCAGAACATTGCACAAACCTCCAGATAGCTTATACTCCATCATGGGAACCTCCAGGAAGGCTGCCGACCACTTAGTGGTGTTGTAGACCACCTGTAGACCACTTACATTTGATGCAGACCAGAAAAAGTGGTCGGCCAGCCACTTTTATTGGTCTGCCGACCAGAAAATTCTGCACAACTCCATTTTGCTGCAACAGAGAACAAGAAGGGGCACATCAATGTATTTGCAAGGTATGTGTGCACAACCACCCTCCCTATCATTTCTCAAGCTCAAGGGAGTGCGGTACTTGACTCTTGGGCCACCAACCGAGCATCGTAATGCACGATGGCCGAGAAGCGAAGATTGCACAATTCAATGTTAATGAATGCACAAATAACACATAAGGGCTTTAAACTCTATCATGCATGATCAAGAGCGTCGGCGACCGAGAAATGAGGCACGTTTCATCACTTCAAGTATGAAACGTCCCTCGTTTCTCGTGTTTGGATTAACACCCTATCCAAACACAATGCAAAGCATATAACATACCAAACACAATGCAATGCAACATAAGCATGTCAAAACAAAGTCCTTAAGCATTGAGGCACACAACACTGAGGCTATACAATCCAATGCACAATGGACTAAACCAATCCCAAATAGACTTCATGCATGCCAAGACAATGGCCAAAACACTCTTAAAAGATGGCATGGAAGGCTAGAAAATGCATGCTCATGCATTGGCTCACCAACTAAGCATAAGAGCACAACTCTCAAAAGTGCTCAAGGAGTGACAAATGTAAGAGTGTAGCCACACTATATGCACTGAAATCATGTGTGAAATGATGCCAAATCATCCAAACAACACAAGCATGGCATGCTAGGAGGCTCAAAGCTTGAAACTAGCATAGGCACTTGCATTATAGCTATGCAAAACATGAACCATATGGCCAAGACAATCCAAAACAGTCCTAGAGCATGTCAAATCAAGGCTAAAACATGCACGGAATGTAGCCAAAACAAGCTAGCATGAAGGGCATGAAGCATGAAGTATGCAAGGACAATAAGGAGGGTTACACTACACCTACCAAAGGCAAGCATGAGATGACTTCACCAACAAAAATCAGAGCTGTAACATGGCAAAACAAGACCAAATACACACTGAAATAGTAGCCCAAAAGCCTAGGCAAGATGGCATACATATTGGCTCATATTTAAAGCATGAAGCATGAACCCTCCAAAGCATTGAAAGAGTGAAAGATGTGAGGGCATGGTAGTGAAACATGTGATGCCAAATAATGTGAATAGCCCAAGTAATGCATGCTAGTGGCTTGGAAACTCAAAGCTAGCGAGCAAGAATGCACTACGGCTACACAAAGCAAGGCATGCATGACCAAAACAACATAAAACAGAGCTTAAGCATGGTAAAACATGAGCAAAAGCTTATTGGAGTAGAGCCAAAAATGGGCTGGCAAGACATGCTAAAACATGAGGCATACAAGGCTAGTTTGTGAGAATTACACTACAAGTGTATAAAGCATGCAAGGGTGGCCTAAACAAAGCCAAAATAGAGGTATGCCGTACTGAAATAAGGCCAAAAATATGCTGAGATGGAGCCCAAACAAACTTAACAAACATGCTAACTTGGTGAGCCATCAACACAAGCACACAAGAGGAGAGGAGGGGGGACAACCCCCTCCTATTTGAGGCCTCAAAATCAAGTTTCCACCACTGAAATTCCCCTGGAATTCAGTGGTAGAAAGGCCAAATAAAGGTGATCACAAGGGTCTAAAGTGATGGCACAAACAAAGCCAAACAAAGCACAAAAGGGGTAGACCACCCCCAACACCAACGAGGCCTTAAACAAACATGTTAAGCACTTGAAATCAGAACTTTTTACAGTTTAAAGTTAGGCCTAGATCAGCATGCAAATAGGGCCAAAGACTTAAACAAAAACCAAGCTTTAAGGGGTTAGAAACTCACCCTTGTAGAACAACTTCAAGGAAGCAACTCTAGCAACCTTTTTGGATCAAAAGCAGTCCAAAAACCTAAAACCAGCTTCAAGGTGCCTCAGCAACAAGAGTGTGGTGTTTCACTAGGTGTTTATGTGCAAAAGTGTGAAGAAAATGCACTTTCAAGCACAAATATGAAGAGAAATGAGCAATATAGAGATAGAGGTGTATGTATATCTCCAATGCAAAATTATGAACTTGAGACAAGAGGAAGGAGGCTGCCTTTTATAAAAAATCAAGGATCAAGCTTGTTGAACAAGCTTGGATCTTGAATGAATCCCTTCATACACGTGTATGGAGGATGCTTTCTGTGTTCAACAGCTGGCACAGCTGTCATGGAAAATATTTGCAGAAAGTGCAGGAAAGCTGCCGACCAGTTGAAGTGGTCGGCCAGTTACTTGCATTGGTCGGCTGACCAGTAAAAGTGGTCTGCAGGGAGACCAACTGATCGGCAAGGGGGAGGAGTGGTCTGCACACAAAAAGGAAGATGGTGGCATGGCTGCCGACCACTTTTGGTGGTCCACAGACCACAAAGACTCGTTGGCCGACCAGAAAACTGGCTGACAGGCAGGAAAAGTGGTTTTCAGGGAGAGAAACTGGTCTACAACCCTTATTCCACCCTCTAAGCAAGGAAAATGAGGTTTGTGCCAAAAACAAACCAAAAAGGATGAAGGACAAAAGTCCGCGGGACAAGGCGCGTAGTCGGAAACCCCGAAAGCTAGTCTACGGGCACAAAAAGTGGTCTACGGGAGGGAAAAGTGGTCTACGGGAGGGAAAAGTGGTCTACAAGACCTCTGTGCCCCTCTAGGAAAAGGCAACAAGGCATGGTCCGAAAACCAGGCCAAGAGGAGAACGTTAAGCGGTCCCGAGACAAGGCGCTCGGCCGAAGGCTCCAAAAATCGGAAACTAGTTTACAAGAGGGAAAAGTGGTCTACGGACCTCTCTCTCCCTCTTGGCAAGGTCAACAAGGCATGGTCTACAAACCAAGCCAAAACACAAAGAGTTCAGAGGCCCAGAGGCAAGGCACTCAGCCGAAAACTCCGGAAACTCGAAACGAGCACAAACATGCACTATCATTGAACGCTCAAACGATGACGTTTGAGTCTTAAGGTCGGTCAAAAATGGGGTGTTTACACCAATCAATTAGTAAAAGCCTAATCATTACTATCAATTTAGTCAATATTCGAATAGTAATTGATCAGTTCACTGATCACCATTTTTATGTAATTATGTTGTTGTGTTGCCATTCTCAAACATTATCACTAACAAAAATGCATGACACTCCAACTACGTTTCTCGCTCTACGATTTTCTCTCTCTCTCTCTCTCTCTCTATACCTAAAATGTTGTTGCTATGACTATCTCATCAACTCTCACTCTTTCTTTCCTTGTCATTATTAGTGAATTAGACAACAATGTTATTGTTACCAACTTCAATTAATCATGCCCTTTGTTCCACTGAAACACAACCATCATCATTGACGTAGACCACTATAATAGCATTGTTGCCATTACTAGTTTCATGTTGTCGTCATGTCCAAATGATGACGTCGGCTATAAATCACTTTGACACATTTATAACTCTAGCACATACCAATATTAGTCATTGTCTATTATTTTGTAGTCGGTCACTACCTTTTTACTGTCACTTCTTTTTAAAAATAGTAAATTATATTTTCATTCTTAGATATATATTGTTTGTCATTGTACCCACCTTAGTCTCTATATTATTTGTCTTTTCTTATTTTTGGTCCAATTTGCTAACTTATGAGGGTAACTATAGAATTTTAAAAATTAACTTTCCTACTTTGATCACTTAGAAAACTTTGTTTTCCCACTTCAAAATAGATAGGTCATGGCAAGCGGTAAACGGAAATGTTCTATAATGGAGGATTGCATGTAGAGGTGGTCTATAACGGAGGTTTTCGTACAAATGAAGGTGAACTTCACCCATGCCGCATTTTCCGTCACAAAAGTATAACATTTGTTACAATTTGGACCAAAGTGAAAAGAATATAATAGTTTCAAGACCAAAGTGAGAAATTATTCAGAGCTAAGAGGGGTGAAAGTGTAATTTACCATTTTACAAAATGTAAAACATGCCCTAATCTGTGAAGAAATATTTGATGTAATTAATATCATAATAATTAATATTTATTATTAGAAAATATGCTAACATAATTTAATATGAAGATTTAATAATTGTAATAAAGGTAAAAGAGGAAATATCATTTTGTCTCTCATACTATCACTAAAAAATTAATTTAACCTCTGTTGTTTATAATAATATTAATTTTACACTGAGTTTATTTGATTTTTACCCCCGCTATTAGCTTCTGTTTATAATCCAACGAAAGTTGCTGGCATGGCCATGAAATTTGAATTTTCATTTTACCTTCCACACTATCTATAAAATATCAATTAGACCTCCAAACTTCATTTTATTCAGAGAACTAATTGATATTTTGGGTGCCACGTGAGCAGCTTCTAGTTGATTATAGATCGTAATTGATGGTAGAGTAAAATTGATGCAAAAACGAATAGTTTAGATATAAAGTACATATTATTAAGAGAACAGTGGTTGGATTGTTTTTTGAGTTATAGGTTGAGGGAAAAATGATATTTTCTCAAAGTGAAATTTCAATAATTTTTTTTTAAAAAAAAAAAATATAGTTTGAGGAAAATAAAAAATAAAAAGATATTCATAAATTTGTATAATTTCCTTTTAACAAGTACTCTAGGCTCCGGAAGGCTAGAAGGAAAAATAAAGATTGATAACAACATCCTTTTTGGCACTAAACTTTTTCGGAATTATGAACATATTAGATGGTCGAAGAAACATGGATGAATAAACTAATCTAGTTTGGTAGTATTTTGTGGACGATTGAAGAAGCATATTAGTTTTTGAGTTTCAATTTGTATGGAATTTATAGTGTTGCTTAAGATTGGTGTGATGAAACTATTTATGATATTTAAATGTATCACATTACTCTTAGTTGTTACATTTACAATCCGTCAAAATTTTACACATGTTCCAAATGTTAGTGGGGAAACTATTTAAAAAACTGGAATAAGAGTCCATGTTTTGCTACATATACAGTACAATATAATTTTTTTTTGCATAATGAGTTCATGTCCAACTAAAATTATGCCATTAGTGTATACTATTATATACACATTTCAAATGCCAGGAGAGTAAGAGGACAAGTCCTTGGCAAAGTAACAAAATAGCTAATAAATTTTCTCATTTTTCCATTTAAACACACACACACACACACACACACACACAAAAACATATTGTTAATGCAGAGGAAGTGATAATTAATGTCATCTCCCCACATAGAAGGCGCACAATGGTAGTTCTTTGCAAATTTTAAAAATACTAAGAACAATGACAGTATTTGCTACAAAAAGCAGCAATATGAAATTCCTTGTTAGTAAGCAAAACCTAATGTATCCTTCAACGACTTAGAAAAAAAGAGCATCTAAGAAATGGAATGAATTATCTCCTCAATCACATTCCAATGTATCCACTGCGTAGTCGATTGGTATCCATAAATTTCAACAACCTATACATACATCATTGGCATTGTAACAAAAAAAAAAAAAATAGTTGGACATATCTATCCAAAATGACAAAGCATCATCCTAAATAATATTGTTCACATAAACCATGCAAATGTTGTCCATCACATAAGCCATCCATGAAGTCTGCCAGTGTTTACAATTTTCTTTTCCTAATAAAGGGGGAAAAAAAAATAACACTGTTCGCAAAATAATGGGCTAAAAAAAGTAACACTGTTTGCAAAAAAAAAAAAAAGCAACACTGTTGACAAAATTATGTTCGCAAAGTTTGGTCAACCATCATTGTATGTGTCTATTTGTTGGCTATCATCATGGTTGGACCTATCAGATTCCTGCTCACTATCATTAGAACTAGTTGAATTCTCAAAATCTTCACCACAAAGTCTTTCTGCATTTGTTTAGTTCTAACTTGACATTCCTCATGTTTTTCTTGTGCTAGAAGTTGCTACACTCGTACGTACCCTATTAGCAATTAAAATCAAACAAATCAACAAAAAAACACAACTGCCAGTGCCTTGCTATAAATTAAAATCAAACAAATAAATTAACACACCCACCAGTGCCTTACTATCAATTCAAAACAAATAAATTCAGAAAATAAATTAAAATCAAATGAACAAATAAGCAAAACAGCCAGTGCTTCTACTATCAATTATACGCAAATAAAAAAAAAGCACACCAGTAAGTACCCTACTATCAATTAAAAATAAATAAATAAATAAATAAATAAGCACACCCGCCAGTACCCTACTATAAATTAAAATCAAACAAATAAATAAGTACACCCGCCCAGTGCCATGCTATCAATTCAAATGAAATAAATAAATAAAATAACACACCCGCTAGTGCCCCTGCTATTAATTGAAAAAAAAACAAAAAAACAAAAAACAAAAGACAACACACCCGCAAGTATCCTACTAATCAATTAAAAATAAATAAATAACTAAAAAAGCACACCCGCCAGTGCCTGCTATCAATTCAAATGAAATAAATAAATAAAATAACACACCCGCTAGTGCCCTGCTATTAATTCAAAAAAAAAAAAAACAAAAAAAACAAAAAGACAACACACCGAGAGTATCCTACTATCAATTAAAATAAATAAATAAATAAAAAGCTCACCCGCTAGTGCCCTGCTATCAATTCAAAGAAAATAAATTCAAAAACACATAAGCAAGCTTCCTACTATCAATTAAAATGAAACAAATAAATAAAAGAACACACTCGCCCAGTGCCCCTGCTATTAATTCAAAAAAAAAAAAAGGACTGCAATATATGGACCTTGACCAAAACAAATTTATGACCATTTCCACAGATATTGCCAAGAAGACCAAGTGATAAAAGTGAGTGAGTTTTGCTATTTGTTTTGTACCATTTTGAGAAAGATCCGATGCATGACTCGGGTATGATAATAGTGAAGTGGAAATGACACACTCCATAAAATTCTAATACGACTTTAATGTCAACAATTGTTATCATTTAGTAGCATGCAATTTCCTCGTAATGCCACTCTAGTGAAATTGGTGATAGATTGTAGCAAGCACATGCTTAAGCTAGCAGACTTTGGATCAGCCAGGGAAATTGGTGTTCCTCTTCAGACATATACCGAAGGGGAAAAGGTATTCACTTGTACATTTGTAGCTCGGCTTTTCGCGCCCCCTTTCGGAAGAATGAAATAGCCCTTACAGTTCGGACTCCACTTGTGTTGGTTCTGATTTTGATTTCACAAGTGCAATGTGAAACAGTGGAAACACAAAAAGAGTCCAAATCCGGCAAATTCTTTTGGAAAATCAATGTTTGAATCAAATGCCAAAAATGGACTGCTTTGCCAGATATCAGAGTCGCCACCTAAATATTTATTTTTGGGAAATTTAGGAAACCCATGACTCGTGCCAAAGG